>CM021106.1:355444495-355468464 GCA_007115665.2 Sequoiadendron giganteum | reverse complement strand
AACCTCACTAGTTTTAAACCATACCTATAAATGAGTCTCCTTTACACCTATCAAAATGCTGATAAAAAATAAATTTTGATTTACCTTTTGGGGGATCAAATGAATTCATTTAAAATTTATTTCAAATGATAATGGTAGTCCTCAGAATGAGCTATCCAATGAATATAATTTTAATATGATTTGGTTTTATTATCTATTTATTTTTTTAGTTTTATTAAACATAGGTTTTTCACCAAAAATGAAGGTCTTTGTTCTACACGTGTGGAAAAATAGAATATTATCAAAAAAAATTTGAAAAATATGAGTGCACCAAGTATTGAAAACCTTGATCTAACAAAAAAAATAAAATATTATTTTGATATATACAAAAAAAGTTACGTGTTATACAGTCGTGCTATGTCTAAATCATAATTGGTTTGACTTCGAAACTTGATTAAAGAAAAAATATTCAATAAAAACCAATCTAACAAAGTGGAAGCACTAGATATCAGAGTTAAAAATCAAAATTCAAAAGAATTGAAATTTTATCCTTCATCGAAAAAAATTTATGTGTTATATAGTGTGTGTCATTTTTTTAAAATGTTGTTTTCTAAAAAGAAAAATTTTGTGGGAGATAGAAAAAGAAGTGCAATCTGATTCAAAAAATTTTGAAAAAAATAATTTTAGAATCTACAAAAAAAATATGATGAGACTCTAGTTCGCATCATCTTCAAATTCCTCACGGTTTAGCTGCTATAGGTGTCCAAATGTGAAAATTTAGTTAAAAATTATAATTTCAGTGTCGAGTTTGGGAAAAAATAGTAAACCACTATTGTGGGATAACCTTGCAACAACAATCAACAGGACTACCTTCTTCACTATCAAACTGAAAAGTATTGATGGTTTCGTCATTACAGTTGCTTGTGAATGATTTCTTCAACTTCAATACATTGCATACCTTGTCAGTTGCATCATAACACTACTGATCACATATTTCTTCTTTAAAAAGTTTGCTCAATTCATATTCATTATCATGTTCATGTGAGACATCAAAAGTATTGTCATCATCCTCATTGGAATAGTCCTTACTTAAGGAGATCAATTCTACCTCCTCCTTGGAAGAGGAATCACCATAATAAAGGTTGCAAACAGACTCATAATGATCTTGATAATCGAAACAAGAATGTGCTTCAAATAGTTGCATATTTACATCTACAACATCATTGTTCTCATCATGAAGATATGAAACATCAGAATCAAGATACCCTTCAACTGTATATTCAAAATCCATAGAAGAAAAACTACTTGAATCATTATCATCTGTATCATTCCAACCTTCTTTTGGTACAAAAAATGGCTCTGTATTTTTGTATTTTTAGAGGAACTAGAGGAAAATTTAGATGTTTCATCTATCTCTTTATATTCTTATTTGGTATGCGTATTCCTTACTTCGCAAAAGAATCCATCATTCACTTCACCAAACTCATCTAGGAATAGTTTCTCAAGCTCTTTCCATGAACATATGGAATGCATTGGTAAACTAGAAAACCAATATTATACAACATCTTCTAAAGTTCTTATGAAAAACATCATGACAACATCCTCTTCTACTATTTGACAATCTTCCATTACATGAAGAAAACATTCTACAAGTTGTGATGTTGATTCTTCAAAAACTCATTTAAACTTAGACAAACATTCATTAATTTTTATTGGGACAGAATGTGGGTAACATTGGATTTTACTGAAATCCAAAGGGTCATATCATTCACTAGTGAGCACTTGCTTTTGAGGACATGGTTGTGTTCTATACATGATATTACAACTTGTAGAGGGAGAGCTAGGACAATAATATATTTTTGCAAATAAAATTTGTGTTCCCTTGACAACTAATTTATTCTCAAGATATCTTTTTGGAATATTTTACTTTCTTATTTCCCTTTTCTACTAGTATCTTAAACTACTAAATAACAGACAATATCAACTAGATTTTTTTTTGAAAAACCTTCATAAAAGAATATTACGATAGAAAAATACCTAAGAACTGCTGCAACCAACTCTTTTGATGATGTAGAAAATTATATAGAGTCACCACCTCTTTGAAAGAGGAAAAGATCTTCAAGCAACAAAAATCATCTTCCAAGATCTAAGTTTTTTTGAGTTCTCTCCACAAGTAGAGCACCAGACTTCAAGAATACATTAGAAACATTGCAACCATCTCCTTCAAGTATGCAGGTCTTTGGATCATCTAACCCAAAATTGTTAATCAAAAAATAATATGACTTTGTGATAAGACAATTTGATATTGGAGATTCAAAGTTTTCCCTAGTAGAGTTGCCAATCCATTGGTTATTTTTCTTTCAACCTTCAACCCTAAGGAGAAAAACAATTCCTAAAGTATGGGATTCAATTTTTAGGACAAGGAATCAAAACTATGAATAGGTTGAAGAGAATAAAATCAAATGAACAAGGCTATGAAATCCTTTTGCACTTTGAGCTCCACATGATTCAAGAGGGTGCTCCTAATTGTAGGCCCTAATGTATGATAAACTTATTCCCAACAACAAATAGCAAACCTATAGAAGTGGATAGTTATTAGGTGTATAAGTGATGGGTATTTTGAATTCTACCAGGTTCAAGCATAATCCCATTTACATTGAACATTGAACTAAGAACACATAACTTAAATATCTTCATCTCAAACACATAGAGAGTTAGTTGGTAAAATTCTCTCAAATTCAACCTCTATACTCTTTTAAACACCATGAAGATATAGGAAACTATAATAAATTAAACAACAAAGAAAAGATTCATTAAGATTTTAAATGATTTGTATTGTTTCTAAAAATGCCTCAATATTTTTCATAGATTAGTGCCTAATCATGGGTAATGGAGTCAAATATAAAACTACAACAAAGAAACTATCAACGAACTAAGTTGAACGAATGGATTTCTAAAAATGTTAATGCCTTATATTAACAAACCCACTCATATTTTCATACAATTCTACTTACCAATCGCACCTGTGCACTCAAAATTACAACTATCCTATCACCATAATTTGACTCTTTACTTGAAAGAGAACCATGGCCAAACAACACAATCAAAGGAAAATTGTGATGACAAATTCAAAAAATCCTTGATATATTGAGTTCCTATAGTTAAAAGCATACAAATCTAGAGAGAATTTCATGAATAGTAATTTATTTCTGCATAAATTGGCTAATATCTGCTCATAAAACCCAACTATTACAAGTTTACATACTCCATTTACAACCCAGACTCATCATTTCTCTATCTACCCAACCCGTATAGAAGTTCAGAACCTGTACAAATGAGAAAAAGAAAGAAGATATAGAAGAAGGAGAAACCTTAAAACTACATATTCAATTGACATTTGGAATCTTCAGCTCTGTTGATCTGTAACTACCTTTGCCTGTTGAAGAAGTTTCAATCTACTCCCATATTCATGCATCTTGCACTTGTTGCCCTTCTAACTGAAAAATATTTCCTTTATGAGGAACTACTCTATTATGCCCTTGATGTTGATTTTTCTTTTGCAACTGAAAAATATCTTCGTGAAAGTCTTCATTCCACTTTATCCATGTGGTGAAAATCACTTTTCAATTACCCCTGTGGTAAAATAATTCAGCTTCCTTCTACCTAGGCTGGCAATATTTTGCTCCTTTGTAAACCTTTTACTCTACTCTCCATTTTCCTGTGAAAATGCTTTTATCGTCTTTATTTGGCTGGACTTTATATAATTGTCTTTATTCAGTAAAGAAAAATTATTTTTCTCAAGAACTCTCTTTATTTTTATTTTTATTTTGCTGAGCATTTTAAAATTTTACTTTATTTCCCAACTAAAAATTTTTAAACTCTTATTTCACCTAGTCATGGAAATATTTCATCAAAACATTTTCCCATTGACTACTCATTTTTAACATCATTTAAATGGTGAAAAAATCACTATATCAGGCAAAGTATTACCTTATCTGTGCTTTATATTTTTTAAATTCATATTGAAAACATGGGTAATAGTCAAAACTTCAGAAACTTTAAAATTTTTACCTTGGGCCCACCTTTGCCACTCCCCACCTCCCCGTTGCTTGCTTGTCACTATACCATGGAGACCCACAGGCTAGCAGGAAAAAAATGTCCTCCCCACTTCCCCATGCCTCCATGTTGGCATCAACATTATCTCTTGCAAGTTAGCAGGCAAAGGTGAGGATGTCTTTATATAACCATTTATTTTTTCATTGATCTCCTTTGTTTTCCCTAGCTTTTCTCTGCATTCAACTTCATTTTATTTGTTCTTCCTTTGTTCATCGTGGCACAAGAATGTTCTACAGTATTTCAATAAACAATTCAATCAATTTTTGTAGATCTCCACTGCCAATGCAATGTTGGGCTCATTTTTCTAAATGATAGGGTGTTTTTTACTGATGATAAGTATTTAAAAGTAGTTCAAATGACATCCAAAAAATTGTTAGGGCGTGAGAAAAGGTGCAAACCATTTTTTGAGGCTCAAATTAGTAAATTTCATCAATTTTAATGCTCCAAAACTTTCCCCAAGTGTTCAACTAAGGATGGGAGACATATTCATCCCTCAAAAAATCTTCTCGCAGTCTAAAAAATGCCTAAACTTGGATTCCTCGCTAGCCCATGCCTCTCTCAAGACTTCTCCAGAATTTCAATGGGCTAGCAGGAAAAGGAAATTGGTGAAAATTTTCAATTTCAATTTCAAATTCATCATAAAACTTTAAAAGTGTATTTTAATGCATCCCCCAGCATTTAAAACATTGAAAATGCCTTAAATTTTGCAAAATTTGGAAATTACAAAGAGGAAAAACCAATTTTCTTGCTAGCAAAATAATGAAAAATTGTTGCTCACAAATAGGACCACTTGGAGCCATGATTTTATGCATAGGGACATAATCAATTGTTTAGACAAAACCCATTTTCTCAAATTATGTCCAACCCTTAAAATTCAGGTACCTCCTTTGTAAATTGGCCTATTGGATGCCTTTGCCGCAACTAATATGCATTAAAATACTGAATCATATGATCTCCAATTTTAATGTGAATGAAGTTGGAGATGTTTTAGACCAAAATGAGAAATGGGTTGTCCTTATAATTGGAATATTTGACACTTTTTGGAACACCCATTTTTGGCTTTGTCACGATCAGATAATGATTAAATAACCCATCATAACTTATCCTGAGAGCCTCACGCTAAGAAGGCATGCAGAAATTTGACCCAAGAATGGATTGCAACAAATGACTCAAAAAAAAAATCATGAGGTGAAAGATATTCAACATCAAAGTGGCCTACTAAGACTTATTTTCAACTATTCCTATTTAAAACCAACTAAAGGTCACCAAGTTACCATTTTGAAAAAAATATCAAATCATCTCCTATGGAACTACCACTAGACACAATAAGTCATTTGAGTACACTGACTATGTGTGCAAGATAAATTTCCTTCAATCCTTATTTGTCAAAAGATATTGTGGGTCAAACTTGAACACCTTTTGAGCAACTATCCTTTTGACATGATGATCAACTGGCTCTGAATGGTGACCCTCAAAAGTAGGTCACTCAAGGATAAATTTTTCAAGGGTACTTTTGGGTGTACAGGGGCAAAATTTTCAATATGGGCATTCAAAATTTGAATATTTTGAAGGTTTCATCAGCTCATAGGATAGGCATTAAGAGAATGATAACTAGGAATTAGATGGCTACCAATGATTTGACTTGTTTGTTCAAATATACTCTTCCAAATGCGAGGAAGATTAGGAAGGTGAGAAATAATGCTAGAACTCTCAATCATTGGGTGGATTGATACCAACATAGTCTTAGTGATTAAAGTATTATCACAAATAGGGGAGGTGTTGGGAGATGATTGAAGACTAGGTAAGGTAGTAACCATGATTTTAGTTTCATGTAAATAATAATGTATTTGCAAGGGGGAGGAGGAGGAATAAAAGAAAGACCATCATGATCTTCAATTATTGTGTCTCCTTTCAACAAGATACCTTCATCACCAATGGGAGAGATATCAGGAGAAGAAAAATTATGATTATCATGATTATCTTGTGGAAAACATTTAGTGGATGAGCTAGAAGGGATTGAGTAATCAATGGCTTCATCTAACATATCCAATTCATCATAGCTATAAAGCTTAAGAAGGGTGTGAGTGGGTGCATGTGATGTTGTTAAATTGTTGTTTGTGTTTTCTAAAGAATCTAATGTAAATGATCTAGGAACTAATGTACAAAATGAAAATTGCTAAATTCTAATTGCCATGAATGATATTTATAATAACTGAAATGTAATAGGAACTATGCAAAATGAAAATACAATGTAAAGACATAGAATACAATACAATTTTCATATTTCAAAGAAGGTAATTTACTGATTACACTATGCAATTGTCAAAATATGAAATGTTGCAAATGAAAAATTGAAAATGCACAATGCATGAAATGAGTTAATTTATGCTAGATTAAGTAAAATGCATGTAATAGAAAGACAAACCACTAATACATATAGATAATGGGAGAAAAATATGCCTAAAAATAGATATTTCAGCTCTATAAAAGGCTATTTTAGAAGACTGAAGGGACTAGATGGCCCATGGTGGCGACTTAGTCATCATGGTAATTTTCTTGATATTTTGAAAATCCTTTTGTTTGATGTTGTTGGTATCTGGGTTGGATTATTCAAACCTAAGATGAAAATGCAAATTTTCAGAAATGTTTAATGTTTTAATATGCGAAAATGCAACCTAAATGCACTTTTCACTAATGCAAAATGGGAAACCCTAGAATGCAACTTAACTATTGCAAAGTGCAATGAAAGTTAATATGAATGTAATTATGGACTCCAAATCAAACAAGAAGGGGGTAGGAATTTTAGGTTCATGAAAATGTAACACAAATTTTTGCACCTTAATGCTTTCTTACGCTTCTAGGGTTTTTCACCTAAAAGGAGAAAGATGGGCCAAAATGCTAATGTTACATTCAAAGATTATGTGTGTTAATGGTGGTATGAATGTTTCTAACTATGATTTCTAATTACAATGAAATTAAAGAAACATGGCTTATTAATGCTAAACCTAAAGAATATGAAATATTGGAAAACACGGTGTTGTATGCAAACATTTACAAAATGACCTAAAAATGTATGCAAACTATAACAAAAAATTGTAAAAGTAGAAATTTGTAATTGGAAGTGTGTTATAGACTTGAAGGAACTTTGATATTCTAAAAATACTAGTTTTTATGCCTGGTAGGACACTTACACCTAATTGGGTGACCTAGTCCTCCTTTGGGGTTATTTCAAAGAACTTCTCGCGGGCCTATTTCAGCCAAATGGGTATCCATATCCATAGAAATATTTGAAAAATATGCACAATGGGACTAGGTCACCACAACAATGGGGAGTTTCCCTTTTTCCTTTTCTAAAAATCTTATGGTGGAAATGGGTGCTCCTGATCTACACTTTCTATTCCTCCAAGTGTTCAAACTATAAACCTTGATTTTTAGTCTGCAGGTGTATGTTATTGATTTTTTTTCCCTATCCAACAAAGAGATTTCCTAGACAAGTCTTCAACCCATTCTTTAATGATCTCCAAGCTTCCTAGAGACCTGAATCTACAAATAGACATAAAGGGAGAGAAAAAAATATTGGATGTTAGGGCATGGGGGCTTGCCTTGGTCAAGCACCTTTTAGATAATTAAATCAAATCAAGAAAACATATATGTAGCATGAAATATGAGAAAAATTAACTAATACCTTGCCATGATGATTGAGCTTGAGTTTCAGCAACAATCGTTGTGGTTTTCAACCCTTGAATGCTTCAGAATAGATATATTGTTGACTTAGAATGCAAAACCCTAGCTTTCTTGATAATAGTGATGTATGAAGAATAGGAGGAGTTAGGAGGGAGAGATTAGGGTTGAAAATGAGGGAAAAAAAGTTATTTATACATGTGATGCCCTAATTCCCCGAAAATAACACATGATAGCCCAACCTTAGGTTTTTGGAGGAAAATTCTCATTAGAATTTTGTTTTAATTTTGATTTTATGCCAAAATGGACTAGGTCTCCCAAGGTGGTGACCTAGTCCACTTGGACAAATTCAAGTGGTGGTTAGGAATTAAAAGGTGGTTACTGATGTTAAGTGAGCTTGCCTCTCGAAACAAACTTAAGTCGGGCCTAAGAGTACATTAAGAGGTCATTATAGCATAAGAAATGGTTAATCTAGTGATAACAAGCGTAGCAAAGTGTGAAATTTTTTTACAACACCTTACAACACTTTGAAACAAGGCCTGGAAAGGGGTAAAAAAAGAGGTTGAAATAGGTCTAAAATTCATAGGCAAGGGTCCAAATGAGTGAAAAGTGTCAAGGCTACACTTTTTGGTGAAATAGTCCCACAAGGTATTTAGGAGGTCAAATAATCAAGGGGGATATAATAGACACTTGTGCATTCATAATCTCAACAGTTTCAAGTTGATGTCATTCCAATGAAGGGGATTCTAGTGTCATATTTTCAACATCATCTAAGGAAGCCAAATTACTCTTGTTAATGTTGTCATTCTTTTGCACCATGATATCCTCCCTAGGAGGAGAGTTTTTAGGAGAACTACGAAGTAGATTTTCTTGACTTTCAATGGTTGGTTCTTCTAAAGTAACTTCATCACAAGTAGGGGAATAATCAATGATTTGGTTTTCTTGTTTATCAATGATGTCATTCTCTTTTCAATAATGTTTTTCCTAGGGGAAGAGAGGAAAATAAGGTTTTAATGGCTTTCATCGATTGGATTTTCTAACATCCAAGTATCTTCTTCACAACTAGGAGATATACTAGGAGAATAACAAATGTTATTGTTATGATTGCCCATAATTTCATTCCTTTGTATCATATTGTCTTCCAAAATAGAATAGGTAGGGGAGGAGACATAAAGAGGGTTGTCATAGATCCTAAAGTTTCGATCATCTAACACAAACCTATCATCCTCACTTACAATATGATTGTCGTGATTCATTAAAACTTCATCCTCTTTCACTAAAACATTATCACAATCAAGGGATGAATGGAAATTAGGTAGGGTGATGTTTATAAATGTGTCTATAATCTCATTCTCTTGTGCCATAATATATTCCAAAGGGGGAGGAGGAGAATGGAAAAAAAGACTTTCATGATTCTTCATGATTGCATATGTTTTCACCAATATACCTTCATCACTAGCAAGAGAGGTATCGGGAGAAGATCAACTATAACTGTCATGATTGTCTATGCTTTCAACTTCTTCTATCACATCATTCCCAAAAATAGGAGAGATATGAGGGATTTTGTAAATATTTTCACTCTCTTGTGCTAAGAGACTCTCATAACTAGGAAATGTATTAAATGAATGACTGACATGCTTATTGATGAAATTTTTCTTTGAAAACTTGGAAAAGATAGATACTAACATTTGTGATAAGTAATCTATATAAAATAAATATGGAAAGTATTGACATGCTATGTAACGACATAGAATGAAATTTTTAAATGTAATGTCCAACTTCTAAACAAGGTAATTTACTAATTACACAATGCAATAGACTAAAAATGAAGTGTTGTAAATGCAATTTTGAATTTTGACAATGCACTAAATGAAGCAAATTAAGCTAGATTCACTAAATTTTATGAAACAAAAAATCAAAAAAATGAAATAGGAAAGTAACAACAGTAAATAGAAGCCCAAAACATAGAATTCAAATCCCCAAAAATGTAGATCAGGACCTACTAAGGACTCATTTTCTAGTAAGGGAGAATGGGTCCTAGAGAAGGATTTTTAAAATGTTTTGACTAATTTCTAAGTGTTTTTTATTGCTTTTCAAATGCCAAAAAGTTTAGGTGAAGCTTGATCAAGGAGTCATTCTCTATTAAAGGTGAATAGGTCCTTGATTAGGGTTTTTTAACTATTTTTTAATCATTTTTAAGCTTTCTATAATGCCTTTCAATTCTAGGTTTGAGACAGTAACTTTCAGTTTTAGATTTTCTAGAAATGTAATAAAATGATGAATACAAAGACCTAATTTTAAATGCAATGTTTTTTTAATTTTCAAATTAAAATGTATGAGATCTAAATGGTATGCAAAATAATTGATTTGTTTTTATATTTTTCAGATTTTAGGAATGCAAAACAATGCAATTTTAAACCCTAAATGTGATGCAAGTTTGAATTAAAAGTAAGAAACCCTAAATGATATATAATTCAATGAAAATGAATGCAAGATCGTACCTAGGATGAGAATAAAGACTCCAAGATCAGAAATTTACAATATGCAATAGGTCAAGTTCACCAAAATGAAACATAGAAAAATAGGGCTCACCAAAATGAATGAACAAGATGATGAACCACTAATTTTTCTTGGGGATGTTTCATTCAATTATGAGTTCCAAAATGCATAAATAAAAATAATAAATGATTCCTAACTATTATAGTAACTATTAGGGAAGCTTTGAGAGGCTTGAAGGATGTGTACCTTGTTGCAGGAAGGTTGTTTTTAAGTCACAAAGGACTCATTCGCCTTTAGTGGTAAATGGGTCCCTGTTAGGGTTTTTGAAACTGAGATTTGGGTTATGTTCCTTGATGTCTACACTATTAGATCTTCGTTGATCATATTTTGAAAACATGAAACAAATTTTATAGCTTCATTTTTGTGTTCTTACAATGTAGGTGACAATTTTGCAACTTGACAAGTTTGACAATTTTTCTCCAATCTTGTTCTCCACTTGATCTTCAACCTATAAATCTACAAACACACATTCAATAGGTGATTTTTTTTTTATTGTTAGTGAATAGGGGTATTCCTAAGTCAAACCACTTTTAGGTAATTAAACCAAATGATGAAATAACAAAATTGAAGCATGAAACATGAAATAATGAGATGTTGATACCTTAGAAGTTATCTTGAAATGTAAAGATGAAAAATAAATTGAAGTGGCCATGAAGAATGTAGATCTTGATCTCAAATTAGATCTGAAATAATTCTTGCTAATAGATCCTCAATTCTTCATCAACAATCTTAACTCAAAAACATGCTTGAATGCACTATGCCTTTGACATGATGAAATGACCTCAAATTTCTGCAATAAAACCTTGATAATATACCTCTAAATTCCTTTGAAAATTCTCTTGAAGTACTCTATAAATCTCTTGTGAATTATTAGGATTCTCTCTTGAAAATCATAGATGAAACTATGTGAATTAACCTTATATTTATACAAAATCTAAGAATTAACCCTAAAATTCAAATAATTCAAGTGAATACCAGATCTAGGATTGAAAATCATTATGATCTGGCCATAATTAAATTCAAAAAAGGGGTGTCCTATGTGAGGAGGACCCATTTAACACTAAAGGTCAATGGGTCCTAGCACAACTTTCTAGGACCATGCTCTAGGGGGAATGAAATAACATCAAAAACCCATGTCAAAAATGCCAAGAAAGGGGTGTCCTATGTGGAGAGGACCCATTCACCAATACAAGCGAATAGATCCTAGCAGCATTTTCTAGGACCTTAAGTTTTACAAATTAAATGTCATGCAATATCATTATTGGGTGTCAAGATAGATCCTTTAGAAAGTGTCATTAATAAGACTTAAATTTTAATTAAAGGGGCCAATTAAGCTCAATTAGCCACAATTAGTTAATGAACCCCTAGCTAAGTGTGAAAGTGTAATAAAACACTTTACAACACCCTGAATTAGGTATAGTTTAAGTAAATTTTGTTTGAAAGGGCCCTAGAATTAGTAATCTGTACAAAAAAGTTCAACACCAAATTAGGGAATTATAAAGTTAATCTTATGCCAATTATTTCCAAATTAAGTGTGTAAAAGGGTTACTTTTTCTACATTACAAAAATATATATTTCATCCTATTTTTAGATTAGTGTAGCTTATGATTACACATAAATTCAAGGTTCAAACATATACAAATTATTATGATTAGTTTACTTTGTAGTTTGTGTCCATTTCCCCCCACTACATGTACTTGTTGCAATGATGCAATTATTAGGTATGTAAAGGTATTTTGTTAGCTATTTGGTCTTCAATAACTAACAATATTTTGATTCAAGACAATAGATTTA
Organism: Sequoiadendron giganteum; assembly: GCA_007115665.2. NCBI lineage: Eukaryota > Viridiplantae > Streptophyta > Pinopsida > Cupressales > Cupressaceae > Sequoiadendron > Sequoiadendron giganteum. Next base: position 355,456,335 of record CM021106.1, on the reverse strand, counting down.
GTTTATCTATCACAAATTTTGGTTCATTTTTTTACCAAATCCATATGAACAAGCTCCCATTTAGGTTGGCCTCATTGAGTAGGATAGAAAACCCACTCTCATGGAGTATTCCTTAAACCTTCCATGGTTTGTGGATGAAAAAAAGGGTACTTTCATGATGATAAAACTTTCCTTTTAATTGAAAATATATTTAGTAAATTAGAGTTATCATTTTGGGACCCAAAAACATGGTAATATGTGTTTATTTATTTTTAGTAATTTTCCCTTTAATTAAATTAGTAGTAAGGATTAAAATAAAGCTTAATATTTGATTGTTTTATTACTTTTTTTTTTAATATTGTTTGTTCACAACAAGTTGTTACACATCAAGAAACACATCACTAGCCTTCTTAAGGAAAGATATAATGTGAAAAATACATATAGTAGAGTCCAAATATGCATTAGAAGAATGATTATGATCCATATAGAGAGAATATTCTAACAAATATCAACAACACATGAAGAAAAGTTCCTATATTCCTCGAAAGCCATATCATCAAAGGAACATGGAGGAATAATATCATTACAATAATCAAGAATAGAATAATTGGATAGAGAAAGTATGACCTAATCTCACACCTTATCACCATATAATAAAGGGAAAGTAAAATATCATGGTGCTCATTAAAATAATTCTATATACCCATAAGAAATTTATCTTCAGGGTGAAGATTATATACAAGTGAAGTGATACTCTATAGGAGTGAAGAAAAGTAAACTTTATAGAGAAGTCCAAATCATATCCATGATGAAATAAAATTTCTCTAAAGAATGTAATAACATCCATGTGATATAAATAAGGGAGTGGCTTAAGGATCGAATTATTAGATGGAAAAAAGTGTAACAACACACCAAAATTAGTAATACATATATGCATAGAGGATAAAGCCAATGTTGTATGGTGATCAATGATAAATGATTTAATATTATGGTATAGTTAGAAGTTGGGTGGGTAGGAAGAATTTTTTTTTTTACTAAAATAAAATTTCATGCACTAATGAAGGAGAGATAATCAATCACAAATGAAATTGATTCCATACCATCATAAAGGTTTAGTACTTAGAAATACAAGATCTAAAAATAATATGTAAAATCTATCAAAATACTAAGGTAAATTATTAGAGGGGTTTCAATTTCATGTTCACAATTGAATATGAGGAAATAAAAATACACCATAAAAATATACAGGGTTAATAAGTTAAAATAAGAATTAATAAATAATTCAATACAGATAAATGAAATATGATTTTAAATTTGTACCTAAGAAGATGTCAAAGTATAATGAAATGACAATAAATACAAACCTTGGAGTTGGGTATGGAGAAAATAATTATAGATGAATGATAGATATACCATGGTATCAATTATAGGATGAAAAAAATAATTACTATTACGTGAAAATTATACTTAGATCTATATCTTTATGTAAAATAAATGGATCTCAATTCAATCTCTAAATGTATTTATCTTTGAAAGAATTATAAACATGTATTTTTTAGGCTTCATTTGTGATTAATGTTCTATCATAAAAATGATTTAAAAACAACATGACAAGAGCAATACAAATTTATTTTGTATATATTTTTTGAGATGTATTGGCATGAATATTCATTGTAATATTTCTTTCCTCAATGCATAACTCTTTAAATATTATAATAAATAAATAATAAAATTAAAATTTAGTTGAGTTACTATAATATTTATCTATACCACTAATAATAGGAGTCTTAGAGGTGTTCTAGATTTATAGATCATTGTGATTATTTGAAAGTATATAGTATAATAGTCTTTTGTTGAGTTAAATATAAAATATATATCTAATCAGTTTATTGTTTTGAATATAAATTATTTTTTTATTTCAAATAATTTTTGACATCTTATAAGGGCTTTCTCAACTTTGAGAACCTATTGGAGATGGGTTAGATTTCACAAAATTCTATTATGTACCTTTTTATAGGAGTATAACCATAGTGTTTTTTTAGTTAACATGAAAAATTAATAAAATATTTCACAAAATAGTTTGAGGATATAGCTACATTCTCTAGTGAGAATTTTATAGCTATAATAATCATTTATTTCTCTTGAATTTTAACTTTCTTTATTTTTTGGAGAGTGTCTTTAGCTCAAGTTCTAAAAATTAATTAGGATAATTTTTTTACATATGTTAGATCATGATATGAAGTCACCTAGCTAAAAAGTATTTGTGGAATATTGAACTTGCTTAAGACATCAAATAAGCAATGGGAGACTCTCAGAAATTGTTTTCTATGATGACACATAGTGTGAAAGTTCTAGTCAACCAAAAACTATTTGATTTAAATTTCTTACAAGGTGAGGGATTTATAGGTCTTGCTTGAAACTAAACATCTTTTATGACTCAACTTATAGGCATTTGAGCACCTATACATAAAGATAATGCAATTTTCTTTTTACTCAATAGTATGACACTAATGTTTGACAACATGGTATCTATGTTGGGGAACATACCAACACAAAGTCTATGAAGTATGCTTATGACACCTTAAAGAAGAAAGATGTTTAAAGAATAGTGGGGAAAATCCAATATAGAATTTTCTTGTACATAACAACTCCTTGTGGATCAAGCTCTAGTCCACTAAAAAGGACAAAGCAATGCCTTCACTATGAAGAGAAAGGAAATGATCTTTGGGATTGTGGAAAAAGGGTTGTAGAAATAAATAAAGTTATAGTAACCAATATTGAAAAAGAAGTAATAATTGTTAATAACCCTATTATTTTTTCCACTGAAAAAATCATTCAACTATTTTAATAAATGTTAATGATATGTTAAGATATTGTCAAAACATATTTTAAATTAAGACTATCATATTTAGTTCTATATTTATAATAATCTGTTGTGCTTTGTTGAAATTATATAATGTAACTATGATTTGTTAAATAAAGTGTAATTATTTTGTCAAATTTATCATTCTATTAAGTTTCATTTTATTTTATAATGATGCCACAAGGATCTTATATGATTTTGTTTTTTTTTAATTTTAGTTAGATGTTTCTAATAGAAAATGATGTTTATTTTAAATAGGAGAGAACAATATGTTCTATACACAATGAAGATTGATCTGCAAAGATGATACAGATCTATTGTCATAAAAGATACTTCAAGATTTTATATCATTTTCAATTTACTTTGTAAAAATATTTGAGATCCTAGAACAAAAATATTCTCTAGTATTTTTTCAAGAAAGAGTTAAAAATAATTAGATTTTCATTTCTACAAACACATCACTTGTTTTCTATATTTTTTAAGTGGAAAGATTGTTCCCTCCACCAACAAATTGCCCTTGGCAGGTGACATTACCATGTCCCACACACCCCCATAACTTCTCCGCATTGCTTTCCAATCAGAAGTTTTCTCCTGCAATTACACCCTCAATTGTCATCATTAGAAAGCTAAATATTTATATAGATATGAATTTGCAGTGTAATTTATGTTTTTGTTCTTTATACCTGAGAAATGTGAACAGCCACTACATCTCTTTCACCTCCTTGGTACAACGACACCAAAGATAGATAATAGTGGTTATTACTACTCCTGTTAATCTTGAACCAGATGTTGTGGCCTGGATAGTTGCAAGCAACTCTGACATATTGCAGCAGCGTCAGCATCAGATTGTAATAGTCATGTTAAGAATATAACAAACAGTGTAGTGTTAAAAGCTCTAGTCTTACCGTTTGTACTGAATGTCAACAACACCCAAAGCTTTAAGTTGCTTATCTTTCCCCTGCCTGGCCATAGTTTTGAAAGCATGAGGACTCATAATGAAATCAGTTCGATCGCCTTCTCCATGATCTGTTACCACTACTGTTACTCCACTGTCTGTGCAAAGGTACTTATTTTTGCATCTCACCTATCAAACTAGCAACATCACTCAGCACTCCAACGTATTGTATTTTAAAGGGATGCTTAATTCAAAATATACTAATAATATGGTTTAAGTGCGTTAGTCACCTGATAGCAAGCGCCACATCCAGCCCCATTTCTATATAAAAACTGACTTGCTGCAGCAACATCTCCACCCATGATGTCTCTCCCATAGTCACCATATCCACAGGCGCCACCTACATATTCATATTAAGCTTTCTTATATCTCATTCATTTAATAAGAGCATTAGAACTAAATCATAAAGCGAACATATAATGTTAGAATGTATTACTCGAAGCTCCTAAGCCATCTGGAGTTCCGTAATAAGCAACCCGTGAATCTATGAATTGGGAAGTGGAGTGACCAATGCTGAACAGCATTTCCAGCACTATTAGCAGGGCAAATAATATGACTGAGCGAGGATAAGCCATTCGTACACAGAGGGATAAGAAACTAAATTCAACTGTAATAAAACCTGTGTAGTACTACTGGACTACCAGAGAATGGAATGAAATCCATTGAGGTTTCTAAATTGTATTTATAGACAAATGAATGAGCCCGAGCCTCCTGTTTTAATAAAAAACTCTGACTTTTTTTGTGTTTCAGGGATAAGCTGTAATTCCCACCAACTACGATTTGAATTTGACCTCCTCCTCCTCCTCTGTTTTGCGTGAACAATGCTTCCTTCACTTATCTGACTTTTTCTCTGAAGTTCCAGCTGGATATGATTCATCTAATCATGACATAAGAGATAGCGTCATAGCGTCCTTGGTATCAGTGGATCGTACCATGTGCTCCCTGGTTTACTCTATTTAGACAGAGGAGTGCATTTATATTTATAGGTAAGAAAAGCTTTCAGCTTCCACATTTACTTATCTTAGGATTTGTAATAAAATTGTCACATTTTACAAATATATTTATTTATTATTTTTTTATGAATTATTCATTTGAATTTTTTATATATAATATTAATTTTAAATTTTAAAATTGATATATTATGATAAAAGTTTGAAAAAATATAAATAAAATGAGGTTACAATAATAGATACATATTTTACTAAAATGTATAAAAGTTATTTAAAGGAAATTACAAAATATTAGTCAAAATTATAGTGAATGCTTCTAATTCATTATTGCAGCGAAAGTCATTCTCATGATGAAATTTATTACTAAAATTGAGATGTATTTTTTCACTTATTAAGAGTTTCATAAAGAATTATTGTTGATTCTTGTATGTGTTTTAGACACACAGACTTAATCAATTGTACAAGTGTGAGTCTAACATCATTCAGTCTTCTAGTTATCAACTTTAGGGTAATTGACATGTTGAGTATAGTAACCCAAATCTAGTAAAGATCAAGATAAGGGATCTAGGGAAAAACAAGAGAAGTTGGTATGACAAATTGAAGCTTTTTGTTTGAGTTGATAGAATTAATCTCATGAAAAATATAGCTTAAATTTCTTTCAATAGTTTTTAGATGTGATGAGTTTAATACTACTCATACACTAGAATGCCAATATATGAAATTCTATAGCAAAGTAGTGAAATTGGAGATGACTTACTCACTCAAAGGATCAACAAGTTATTTAAGTTGGGTTTCATTTATGTGAAATAAACTTGGTACACCAAACAATAGTCAAATTATTCTTCAACAACAAAGAAACCCAAAGAATATTTTGGTTGTGTGACATGATTTTAATGTGGAATATTAGGTAGAAATATAAAGATGCACGAGGGAAGTTTGATGTCTTATAGATAGGAATTCACATGATTAAAAAAAAGTAGGAATCATTCTGCTCAACATCATTTGAATCATAAACATCATTTGAATCATTATTTCTCATAATAAATATTTGTACTCTATATTTTGTCAGTGTATACATTAATGCTTGCTTACACATAGGTTAACCTAAGCCTACTTAGGCATTTATTGTTGTATGACTCATTGACATAGACTATATATTTTCTAAATATTTTACCCAACTAGTTTATAGACTGGATAGGTGTTGATACACCTCATTCTTGGATATTTATCCTTTATAAGGAGACCCTTGACTATCTAATAAACTGGGGAGGAGCTTATGCATTATCTGTGCTTGATTATATATTCTTTGTGATCATTGGTTATTTCATGGTATCAAAGCTATAAAAGAAGTTTTTAGGCCAACGCATTCCTCTATCCTCTTCCTTCTCTATTTTTTCTCCCTTTAATTTTTTCTTTCTAAGTCCCTGTTTCACCCTTAAATCATGGTGAAAGAGTGATTGAAGCTATGTTTGGGTAAAAATTGATCTACAGGAAGATGGTTAAGCATCTATAAAGCAATTTGAGATGTGGTTTGGAGTCAAACTACACACAGCAAGAAAGGATCGATCGACCCCTATGGCATTAGCATCAAATATTGTTTTCTCATTATGCCAATCGGAGGGCAGTGTTTGTTGAATCTTGGTGGAGGCTCGACACTCTTTTCCACACAAGACCTACACTCACCTTTGGCGTGCATCAAAATTGAGTAGAGAACAGGGCCGCATTGTTCCCTATTTTCATGTCTATTTTTCCATGAGGCTCTCAAAGGCCCTAGAGCTAATGCCATCGATGGAAGAAGGAAACTCTCCAAATCCCCTTTACTTAGTCTAACTCACTTGGCATTGATAGCCTTGATCATTATCTCCCATAGGCATTTATAATTTAAGCTTTAAAATTCACATTTTAGGTTAAAATGGAGGTTAATGTCTATCTTAAGCATTTAATGGTGTGGTTATTCATCTAGCTCATTTAAATCTTGTTAGAGAGGGGAGTTAGAATTGTTATTTTCATAGTTTAAAATCTGTAAAAGAGGAATATTATTTTAAAATGAATGTGACATTTATAAAATTCCCCAACTTATAAAGTGCCAAAACTAGGGGCTCATCTAATTTGGGGAGGTTCTTAATGTGTTGATTTTCTACTGTCTTAAGGAATTAAACTATTTGTAATCATGGGATATGAAACCCATTCTTTTGTAATCAGCATAAAAGTAGGAAACTATAAGTCTTAGTGTGAAAGAATCCTGAAACATCTCGGGTTCCATAATCTCATGCCATATCTGTATGGACTTATCCCTACACCAGGTAAACAATCTCAAAAGGATAAATGGTTTAATATGCATGATCATGTTCATGGATTAATCAGTTTAAATATTCTAGATGACTCTTTGTTTGTCATCACTGATATTGAATGTCCACAAGCATTATGGATCAAAATTTGGGAAATATATGGAGACTTCAATGTTTCTTCCTTCTTGCATAATCCTGCTATGATTACAACTCACACCCTGCATCATGATTCAGATACAGAGCATCTAGTTGACATAGAGGAAATCATCATTCCTCTACCTCTTGGCATTGCTTCATCTGATTTCAGAGTCCTTTATTCGAAAGCTTCCAGCGCTTCTTTGCAACTAGATATTTTTCTTCTTAGCATTCTTGATTGGGATGCATATCTACCCAAAATTTCATGTCTTTTTGTAGAGTCCCACGTTGGTGACATGGAACCACACATTGAGGACATCAGTCTTCTTTCTGATGAAAACTTCAATAAAGTTTCGTCGACACTGTCTTCTTCAAATATGATTTCTCTTCCTTCACCTACATCGACTTCTATAGTGATAATATCAGATTCTTACGGTTCCAATTATCCCCATACATCTATGGTTCTTGTGGTCCCTATTACATAATATTCTATGATACTTGATTCATTCCATTAGTATTCGTGACATGTCAGCATTGGTTTGGAGATTCCTGAGCAACATTTGAAGAAATCATGGGCACCATCATCATCATTCTTGGATGAGCTTCAACTCTATTCAAGATCATACATGCATCTTCTCACATGGGAAGATATCTTGCATCTTTAGTTGGTTTCATTTCTTCCCAAGGGAAGGAATATTGTGAAGCGTTCTTAGAACTATATCTGCATCCTCTGTCAACTATCCAACTTTAATGTAGCAGGACATGTATTATGGGGGGTTCTCATAGACCTTCTATCATTTTCTCTCTTATGCAGGAAATTATCATATATTGTACTTAGTGAAAGAAGTAGTACTTCTTTATTTGTATAATTTTCATGCATCTTTTCTTCTTTTGGAGGGTAGTTTGTTCCCATAGGGTTTTCTACTTTTCTCCACTTTATGAGAGATTAATTTGTTCATGGGTACCTCACCAGGCTAGTAGCCGAGACCCATTTTATCCATGCCCACCTAATTTATGCTTAAGGGGTGGTGTCAGTGTATACATTAATGCTTCCTTACACATAGGTTGACCTATGCCTACTTAGGCATTTATTGTTGTATGACTCATTGACATAGAATAGATATTTTCTATATAATTTTCCTAGCTAGTTTATAGACTAGATAGGTGTTGATACACCTCATTCTTGGATATTTCTCCTTTATAAGGAGACCCTTGACTTTCTAATAAATTGGGAGGAGCTTATGCATTATCTCTGCTTGATTATATCTTCTTTGTGATCATTGGTTCTTTCATATTCTAAAGTTAAAAAATTAGACATTGTTATTTATAATTCCACTACTAACTTTATATTTGTGGTTTTTACTCAAAATAGTCATTTAATTTCTCCAATAATGATTTCAATGATTCAAATGATACTTGTGGTTATTTATTTGGTCATCATCTATTCTACATGGTTATTTTCTTTCTTGATATGTTAGCTTATTTTTATGGTGTTCTAGTTTGAATGTATAATCGCCACCTACTACGATTTGAATTTGACCATCTATGTATACATGGAAGAGGTCAACCTAGATTACATGTTCGACATTCCATCTACATTTTGCAAAGATAAATTCTAGTCATGCATTCTTCTTCTTTGTTTTGCATGAAAAATGCTTCCTTCATTTACTTGAATTTTTCTTTAAGCTTCAAGGTGGATATGATTCACCTGATCATGACATAAGGTTAATGTATGAAAGGCATGATATTCAATTTTTTTATGTCATTGCGTCATTGGTATAAGTGGATGGTACCATGTGCTCCCTGGTTTTCACTTTTTAGGCTAAGCAATGTATTTACATTTTAATTTTTTTTTATTTGAAATGATTGAAATGAAGAACTTTCTGCTTTGTAATCAAAATTCGAATTTTGAAAAATATATTTAATGTATTTTATATTTCGTATAAATTAAATTTTTAAAATGATATATTATAATAGACATTTGAAAAAATATACATAAAATGAAGTTATAATTATAAATATATAATTTACTGAAATGTATAAAAGTTATTTAAAAGGAATCACAAAAATTTGTAAGTATTATAATAAATATTTCAAATTTATTGTTGCAGCCATTTATATATTTATAATAGGGGTTGAAGTTATTCTCATTAAGAATGCTATTATTAAAACTAAAGGTATCACATAGAATTATTGTTGATAGTTTTATGTATTTTAGGCACACACATTTAATCAATTGTGTAATAAATATGGGACTAACATCATTTACTCTTATCTTTATCATCTTTAAAGAAATCAACATGTTGAGTATAACAACACAAACTTCATGAGAATCATCACAATGGCTCTGGGGGAAAACAAAATAATAATGGATGACAAGTTGAAGCTTGTAGTTTGGGTTGATATAATTACACTTATGAAAACTATATGGAAAATCCATTTCAAAATGTTTATATGTGATGTGTTTAATACCTTTCATACACTAGAAATGCCAATACATGATATTATAGTGAAAAGTGGTGAAAGTAGAGATGAATTACTCACTCAAAACATCATCTTGTTAGTTGAGGTGGATACCATTTATTTGAGACAAACTTGGTACATCAAGAGATGATAAAATTATTGTTCAATAGAAAAAAAATTAAAGCACCTTCTAGTTGTTTGGCTTGGTTTAAATGTGGAGTTCTAGGTCTAAATATAAGAGCACATGGGAAGTTTGATGCCTTATAGTTAGGATCCCATATAATTAAAAACCACTACGGGCAAGAAATATTCTACTAAACCAGTCTTGATGGTGAATTCTTTTAGTTACCAACTCATACCCAACACATGAATCATTATTCCTCATGATAAATCTTATTATAGAGTCTTGTAAATTACCATGTAGCCTTTATTAAAATCACTAATTAAATCTATTACTGACACCCCATTTTAGTATATATTGTTTCTCTATATGCTACTTTTTAATACACTATTCATTTCTATTTTATATTTTTGCCTCTTACTTCATATTCAAGGTTTGTATTCACTATGATCATTTTCTTTCTTCAAAAATGATTCAAGTTAAACTTTTGGTTATATATTTGGCATAATTTATCCTCCATACTTTTTTTTTTTGTTGATATTTTGTCTTATTTTAATGGTGGTCTAGTTTCAAGGTCTTATGTAGAGCCCATTTTTTTTCTTTACATAAATTTTTAAAGTCTAATTTATATTGAAATTTTATTATTGATTGACTTTAACTTAAGTTGATTTTTAATATTCCTTTAATGACTAATAAATAATAATTTTATGTTGTCTCATTATACAATCACATACACAAGGTGACATGAAAAAGAACAACAAATAAGACACCTAATGGGTATGTGCAGAATCATCATGGAAAAAACAGGTCCTTAAGTGGCAGTGAAAATTCAGAAAATTAGAGTTGGGCAACTTGACATTAAAATTTGAATAAGTTATCTATATTATTTTAAAAATATGTAAGAATAGAATATGTGGTAAATTAAATGTAGTTTCTAAACTACTAGGTTAATTTTTGTAAAAAAAAATCTATTCGGTGAAAATTTGAAATTTCAATGCAGTAGTAATAAAATTTTAGGGGAAAAATAAAAAGTAAGTGTCTGTCTGACAACCCTAACCATAATAAAATCATAATATTTTTTTATAAAATTTTAGATGTAAGTAGAGGACTCATGTCCCAATGTGATGCATATTTTTTTGTATTTTTTTCCAAGTAAATAATTAATTATGATTTTTTTATTATAACTTTTAAAAAATATAAAAAATTGTATGTCTGACCACCTTAACTTGGTCAAAACTTCATGAAATTCATTTTTATTTTTTTTAATACAATAGTATGCGAAGCATAGAATGTGATGAATCTTTTGGATTCAAAAAATGTTATACGGTTTGAAAGATATAGATTTTTTTCAATTAGCCTATCAATTAGGACTTTAGTAATAATTCAAACAGAAAATGAATAATAATTATTTATTAAATTCAAAATAAAGAATAATTTATATTGGTAGAAAGTTGAGAATCTCCTTAAAAACCCTTTTTGTTTCATCAATTTAGAGTAAAAAAAAAGTCATCAGCCACATGGGCGAAGTCTAGAAAAACAAGGTAAGTTGTTAAACACGTTTTTTGTATTGATTCCTTAGGATTGGCATGTCCTAGCCAAATTTCGAAGCAAACCCGAGGCTAATCCCTAGGTAGTAGGTTTTGTGCCAGACATATCGCATATCTGATTTTTTATATTTAATTTAAAAAAATCTAATATAGTTTTTAATAAATGATTTAAAAAATTGAAATTTTCAAATTAGATATCCGATTTGAATCAGATATCCGATTTATTTTATATATAATTTTAAAAAATCTAATATGGTTTTTAACATATAATTTAAAAAATTACAATAAACAATATATAGTTTATTTTAATATATCTAGTTGAGAATATACAATATAGTTTAGAATTCAATATATAATTTATAATTTATGATAATCTCTTACAAAATTATGTATAATATATAACATATTATACTACTATGTATAATATTTATATATTCTAGTTAATGTATAAATATTTATATATATACATATATTACATTAATATAAAAAATATTATATAACTAATTAATATTACTAATATATTAAATATTTAAATATTA
>CM021106.1:355001314-355444395 GCA_007115665.2 Sequoiadendron giganteum | reverse complement strand
CCCATCTCCCTTCTCCTTCCTTCTTCTCCCTCCCTCTCTCTCTCTCCCTTTCCCCCTCTCTCTCTATCTCTTGTCCACCCTACACCTCCTAATTACTCTTTGGTCTATGTGTGTTTGAAATTAGATATCCGTTTGAAATCTAATATCTGTTTGAAATCAGATATCAGATTTTTGAAACCAAAATTTAACTGCCACAATACATTTTTAAATGTTTTCAAATATCGGATATTCAATTTGTAAAACTTAGGCTTGGGCATTGCTATGGAGCAATGTACTGACACCCAACCCAAAATAAAAGTCAACTCGAGGTTTCTTCTTTTTTTGGCAAGTGAAAAATGCTACTTTTTCCTATTGCAACTTTTTGGGCCATCATGATCCCACACATGCCCTAATACCAATGCACCAAAAATTAAAACATGAGTAGAAGAATTAACTATTTTTGTGACTATGTTGCCAAAAAGTGTAGCATTTGACACTTTTTCATTCATTTGGGCCTTTTCCCTTGGATTTTGGCCTTGTTTTACCTTTATCTAGTCCTGAATGTTTGCAAATCAACAATAATCTAATGGTGTTTTTTAAAGGTGTTGTGAAGTGTTGTAAGACACCATCTGACTTTTCTAAGACCTTTTCAACACAATTCACCTAAATAACCCCATTTTACCCCTTTCCAAGCCTTGTGCCAAAGTGTTGTAGTGTATTTTTACACTTTCCTAGGCTTGTCATCAATAAATTAACCCTTTTGAATGACAAATTGGTCCCTTAATGTTCTTTTAGGCCCGACCTAAGTGTGTTTTAGGAGGCAAATCTAATAAACATCATTTAACGCCTTTTTATTTCCGACCACCACTTGAATTTGTCTAAGTGGACTAGGTCGCCACCTTGGGTGACCTAGTCCCTTTAGGCATAAAATTGAAAATTAAAACAAAAAAATTATAATAATTTGGCTCCAAAAACGTAAGGTCAGCCTATCATCTGACATTTTTGGGAAATGAGTGCATATCTTGTATAAATAAAGGTTTTCACCTTCAGTTCACCCACCCTAAGATCATTTTTCATCTTCACAAGCACTCTTGTGCTCAAGCTTCTCAAGGAAGAACTCAAGCAAAAAGGCACTTCAAGCAACCTCCATTGGAGTTGGTTCTTGCATGTTGCAAAATTCAACAACAAAGGATTTGGTGAGTGTTTGTACTTTCTTTACTATTCAATCATCTTTCCTTTCATTTCATCTCATTTGGGTTTGATTACCATCAATGGGGTTTAAATAAGGAAAATTCCTATTCTCTAACCCTAACATTTTCCTTGTCTTTGCATATGTTTTGCAGGTTGTATGCAAATTTGGCAAGAAATAAAGTGTTGAAAAAGGTACCATCATTCCATTCTAGTCAACTCAAGTCATCAAACCCTAGGTGAAGCAAAAAGACACCTTGCAGGACATTTTCTGAAGATTTCGACACAGGTATCTAATAGAAAGGGAAGTGCAAGTGGTGACCCACATAATCAAAATTTGAATCTCTCGAAAGTACCACGAGGACTAGGTCACCATCGTTGGTGAACTTGTCGCTATATCTGGCCTTAAAAGGGGTTTTGACATTTTTGGATACCCTTTTAGCAAAAACCCACTCTAACACATTTTCTCGATAGAATGACTAGGTCATCCATTCTAGCATAAGTGTCCCTGTGTAGATTTCCAACAGATTTCAAAATATGTTAGGGCTCCTCTTTTGCAAGTTTCAATTCCTAGATGCACAATCTCTGTATTTTCCATTTTCCTTTCCATTTGCATACATATAGGTCATTTAGATTAGTTTACATATAGTTTACATTTTCTTTGTTTACATTCTACAGTTAGTGTAGTTTCATTTTGTTTCAACACTTAGCCACACTCCTTACACACATCACAACCTTACTCAGCCCAGACCCTTTGAATGCAATCACTAATTTGCATCTCATTAAGTGGAAAGAGAGTCATTTTCCATAATCTAGAGCTCCTCGGTGAGAAATCGTAGGGACCTAATTGAGGGAATCCTCTTTCCCTCTTTGACCATATCTTTTTGGTGGTTCATTTTGGTGAACTTGATCGTAGACAACTTTTTAATCTTCTTATTTTGCATTTCATCTTAGGAAAAATCTTGCATTGCATTAAGCTTTTTACATTGTTTGCATCCTAGGGTTCATAAAAAAGTGCATTAGTGAATAATTTCATAATAGATTTCACTTTGCATTGCATTTAAATTGAAAAAGTTCAAAAAAATATGCATTTTCATTTTGTACCTACATTAGAAAAGCATAAAAATTAAGATAAACATTCAAAACTATCAAAAATTGTTACAAAAATCGTTGTTGCAACTAGGTGGCCACAGTAGGCAACTTAGTCCTCTTGCTTATTTCTAGTAGTCTTTTTTGTCACTTTCAAAGCATTGTCTACACTTATTGTTTTTGCAATTACATTTCTATTCTTGTCTTCAAATTTACCCTTTTATGCAATTTTCTTGCACTTAGTTTTCTTTCACTATGGTTGTCTTTCAAAAAAATTTGAATGTCCTTCAAATCCTTGGTAGAAATGTCAAGTTGTGCCTTTGGCATTGGTCCTAATGACCTTGAACCTACTCCTACTCAACCAACTCCAACTTTACGTCATTCTACTAAAGTTGATGTATCATTGGGGATGATGATGCTAGCATGAATCGACTCCTCAATAAATTCTTTCACAATATTGAGGGCAATGGAGCCTTCTATCCATCCATGCAACAACCCCCATTTCCCAACATGTCATCCCTAGAGAAATTTTCTTACCTCCATTCATAAACAAATAATGAACCTAAGTTCCCTATACAAGGTGAACCCAGTTCATCTAATCCTATCACTACTAAACCATTTTACCATAACCAAGCCACTTACCCTCCAATTAATCTTCAACGAACCTATGGAAAAGGGTTTACTATTCTTAGCAAACAAGGTGGTGACATAACAAACAAACATGAAATAAATAAATTTTATGAACAATTGCCTCCCGATGAACTTACAACAGGAGTTGGTTATCAAGATCCTCCTCATGACCATAGGCCTCCTAGAGTATTTCTCAGGCTTCGTTATGATGGTACGGTGATCTCTGATTCCTCTCCTAATTTGGATGTTCTCCTGCATAAACAATGCCTACCTTATCATAGTAAAAACAAAACAAATCCTCTAATCATCTCAAGACCTCCTGCCATTATCTCCTCTTTTGAAATTGGATTATCTCACCGATGAAAGAGGCCATACAAATTACAGAAACTCAAACTTCATCTTTTTCCACCTCTTGAATGTGAGATGAAATTAAAAATACTCTTAAACAAAGGAATCGTCACCTTACCTCATTGTAATAGGTTGGTGATTTATCTTAAAGATGCTAAAGTACCACACTATGCTTACCATTGTGTTTTTGGCCATATAATTTCATCATGTGCAAGAGATATTGAATAAGCATCACTTCGATGATGATAATTGCTTCCCCCTCAAACCATAAACTACTCTCATACACCTTATCATGTCATAGTTGTAGAATAATCCATTCTCACTATTACATGATCTTTCCCACCGCCTATCTCAGCTCATTCTTTCCTTGCACACAGTGGGGCAAGAAGTTGCTAGCCTTATCTTAGTAATGCATTTGTCCTTGTCCCTTAGCTTCATTGTTCACCTCCCGCTTATACCCACTGAGATTGGGAGGTGGATGACTTGATTAATGGTTGACTTACACTTGCCTTACTAGTATTGTGTTTGCTTTTATGTGACATGTTATCCCCACATTGTTATGTTTGATGTTCCCCCTCTTTGTGCCATTATTCTATATGTATCTTCATTCTTCTCTATGTCATGCGTCTTTTCACTTTTCAATTTCTATTTTTCCTTTCATTTGGGGATGATGCAAGGCATTGAGACCACAATGTCTCCTTCATTTTGACCCAAATGAACTTTGTTTCCTTTAATTTTTTCCTTTCATTTTGGGATGATGCAAGGCATTGAGACTGCAATGTCCCCTTCATGTGGACCCAAATGAACTTTTCCTTTTCTTTTTCCCTTTAATTGGGGGATGATGCAAGGCATTGAGACCACAATGTCTCCTTCATTTTGACCCAAATGAACTTTATTTCCTTTAATTTTTTCCTTTCATTTTGGGATGATGCAAGGCATTGAGACTGAAATGTCCCCTTCATGTGGACCCAAATGAACTTTTCCTTTTCTTTTTTCCTTTAATTGGGGGATGATTCAAGGCATTGAGACCACAATGTCTCCTTCATGTTGAGCCAAATGGACTTCTTTTCCTTTTTTTATTCTTTTCTTTTTGCCTTCAATTTGGGGATGATGCAAGGCATTGAGACCGCAATGTCTTCTTCATGTTGACCCAAATGGATGCCTTTCCTTTTTCTTTTGTTATTTTTTCCTTTCATTTGAGGATGATGCGAGGAATTGAGACCGAAATGTCTCCTTCATGTTGACTCAAAAAGGCTCCTTATCTTTTCCTTTTTTTCTTTTTTTTTTCCTTTTGTGGATGATGCAAAGCATTGATACATCCTATGTCTCTTCCATGTTGGTACAAAACAACTCTTTCTTTTCATTTTCTTTCACTCTCTTTGTGTCCTTCAAGTTCTATGTATTTGGGGAGATTATGACAATTTTGAGCTCTCAAAACAAACATTGAAACAAACATACTAACCCCAAATGCATATATCCCTTATGTGTTTGTGGTTTCTATATTTGGGGGCAACCCCCTTTACCTTTTCCCTTTTATTTCTCTTCACATGACGTAGACTTTCTTGGACACCTATCACTTGACATAGGGCTTTCCAAATAGCTCTCATGTCCTTTTATTTCTTTTTGCATTTTTCCTTTCTCTACTTTAAAGAAATTGCTCACAAAATGGTGTGTAGCAATTCCTTAAATGTGCGGGCATACATTGGCATTATTTATTCTTTCATTTGCATTTTTTTTATTTGTCCTTCATTCATAGTGCAGCTTTAACACTTCATATGATGTCTTTCTCACTTTGTGGAATGACATTAGGTGTAATGTCCTTAATAAGTGTGACTTATATTAGCATATTGAATTCCTCTTAGCGGCATGATGTGAAACACTACATCCCCTAAGTTATGAATTTCCTATCCTTTTATTGGTCCTATTTTGGAGAAATTAGACATAATGTTCCATAAGTCAAAGAACTCATATGAACTAAATAAGACTCCTTCAAACATCCCTTTTGCATTTTTACATGTTACATTTTTGCATTATGCATACATGGCCACCTTGCATAACACAACTTGCATGACTATGGTGCCATCTTGCACTTTTTCATGAGTTCTAGGCATCTGAGGCTTTGCTTGTCTCATTAATCGCAACCTTGTCTTTTGGGGCACCTTATCAAAGTTATCAAGAGGTATAACTTTGATATGGTTGAGTGGGAAGCCCAACTAGCAACACAAATTTCCCCATAGCCACATTTGTGTGTGTGTGAGTGTATACCAGCCATGTGTATGTATCTCACCCCTTTTCAACATTCTCACCTGATGAACAACTGAAAGTCCCATCGGCCCAAAGTGAGTACACCTTTCCTTTTAGACAAATAACGTAGATATGATCCACAACTAGCTAGATAAATAGTCGAAGCTTGATCTAATTTTTTCTCTCTCTCCACTCTTTCACATCACTCCTTGTGTGATATTTTGTGCTTATGCTCAGTTGCCATGGCATCTTGATCTTGGGGGCTTAATCATCCCTCTTGATCATAGTCATCTCACCTTACTAGCATGAATATATTAGATCCCTCTCGACAGGTATGATTTGACTACTTTAGTGTGATTTTCAAGCAAGTTCATCCTCTCTCTAAAGTGGGGGCTAAATTTTATGCCAAAAAGTGTAGGATTTGACACTTTTTCACTCATTTGGGTCTTTTCCCTTGGATTTTGGCCTTGTTTTTCCTTGATCTAGTCTTGAATGCTTGCAAATCAACAACAATCTAATGGTGTTTTACAAAGGTGTTGTGAAGTGTTGTAACACATCTTCCCACTTTTCTAAGACCTTTTCAATACAATTCACCTAAATAACCCCTTTTTACCCCTTTCCAAGTCTTGTGCAAAAGTGTTGTAAAGTGTTGTAATGTATTTTCACACTTTCATAGGCTTGTCATCAATAAATTAACCCTTTTTAATGATAAATTGGTCCATTAATGTACTTCTAGGCCCAACCTAAGTGTGTTTCAAGAGGCAAGCTTGATAAACATTAGTTAACAAATTTTTATTCCCTACGACAACTTGAATTTTTCCAAGTGGACTAGGTCACCACCTTGGGCGACCTACTCCCTTTAGGCATAAAATTCAAAATTAAAACAAAAACCTAATGGGAATTTTCCATCAAAACCCTAAGGTAGGCCTATCATTTGACATTTTTGGGAAATTATAACATATATTCTATAAATAATGGTATTCACCTTCATTTCATCCCCCCCCCCCGCTAAGATCATTTTTCATCTTCATAGGGATTCTTGCACTCAAGTTTCTCAAGCAAGCACTCAAGAAAAAAGGCACTTCAAGAAACCTCCATTGGATTTGGTTCTTGCATATTGTAGAATTTAACAACAAAGGATTTTTTGAGTGTTTTTACTTTATTTACTATTAAATCATTTTTCCTTTCATTTCATCTCATTTGGGTTTGATTACCATCAATGAGGTTTGACTAAGGCAAACCCCTTTTCTGTAACCCTAAAATTTTCCTTGTATTTGCATGTGTCCTGGAGGTTGTATCCAGATTTGGCAAGGAATACACTGTTGAAAATGGTACCATCATTCCATTCAAGTCAACTCAAGTAATCAAACCCTAGGTGGACCAAAAGGATAACTTCCAAGCCATTTTCTGAAGATTCTGACATGGGTATCTAATATAAAGGGAAGTGCAAGTGGTGGCCCATATAATTAGACTTTGAATCTCCCAAAAGTACTAAGAGGACTAGGTCACCATCATTGGTGACCTTGTCCTTGTATCAGACCTGAAAAAGGGTTTTGACATGTTTGGATACCCTTTTAGTAGAAACCCACTCCGATAGATTTTCCTAGTTGAAGGAATAGGTCAGCCATTCCGACGTAAGTGTCCCTGCCCAGATTTCCAATAGATTTTAGAATATTCTAGGTCTCTTCTTCTGCAAGTTTTAATTCCCAGGTGCACAATCTTTGTATTTTCTTGTTTCCTTTTCATTTGCATACATATAGGTCATTTAGCTTAGTTTACATATAATTTACATTTTATTTGTTTACATTTTATAGTTAGTGTAGTTTCATTTCATTTCAACACTTATCCACACTCCTCACACACATCACAACCTTACTTAGCCCATACCCTTTGAATGTGATCACCAAAAATCATATCATCAAGTGGAAAGAGAGTCATTTTCCACAATCTAGAGCTCCTAGGTGAGAAACCTTAGGGGCCTAATTGAGGTAATACTTTTTCCCTAGGTGTTTGATCATGACTTTTTGGTGGTTCGGTGACAAATTCATAATTAAGATTTTACAAGAGTGTATATTTTCCTCTCTTAGAAAGAGAAAAAATTGATTTACAATCCAATTATCTTATTGATGCAAGGAATAGAATGAGAGTGGCATTCACTTCATTACATATTCAAGGATGATAGAATAAAAATCCAATGAGATGTGGAAAATATATCTATTAAATAGGATTCACATACTCAAAAGCTAGCTCCATAACATGATATCAATATAGATCTAAATTTAACTATCAATAAGATTAGTTTACACAAGGTAACATAAACCAACAATAATGATAAAAATTTAGGGACTTTAATATATTGACAACCTCCCACACTCACATGCTGCAACATTCAAAACAAAGAACAAGTGAAAAAGGTCGCATTCACATGCCAATTGAGATGTTTAAAAAAAAATTTTAAAAAATGTGTTGAGAAGATAAATATCTTTGAAAATATAAAAAATGACCACACAAATAAGGTTCCAAGAATCCGAATAAAACACTTATGAATGTATCCTTCATGAAAATTTAGTGAAATGGTGCATGAAGAGAGGAAAATCTAAAGGCAATAAACTATAATACACTCACACTTTTTGGAGACCAATGCACTTGGATGAATTTTGTGTACCTTAAGGACACTAGAGGACTAGTATGATAGTCTTTCAGTCATTTTTTAGTAATACACTTGTATTCTTGTTGATTATATATCAAGTCTCTCTTACCTAATAAAAATATAGACATTCTTATCATATTTTAAATTTCAAATATGTTCTCTAACTTAGATAAAAAACATTGAAGTATGAATAAATTTAGGATTCTATTATTACATGGATCAACAAGTGGACATTAAGAATCACATAACAAATTTCATATCCAATAAGCAATATACGAACACGAAAATTTATGGATATGAAAAGAAGAGCATTCATAAGACAAACTAAAGCTATAATTATTTGTGATGAAACATAGGGTTTAATCTTTCATGTCTTTGTAGAGGTATGGTTGTAATAATTCTTGTGTGACTATCGATACATATGAGCCCTCAAATAAAATAAAGATCATAAGAAGATTTTTTTCTAAATAATGAAAGGAAATGAGTTTGCTATTAAAAATACATCTCAAGTTGTACTAATGCATAGTCTTATTTCTAATTATTTTCTAATTGTATCTATTAAATTTCCATAGATTGGTCTTCATTAAGTTTGGATGGGGTAGAAATTATATTAATTTCATTAAGGAAGATTCTAATAAATCCTCTCTAATCCTAGGACACATGATTATCAAATTTTGAATGTATCCTTGGTGAAGAGAATATGATTAATTTTTTTTTGGATTTGGGGTTTGAACATTTTGTGATAATCATAATTTATTGGATATTTGTGTCCATTGAATGCTTGCTTTGTTGAATGCGATTATTAGAAATTTACTTGAGATTGTTAAGTAGGATGCACAATTTATTATTTTAGTTTTGTATCTTCTCCCAATTATCACACTTGTTTTCCCATACAAAACATATCTCTATGTATCTAACACAATTATTATTATATTTCAAAGATAGGTATCAATACAAAGATAATTCTTATTATTCTAAATCTTTTAGATTTTACCATTTTTCCCATGCAAGGAATAAATATATTTATTATCTTAATAAAATTATATTGATTAGAAATAATTAAATAAATATAATAATAAATATACTATAATCTATATTGATTTAAAGATTAATCTAAGGAATATTATTTTGTAAAGATTTTTATTATGGTGCTTCATTTGATTATGGAATATATGACCAAAATAACTATATTTCAATGAAATATTTTCATGTAGATTTTATGGAAAATAGAAACACATAGAATTTTTTAGTAAAACACATATTAGTGTGAAGAATAATATTCCAATAAAGGGTATGTGCAGGATCATCATGGAAAAAATAGGCCCTAAAGTGGCAATGAAAATTTAGAAAATTGGAGTTAGGCAACTTGATGTAGAAATTTGAATAAGTTATCTATATTATTTAAAAAATATGTAAGAATAAAATCTATATAAAATTGAATATAGTTTCTAAACTACTAAGTTAACTTTTAAAAAAAACAATCTATATGGTGAAAATTTTAAATTTCAATGCAGTAGTACATAAATTTTAGGGAAAAAATAAGAAGTAGGTGTTTGTCTAACGACCCTAACCACAATAAAATGATAATTTTTTTTTATAATATTTAAGATATAATTAGAGGAATCATGGCCTGATGTGATGTATATTTGTTTGTAATTTTTTTCCAAGCAAATAATTAATTATGAATTTTTTGTTACAACTTTTAAAAAATATAAAAAATTGTATGCCTGACCACCTTAACTTGGTCAAAACTTCATGAAATTCAATTCTTTTTTTTCTAATCGTATAGTATTCGAAGCATAGAATGTGACATATGTTTCAGACTCAAAAAATGTGATATCATTTGAAAGCTATAGATGTTTTTGAATCAGCCTATCAATCTAGACTTTAGTCATAATTCAAATAGAAAATGAATAATAGTTATTTATTTATTTCAAAGTAAGGCATAATTTATATTGGTTGAAATTTGAGAATATCCTTTAAAAACCCTTTTCGTTTCATCAATTTTGGGTTTAAAAAAATTCGTCAGCGACATGGGCCATCAAATCACTTATAGGTCGCCACTTTTTGGCCCATCATGATCCTGCACATACCCTAAAATTAACTTATTTTTCCTTTTTTTCAAAGATTAGGACATTCTTTTTTCTATAACTTGTCAAATCAATATGTGGCCATGACATCAGAAAAACCTATGTACTCCTCCCTTATATTATCATGAAGAAGTGAGGATACATGATCATTTTTTTAAATATAGGAAAATTATCATGTTATTTCTAGAATTTGTGGGTCCAACATCCTAGAATATATTTTCACCTTCAAGGCCAAGGGTTGTTACATAGGAGGTTAAACTAAAGATTCATAAAAAAAATGAAGTGTTCAATGTCAACGAACCCCATCAACAATATGTTTTTTCATTTAATTCATTTGAAGTTGAAAAATTATGTGATGCCACCCAATATCAAAATGTAGCATGTATGTTGAGGTGCATAGCACACCACTCCTAATAATTTTATTTTACCATCTTACCATTGCTTTACTCCATAATGTGTTCGAGCAAGATGTAATATAATTTGAGTATTAAAGCCAAATTAGAATTTTCGTCAGCAACCTTGATACATTTCATTGCACTATTAGAATGCCTTTGTGAGAGGAAAACATGTGCTTGATTTAGCTATGCACATGCACTAAACAAAGATGTTTCCCACAATAGCTTCATGTATCTATGTAAAATATTTCTGTAGAATATCAAATTGAGCCTTCAACTGGCACAATTTCTGCCCCACGCGCGACATAATCATTTCCTTATCTTAGTTCCAACACTTTACCATAAAATTATCGAGCATTCTCAAGCCATGATGCTTCGTTCTTTGGATCCCTCCTCTCATTACAAAGAGCTGCAAAATAATTCTAATTCACAAGTGAAATACAACATAATAATTCTTTGTAAACTAATTCACTTTGTGCAATTTAAATTATTTATTTTGTTTTAAGCCAACCACTATTCTCCGTTCCATGTTTCCTAGTGTACATGTAAAGCATTTGAGTTGTTTTTATTCACTTTAACTACATCCTTGATAAATTCTAAGCTCAAATGGAGTTCATTCCTAAAAGGTGGAAAAATTGGATTTGCGTTCCACCTAGAGGGTTTAGGACCTAGGAAGACAATTTTCACTAACTTTCACTCAAGAAAAAACCCTTGAGATATCAATGCAAAATGGAAAGAGATCTTGCAAGAGGGTTGTTCTAGGGGCTGAATGTGATCAAATAAGGGGTTCACCACCAAGTTTAAAGACTTGGAAAAGATAATGAAATGAAAGATGAAATGAAAAACCCTAATATCATGCAAACTTGAATTAAATGACCTAGAAATTCATATAAAATAGGATAAAAAAATATAAGATGAAATGTGTGCACCTTGAAAATTGGAGATGACTAGAAAGAGTCTTGATCTAGTGGGATGCATTTACCATTTTGGGCGAATCACTCCCTATTCTGGATTTTTGCACAAGAGCAAGTTTTATACAAAATGGTATCTAAATCTACAAAAAATTATGAAAAACACCTATAGTGGGACTCATTCACCACTTGTGCTAAGTGACTCCAGTTTGGATTTTCTGGAACTTCAAGGTCTGAATCTAGTCTTCACTATTTTCTCTTTTTATTTCTCTTGGTTTGTGGATATGAAACCACCAATTTTGGGCCTATGAGTGACATTTTGATAAAAATTATGACCTCACCAATGGGAAGACAACTCCAACAACATTCTCCAAGCCTGTTACCTAATACTCAATGATCCTTTAAGTCATCAAAGCACCTAGATTTTCAATTACATAAGGAGAGAGAGAAAAGTGTTGATTGTTAGGGAATAAGGGTTTCCCTTAGTCAAACCCCTTGTAGGTAATTTAACAATATGATGAAACAATGAAATTAAGGCATGAAACATGAAACAAAGATCATGAATCATCGACAATAATACTTTGAATGATGATGTCTTGTATGCCTACAAATCAACATGAAATGACCATGAAGGATGTAGATCTTGATCTTGGATCTTCAATGCTAGATCAAAACACTAGCTTAATAACATTCTTAATGTTGGATATGCTTGACATGATGATGGATCTTGAATTTTTTTAATAATTCATGAAGAATTCTACCCTTGACTGCCTAAAAATGATCTTGAATTCTCTCTTGATGATCTTGTAAAGTCTTGGAATGCTTAACTCTTGAGTGCTTGAATTCATAATATGGATTTTTAAAGAAACAAGGATTTGAAAGCTTATGTTATAGTAAATGAACTCAAGTGACCATTTATTTGATCCCAAAGGATGACATAGAAAATAATTGAACTTAAAACCAAATTTTCCCACTTAAAATCTTGAAAATAGGTCAAATGGGACTCATTCGCCAACTTGAGAGAATTAGTCCCACCTGGAAGGGACTCATTCACCCACAGTGGTGAATGGGTCCCACAAGGCATATTTTTCATGCTAAGACGTTGATGAGTGTGTAAATTAAGCTTATTTATTGGTCTTTTCAATTTTTTGCTTGAAATATGCCTTGGGATGCATAATATGGGGTGATAGGGGCCTATTAATTATGATATAAAGGTTATCAATGTAAGGGAGCCAAAAAGCTAATTTAAAAGTATAAATAAATACATTTTACAACATCAAATTAAGGAAAAATTGGGTCTATTTAGCTTAGAAGTGCTATAAATCCCATGTGAATGAATAAAACACATTACAACACTAGATTACATCCAACTTAGTTTACAAGCCCCCTAAATTTCATATGAGGATGAAAATAAATACACTTTACAACATTAAATTAGGGTATAGTTAAGTTTATTTAGCTTAAAAAGAGCCCAAGAACTAATGTGGATGTGTAAAACACCTAACAACACTATATCCAGGCAACATTATGTCTAATTTATCATTAATTAATTCTGAAAGTAAGTGTGAAAATGTACATGATGACATTGTTTGACACTAAATTTAGCCCCCACTTTAGTGAGAGAATGAACTTGCTTCAAACTCACACTAAAGTAGATATTCAAGAGTGTTGCAAGTGTACCAATGTGGATGACAAAGATCAAAGGAGGTGGCCAAGCCCCCAAGATCTAAGATCCTATGTCATACTATCATAAGCACAAGAAGACATGCACCAGGTGTATAATATGCAACACCAAGATACACAAACATGTAATGTCGATAAATAAAATAAAGAAAAATGAATAAAAATAAAAATGTACTAATGCCAATAAGATGGGACAAAAATGATCAAGAGGGGTGATCAAGCCCCTACGATCAAGGTCCCATTAAAAACCATAATAGGTACAAAATAACACACATGTGAATGATAGAAAGAGAAACAACCAGGCACAAGCATGCATTTTAAAACATGAAAAGGAGAAAAGGTAAATATAAAAGAGTCAGATCAAGATTCAAACATTTGTCCATCATGATGTGGATCAGATCTAGCCTATTTTTTTGAAAAATGCATACTCACTCTGAGGAAATGAATTTCCTGGTTATTTGTTGGGTGAGAAGTCCCAAAAGGTGAGACACATACACTCATGGCTAATATACAGTCACACACACACAAGTGGCTATGTAGAATGTCATGCCTTGGTCGGGTTTCTCACTCAAACCATACTAGAGTTATACCTCCTAATAAATTTAATAAGGCAACACACAAAAGAAATGATTTTCAAATATCATGAGACAAGTAAAACTTTGTATACTTGGAGATCATGCAAAAATAGGATGGATCTATAAGTATGCACGTTGTATTATGCAAGGTGGCCATATAACTACAACTTCAAAATAATAAACATTCAAAGGAGTCTTGCTTAGTTTGTGTCAGGTCTTTAACTTAGGGAACATTGTGCCTAAAATCTCCAAGAGAGGACCAATACAAGAATAGAAAATTCAAAACTTAACAGATGAAGTGTGTCACATCAAGCCACTAAGAGGAATGTAATATGCTAAGAGAGATCATGCTCTTGAAGGAAATCACACCCAGTGTCACCCACAAAGCAAAAAATGCATCATATGAAATAAGAAAACTGCACAATGAAACATGAAAAAGGAAAATGCAAAAGAATAACGCCAATGTATGCCCCCACTTTAAATAAATTTCTGAGCACTATGTTTTGAGCAATTACTTTAAATTATAAATTTATAAATGCAATCAAAGAAGACGTGACAACCAACTTGGGAAGCCCTATTCCCAATCATATGTTTCCAATTAAATCCACGTCATGTAAGAGAAATTTTTTTGATTGTTAGGGAATAGGGGTTTCCCTTGGTCAAACCACTTTTTAGGTAATTCAACCATATGATGAAACAAGGAAATTAAGGCATGAACCATGAAAAAAATATCATGAATCATGGACAATAATACTTTGAATTATGATGCCTTGTACACCTATAAATCAACATGAAATGACCATGAAGGATGCAAATCTTCATCTTAACAATAGGAGTAGAACAATGCTTGATCTTGGATCTTGAATGCTAAATCACAACACTAGCTCAATAACATACTTAATGTTTGATATGCTTGACATGATGATGGATCTTGAATTTTTGCAACAATTCATGAAGAATTCTACCCTTGACTGCCTAAAAATGATCTTGAATTCTCTCTTGATGATCTTGTAAAGTCTTGGAATGCTTAACTCCTGAGTGCTTGAATTGATAACATGAATTTTTAAATAAATAAGGATTTGAAAGCTTATTTTATAGCAAATTAACTCAAGTGACCATTTATTTGATCCCAAAAGATGACATAGAAAAAAATTGAACTTAAAACCAAATTTTCCCACTTAAAACCTTCAAAATAGGTCAAATGGGACTCATTCACCAACTTGAGAGAATTACTCCCACCTAGATGGAACTCATTCACCCAAAGTGGTGAATGGGTCCCACAAGGCCTATTTTTCATGCTAAGACGTTGAGGAGTGTGTAAATTAAGCTTATTTATTGCTCTTTTAAAATTTTTGATTGAAATAAACCTTTAGATGCATAATATGAGGTCATAGGGGCCAATTAATGATGATATAAAGGTTATAAATGTAAGGGAGCCCAAAATCTAATTTAAAATTTTAAATAAATATATTTTACAACATTAAAGTAGGGAAAAATTGGGTCTACTTAGCTTAGAAGTGCTATAAATTCCATGTGAATGTGTAAAACACATTACAACACTAGATTACGTCCACCTCAGTTTAGAAGCCCCCTAAATTTAATGTGAAGGTGTAAATAAATACAATTTATAACATTAAATTAGGGTAGAGTTAGTTTTATTTAGCTTAAAAAGAGCCCAAGACCTAATGTTGATGTATAAAACACCTCACAGCACTATATCAAGGCAACATTAAGTCCAATTTATCATTAATTAATTCCAAAAGTAAGTGTGAAAATGGACATGATGACATTTTTTGAGACTACATTTAGCCCCCACTTTAGTGAGAGGATGAACTTGCTTTAAACTCACACTAATGTAGATATTCAAGAGAGTTGCAAGTGTACCAATGTGGATGACAAAGATCAAAGGAGATGGCCAAGGCCCCAGGATCTAAGATCCTATTTCAAACTATCATAAGCATGAAAGGAAATTCTAAAGGTGTATAATATGCAACATCAAGATACACAAACATGCAATCTCAATAAATAAATTTAAAAAAAATGAATAAAAATAAAAATGTACGAATGCCAATAAGATGGGATGAAAATGATCAAGAGGGGTGATCAAGCCCCTAGGATCAAGGTCCCATTAAAAACCATCATAGGTACAAAATAACACACATGTGAATGATATAAAGAGCAACAACAAGGCACAAGCATGCATTTTCAAACATGAAAAAGAGAAAAGGTAAAAATAAAAGAGTCAGATCAAGATTCAACCATTTTTCCATCGTAACGTGGATCAGATCTAGGCTATTTTTATGAAAAATGCATACTCACTCTGAGGAAACAAATTTCCTAGTTATTTGTTGGGTGAGAAGTCCGAAAAGGTGAGACACATACACTCATGGTTGGTATACAC
Source organism: Sequoiadendron giganteum (assembly GCA_007115665.2). Classification (NCBI taxonomy): domain Eukaryota; kingdom Viridiplantae; phylum Streptophyta; class Pinopsida; order Cupressales; family Cupressaceae; genus Sequoiadendron; species Sequoiadendron giganteum. Next base: position 355,428,212 of record CM021106.1, on the reverse strand, counting down.
TCACACACACACAAGTGGCTATGGGGAAAGTCATGCCTCGGTCGGGTTTCTCACTCAAACCATACCAAAGTTATACCTCCTAATAAATTTAATAAGGCAACACACAAAAGAAATGATTTTCAGGTATCATGGGACAAGTAAAACTTTGTATGCTTGGAGATCGTGAAAAAATAGGATGGATCTATAAGTATGCACGTTGTGTTATGCAAGGTGGCCATATAACTACAAATGCAAAATAACAAACGTTCAAAGGAGTCTTTCTTAGTTTGTGTTAGGTTCTTAATATAGGGAACATTGTGCCTAAAGTCTCCAAGAGAGGACCAATAAAAGAATAGAAAATTCAAAACTTAGCAGATGCAATGTGTGACATCAAGCCACTAAGAGGAATGTAATATGCTAAGAGAGATCATTCTCTTGAAGGAAATCACACCCAATGTTACCCACAAAGCAAAAAATGCATCATATGAAATAAGAAAACTACACAATGAACCATGAAAAAGGAAAATGCAAAAGAATAATGCCAATGTATGCCCCCACTCTACATAAATTTATAAACAACCTATTTTGAGAAATTACTTTAAATTAGAAAATTATAAGTGGAATCAAAGAAGACATGAGAGCCAACTTGGAAAGCCCTATGCCAAGTCATATGTTTCAAATTAAATCCACGTCGTGTAAGAGAAAAAGTGTTGATTGTTAAGGAATAGGGGTTTCCCTTGGTCAAACCCCCTTTTAAGTAATTCAGCCATATGATGAAACAGGGAAATTAAGGCATGAACCACGAAAAAAAGATCATGAATCATGAAAAATAATACTTTGAATTATTATGTCTTTTAGGCCTACAAATCAACATGAAATGACCATGATGGATGCAGATCTTGATCTTGACAGTAGGAGTACAACAATGCTTGATCTTGGATCTTCAATGCTAAATCACAACACTAGCTCAATAACATCCTTAATGTTGGATATGCTTGACATGATGATGGATCTTGAATTTTTGCAACAATTCATGAAGAATTCTACCCTTGACTACCTAAAAATGATCTTGAATTCTCTCTTGATGATCTTGTAAACTCTTGGAATTCTTAACTCTTGAGTGCTTTAGTTGGTAACATGAATTTTTAAAGAAATAAGGATTTGAAAGCTTATTTTATAGGAAATGAACAGAAGTGATCATTTATTTGATCCCAAAGGATGACATAGAAAAAAATTGAACTTAAAACCAAATTCTCCCACTTAAAACCTTCAAAATTGGTCAAATGGGACTCATTCGCCAACTTGAGAGAATTAGTCCGACCTGGATGGGACTCATTCATCCATAGTGGTGAATGGGTCCCACAATGCCTATTTTTCATGCTAAGACGTTGATGAGTGTGTAAATTAAGATTATTATATTGCTCTTTTCAATTTTTTCATTGAAATATGCCTTGGGATGCATAATATGGGGTGATAGGGGCCTATTAATGATGATATAAAGGTTATAAATTTAAGGGAGCCAAAAATCTAATTTGAAAGTGTAAATAAATACATTTTACAACATTAAATTAAGGAAAAATTGGGTCTATTTAGCTTATAAGTGCTATAAATCGCATGTGAATGTGTAAAACACATTACAACACTAGATTACGTCCACCTTAGTTTACAAACCCCCTAAATTTAATATGAGGATGCAAATAAATACACTTTGCAACATTAAATTAGGGTATAGTTAAGTTTATTTAGCTTAAAAGGAGCCCAAGACCTAATGTGGATGTGTAAAACACCTAACAACACTGTATCAAGGCAACATTATGTCCAATTTATCATTAATTAATTTTGAAAGTAAGTGTGAAAATGTACATGATGACATTGTTTGACACTAAATTTATCCCCCACTTTAGTGAGAGGATGAACTTGCTTCAAACTCGCACTAAAGTAGATATTCAAGAGTGTTGCCAGTGTAGCAATGTGGATGACAAAGATCAAAGGAGGTGGCCAAGCCCTCAAGATCTAAGATCATATGTCATAGTATAATATGCAACACCAAGATACACAAACATGCAATGTCAATAAATAAAATAAAGAAAAATGAATAAAAATAAAAATCTACCAATGCCAATAAGATGGGTGAAAATGATCAAGAGGGGTGATCAAGCCCCTAGAATCAAGGTCCCATTAAAAACCATCATAGGTAGAAAATAACACACATGTGAATGATATAAAGAGAAAAAACAAGCCACAAGCATGCATTTTCAAACATGAAAAAGAGAAAAGGTAAAAATAAAAGAGTCAGATCAAGATTCAACCATTTGTCGATCGCGATGTGGATCAGATCTAGGGTATTTTTATGAAAAATGCATACTCACTCTGAGGAAATAGATTTCCTAGTTATTTGCTCGGTGAGAAGTCCCAAAAGGAGAGACACATACACTCATGATTGGTATACACTCACACACACACAAGTGGCTATAGGGAAAGTCATGCCTCAGTCGGGTTTCTCCTTCAAACCATACCAAAGTTATAACTCCTAATAAATTTAATATGGCAACACACAAAAGAAATGATTTTAAGGTATCATGAGATAAGTAAAACTTTGTATGCTTGGAGATCATGAAAAAATTGGATGGATCTATAAGTATGCACATTGTGTTATGCAAGGTGGCCATATAACTACAACTTCAAAATAACAAACATTCAAAGGAGTCTTTCTTAGTTTTTGTTAGGTCTTTAACTTAGGGAACATTGTGCCTAAAGTCTCGAAGAGAGGACCAATAAAAGAATAGAAAATTCAAAACTTAACAAATGGAGTGTGTCACATCAAGCCACTAAGAGGAATGTAATATGCTAAGAGAGATCATGCTCTTGAAGGAACTCACACCCAATGCCACCCACAAAGCAAAAAATGCATCATATGAAATAAGAAAACTGCACAATGAATCACGAAAAAGGAAAATGCAAAAGAATAATGCCAATGTATGCCCCCACTTTAAATAAATTTCTAAACACTATGTTTTGAGCAATTACTTTAAATTATAAAACTATAAATGCAATCAAAGAAGACATGAGAGCCAACTTGGAAAGCCCTATGCCAAGTCATATGTTTCCAATTAAATCCACGTGATGTAAGAGAAATTTTTTTGATTGTTAGGGAATAGTGGTTTCCCTTGGTAAAACCACTTTTTAGGTAATTCAACCATATGATGAAACAAGGAAATTAAGGTATGAACCATGAAGAAAAGATCGTGAATCATGGAAAATAATAATTTGAATTATGATGTCTTGTATGCCTACAAATCAACATGAAATGACCATGAAGGATGTAGATCTTGATCTTGACAATAGGAGTAGAACAATTCTTGATCTTGTATCTTCAATGGTAAATCACAACACTAGCTCAATAACATCCTTAATGTTTGATATGCTTGTCATGATGATGGATCTTGAATTTTTGCAACAATTCATGAAGAATTCTACCCTTGACTACCTAAAAATGATCTTGAATTCTCTCTAGATGATCTTGTAAAGGCTTGGAATGCTTAACTCTTGAGTGCTTGAATTGATAACATTAATTTTTCAAGAAATAAGGATTTGAAAGCTTATTTTATAGGAAATGAACTCAAGTGACTATTTATTTGATCCCAAAGGATGACATAGAAACAATTTGAACTTAAAACCAAATTTTCCCACTTAAAACATTCAAAATAGGTCTAAGAATGGGACTCGTTCACCAACTTGAGAGAATTAGTCCCACCTGAATGGGACTCATTCACCCAAAGTGGTGAATGGGTCCCACAAGGCCTATTTTTCATGCTAAGACATTGAGCAGTGTATAAATTAAGCTTATTTATTGCTCTTTTAAAATTTTTGATTGAAATATACCTTCAGATCCATAATATGAGGTCATAGGGGCCTATTAGTGATGATATAAAGGTTATAAATGTAAGGGATCCCAAAATTTAATTTTAAATTTTAAAGAAATACATTTTAAAACATTAAAGTAAGGAAAAATTGGGTCTATTTAGCTTAGAAGTGCTATAAATGTCATGTGAATGTGTAAAACACAATACAACACTAGATCACATCCAACTTAGTTTACAAGCCCCCTAAATTTAATGTGAAGGTGTAAATAAATACACTTTACAACATTAAATAAGGGTAGAGTTAATTTTATTTAGCTTAAAAAGAGCCCAAGACCTAATGTGGATGCATAAAACACCTCACAACACTATATCAAGGCAACATTAAGTCAAATTTATCATTAATTAATTCTGAAAGTAAGTGTGAAAATGGACATGATGACATTTTTTGACACTACATTTAGTCCCCACTTTAGTGAGAGGATGAACTTGCTTTAAACTCACACTAAAGTAGATATTCAAGAGAGTTGCAAGTGTACCAATGTGGATGACAAAAGATGAGAAAGATCAAAGGAGGTGGCCAAGCCCCCAGGATCTAAGATCCTATTTCAAACTATCATAACCATGAAAGGACATGCTAAAGGTATATAATATGAAACATCAAGATACACAAGCATACAATCTCAATAAATAAAACAAAGAAAAATGAAGAAAAATAAAAATGTACAAATGCCAATAAGATGGGAGGAAAATAATCAAGAGGGGTGATCAAGCCCCTAGGATCAAGATCCAATTAAAAACCATCATAGGTAAAAAATAACACACATGTGAATGATATAAAGAGCAGCAATAAGGCACAAGCATGCATTTTCAAACATGAAAAAGAGAAAAGGTAAAAATAAAAGAGTCGGATCAAGATTCAACCATTTGTCCATCGTGATGTGGATCTGATCTAGGCTATTTTTATGAAAAATGCATACTCACTCTAAGGAAACAGATTTCCTGGTTATTTGTTGGGTGAGAAGTCCCAAAAGGTGAGACACATACACTCATGGTTGGTATACACTCAAACACACACAAGTGGCTATGGGGAAAGTCATGCCTCGTTCGGGTTTCTCACTCAAACCATACCAAAGTTATACCTCCTAATAAATTTCATAAGGCAACACACAAAAGAAATGATTTTCAAGTATCATGGGTCAAGTAAAACTTTGTATGCTTGGAGATCATGAAAAAATAGGATGGATCTATAAGTATGCGCGTTGTGTTATGCAAGGTGGCCATATAACTACAAATGCAAAATAACAAATGTTCAAAGGATTCTTTCTTAGTTTGTGTTAGGTCTTTAATATAGGGAACATTCTGCCTAAAGTCTCCAAGAGAGGACCAATAAAATTATAGAAAATTCAAAACTTAGCGGATGCAGTGTGTCACATCAAGCCACTAAGAGGAATGTAATATGCTAACAGAGATCATTCTCTTGAAGGAAATCACACCCAATGTCACCCACAAAGCAAAAAATGCATCATATGAAATAAGAAAACTGCACAATGAACCATGAAAAAGGAAAATGCAAAAAAATAATGCCAATGTATGCCCCCACTTTAAATAAATTTCTGAACACCATGTTTTGAGAAATTACTTTAAATTAGAAAATTATAAATGGAATCAAAGAAGACATGAGAGCCAACTTGGAAAGCCCTATGCCAAGTCATATGTATCCAATTAAATCCACGTCATGTAAGAGAAAAAGTGTTGATTGTTAGGGAATAGGGGTTTCCCTTGGTCAAACCCCTTTTAGGTAATTCAACCATATGATGAAACAAGGAAATTAAGGCATGAATCATGGATGATAATACTTTGAATTATGATGTCTTGTATGCCTACAAATCAACATTAAATGACCATGAAGGATGCAAATCTTCATCTTAACAATAGGAGTAGAACAATGCTTGATCTTGGATCTTGAATGCTAAATCACAACACTAGCTCAATAACATAATTAATGTTTGATATGCTTGACATGATGATGGATCTTGAATTTTTGCAACAATTCATGAAGAATTCTACCCTTGACTGCCTAAAAATGATCTTGAATTCTCTCTTGATGATCTTGTAAAGTCTTGGAATGCTTAACTCTTGAGTGCTTGAATTGATAACATGAATTTTTGAAGAAATAAGGATTTGAAATCTTATTTTATAGGAAATTAACTCAAGTGACCATTTATTTGATCCCAAAGGATGACATAGAAAAAAATTGAACTTGAAACCAAATTTTCCCACTTAAAACCTTCAAAATAGGTCTCAAAATGGGACTCACTCGCCAACTTGAGAGAATTAGTCCAACCTGGATGGGACTCATTCACCCAAAGTGGTGAATGGGTCCCACAAGGCCTATTTTTCATGCTAAGACATTGAGGAGTGTGTAAATTAAGCTTATTTATTGCTCTTTTCAAATTTTTTATTCAAATATACCTTTGGATGCATAATATGGGGTCATAGGGGCATATTAATTATGATATAAGGGTTATAAATGTAAGGGATCCCAAAATCTAATCTAAAATTTTAAATAAATACATTTTACAACATTAAAGTAAGGAAAAATTGGGTCTATTTAGCTTAGAAGTGCTATAAATGCCATGTGAATTTGTAAAACACATTACAACACTGGATTACGTCCACCTTAGGTTACAATCCCCCTAAATTTAATGTGAAGGTGTAAATAAATACACTTTACAACATTAAATTAGGGTAGATTTAATTTTATTTAGCTTAAAAAGAGCCCAAGACCTAATGTGGATGTATAAAACACTGCACAACACTATATCAAGGCAACATTAAGTCCAATTTATCATTAATTAATTCTGAAAGTATGTTTGAAAATGGACATGAAGACATTTTTTGACACTACATTTAGCCCCCACTTTAGTGAGAGGATGAACTTGCTTTAAACTCACACTAAAGTAGATATTCAAGAGGGTTGCAAGTGTACCAATGTGGATGACAAAGGATGACAAAGATCAAAGGAGGTGGCCAAGCCCCCAGGATCTAAGATCCTATTTCAAACTATCATAAGCATGAAAGGACATGTACAAGGTGTATAATATGCAACATCAAGATACACAAACATGCAATCTCAATAAATAAAACAAAGAAAAATGAATAAAAATAAAAATGTACTAATGCCAATAAGATGGGACAAAAATGATCAAGAGGGGTGATCAAGCCCCTAGGATCAAGGTCCTGTGAAAAAAAATAATAGGTACAAAATAACAAACATGTGAATGGTATAAAGAGCAACAAAAAGGCACAATCATGCATTTTAAAACATGCAAAAGAGAAAAGGTAAAAATAAAAGAGTCAGATCAAGATTTGAGCATTTGTCCATCATGATGTGGATCAAATGTAGGCTATTTTTATGAAAAATGCATACTCATGGTTGGTATGCACTCACACACACACAAGTGGCTATGGGGAAAGTCCTGCCTTGGTCGGGCTTCTCACTCAAACCATACCAAAGTTATACCTCCTAATAAATTTAATAAGGCACCACACGAAAGAAAAGATTTTCAAGTATCAGGAGACAAGCAAAACTTTGCATGATTGGAGATCATGAAAAAATAGGATGGATGTATAAGTATGTAAGTTGTGTTATGCAAGGTGGCCATATAACTACAAATGCAAACTAACAAACATTCAAAGGAGTCTTGCTTAGTTTGTGTGAGGTCTTTAATGAACATTGTGCCTAAAATCTCCAAGAGAGGACCAATAAAATAATATAAAATTCAAAAACTTAGGGGATGTAGTGTGTCACATCAAGCCACTAAGAGTAATGTAATATGCTAAGAGAGATCATGATCTTGAAGGAAATCACACCCAATGTCACCCATAAAGAAAAAATTGCATCATATGAAATAAGAAAACTACAATGAACCATGAAAAAGGAAAATGCCAGAGAATAATGCCAATGTATGCCCCCACTTGAAAGAAATTTCTAAAAACTATGTTGTGAGCAATTAATTTAAATTAGAAAATGATAAATGCAATCAAAAAAGACATGAGAGCAAACTTGGAAAGCCCTATGCCAAGTCATATGTTTCCAATTAAATCCACATCATGTAAGAGAAAAGAAAAGAGAGGGGTTTCCCTCAAAATGGAAACACCAAACACATAAGGGATCTATTGATTTGGGGTTAGTATGTTTGTGCTGCAATGTTTTTAAGAGATAGCTCAAAACTGTCATCATTCCTCAAATACACGTAGAACTAGAAGAATTACACAAAGAGAGCGGAAAAAAAACAAAAATACTTTCAAGTCAACATGGTAGAGACATTAATGTCTTGATTCCTTGCATAATCCCAAAAAGGAAAACACAAGCTAAAGAAAATAAATAAAGGAAAATGAAAAAACTTTTTGGGTGAACATGGAAGAGACTTGAATGTCTCGATGCATTGCAACATCCCCAAAAGGAAAACACAAGACAAATAAAAATAATAAAGGAAAAGGATAAATATTTTGGTTCAACATGGAAGAGAAATGAATGTCTTGACGCCTTGTGTCATCCCCAAAAGGAAAACACAAGACAGGCTAAACAAGATAAAAGGAAAAAAGTAAAAGGTTTATGACATAGAGAAGAATGAAGGTACAAATAGAGGAATGTCACAAAGAGAGAGGGTGAGAGAGAGAGAGAGAATTTCATAGGGGATCACATCATGGACATGCAATCACACAAAATAAAATGAAAAGTAAATAATGCAAAATACTAGTAAGGCACATGCGAGTCAACCTATGAGCAAGTCATTTGCATCCCAATCTCAGTCTATATAAGCTAAAGGCAAACAAAAAAGCTAAGGGACAATGAAAAATGCATTACTAGGACAAGGCTATCTACTTCTTTCCCCATAGAGTGCTAGACAAGAATGAGCCAAGGTAGGTGATCTAAGATGCATGTAATAGTGAGAATAGAATGTTCTACAACTATTACATGACAAGGGGATATAAAGCACAAAACTTAAAGGGATGATCTCTATGAGATAAAATTTTTGAAGTATTCTTCTTAGAGTGTGACACTCATTGGTTATATGCCCAGAAATTTTATGGTATATATAGTGGATGTTTGTATTCTTTCCTTTAGCATGATGATTTTCTCTCATAGGCGGTAATGTTAAGTGTCCTTGTTGTAAAAGTATAGGTAATTGCCTTTTGATGGGAGACATAGGATATGAAAATTGTAAATTTTTCTTTATAAGGTCGTTTCTTTTGCTTGCAAAATTGTGGTGGATCCAAGGCAAGGATGTCAATTATACTAGGTAGTGGTGGAATGCTCATAGAGGGAGGAGAATCTAATATCACAGTACCATCACTATGAAGTCTTAGGTATTCTTTAGGAGCAGCTATGTTGTGAGAGGGATCTTGATATCCTAACCCCTTTGTGTTTTCACTAGCTAGTATTTTCTCTAGGAGTTGGTGAATCTCATGTTCACTTGTTGTATCACATCCTTGTTTACTCAAGATTGTGAATCCTTTTCCACATGTGTCTTCTAGATTGATGGGAGTGTTTTTTACTTTGTTATCATAAAATGGTTGAGTGTTTGATGATTTAGAGGAACTAGGTTCACCTATTGTAGGGAAGTTAGGTTCAATTTTTCTTTTCGGATGTAAGTAACCAAACATCTCAAGAGGTTGGTATCATGGGGAGGTTTTTTTGTTTCATAGATGGGTAGAAGGATGTATTAGATTCAAGGTTGTTAAGACAATTGTTTATGAACTTATTCATGATGTCATCATCTTCTCCAATGATGTCAACATCACAAGGAGGACATGCATTAGGAGTTGAGCGAGAATGAGTAAGGTTAGTTTCATTAGGATCATGTCCAAAAGCACAACTTGACACATCCACTAAGGAATTTAAGGACATCCAAAGCATGCCAAAGCACATATACATGATGCAAATTTCAGATTCTAAGCTATGTAACTATGCAAAATGAAATTTTCTAGATACAATTTCAATTGAAGTAATGCACACAATAAATTAATTTAAAATAGTTGCAATGAATTGGATGAAACATAAAATTTGAAAAATGAAACATCAAGGCCCGAAAAGTTAAAAAAAACTTAGAAATTGAACTTTAAATGCTAGAAAATGCAATGCAGAATATGCAAAGGGACTGATTCTCCCAAGGTGGCAAATGAGTACTAATAGGGATTTTTGTCAATTTTTTTTTTTTAAATCAATTTAATTTTATGCTTTCTATGTTTTATGATCTATGTATGAGATTCAAATATAGATTTTGAAAGATTTTTAATGAAATTAGATGGAAAAGTGCAAGTTCTATGAGCTTTCACTAATATAAAATTTGAAACCGTGGAATGTAAATTAACCAACACAAATCCTAATGCAATGTTAATGTAAGCCAAATCTAGGATGATAATGCACTCCAAATCAAATTTATGATATTCTAAATCCAGGTTCACCAAAATGAAAGGTGGAAAATTGGGATTTGGGTTCCACCTAGGGGGTTTAGGACCTAGGAGAATAATTTTTACTTTCACTAAAGAAAAAACCCTTGAGATCTCAATGCAAAAGGGAAAGAGATCTTGGAAGAGGGTTGTTCTAGGGGCTGAATGTGATCTAATAAGGGGTTTTCCACCAAGTTTAGACTTAGAAAAGATAATGAAATGGAAAAATCTAATATGATGCAAACTTGAATTAAATGACCTAGAAATGCATATAAAACAAAATATAAAACTATAAGATGAAATGTGTGGACCTCGAAACTTGTAGATGACTTGAAAGAATCCTGAAATGCTAGAAATTCTGACTTTTGACCTAGTGGGACTCATTCACCAATCTAGGTGAATCAGTCCTAGTTCTATATTTTTGCGAAATAAGTTTTAAACAAAAGGGTATTTGGGTAAAAGTACAAAGCTGTGTCACAGTTTTGGCCAACTTATCAACACAAGTAAATTTTAGAATTTATAACTAAAAATCAATTTTGGTCAAACATATGATCTAGTAAGATTCATTCTAGATAAGCTAAATATGTCCACAATGTTTCCAACTAAAATTGTTGGCTAAATGCATATTTAGCACCACATTAAGGCCAATTTACTAAAAAAAATTAATGTTTCAGCAACTCCTACTCATATAAGTAACATTTTTTAAACAATGTAAAAATACCCTTTTGTATATCCATAAGTGTATCTTTCAAATATATATTTATTTTAATAGTTTACTATTATTTATATTTTATTTTTTATTTTTTACTAAAATCAGGTTATCAGCACAAAAATATTAGGTTGATTACCATGTCAAGAAAAATAGAAAAACTTATTTAAAAAATATATATATATATATATATATATGATGCCCTAGATAAAAGAATCTAGATTAAGATAGTGTAGTTTGTTTTCTATTTTCGATAAATATTTAATATAAAATTTGACGTTGAGTTGAAAAAATTGTGTTTTAATACACACAAATTTAAATATTTATTCATATATATATATATATATTAAAGTTACAAGAAATTATATCCATGCCCTAAAGTTTCAAGTTATAAATATACATAAAAAAATTGAAGGCAAAAAAAGAAGTTTACTATATAAAGCTTGATGTCTCATGAAACATCATTTTTCAACATTTTATCAACATCTAAATTATAGTGTTAATTTATAAAAATCTTTATTCAAATAATTTTTTAATTTTTTCAAAAAAATACAAACATAAAACATACTACAAAACAAATATTTTATTAGCTTACATCATTCTAAATTCAAAACATATATGCCACTTTCTAGTGATTCAGTTTTAGAATTTAGATCAGTGTTGGTCAGTTCCTTTATAAAAGTGTGACACAACTTTGTACTTTTAGCCATTTAAATCTACAAAAAAAAATGGAAAACACCTATAGTGGGACTCATTCACCACTTATGGTGAATGATTCCATTGTTGATTTTCTATAACTTCAAGATCTGAATTTGGTCTTCAATGTCTACTCTTTTTGTTTCTCTTTATTTTTTAATATGAAATCGCCAATTTCAAGCATGTAGGTGACTTTTTGGATGAATATTATGACCTCACTAATGGGGATAAAAATCCAATAACTTTCTCTAAGCTTATAACCTAATCTTCAATGGTCCTTCAAGTCTTCAAAGCACCTAGATCTGCAACTACACAAAGGGAGAGAGAGAGACAGAAGAGAGAGTTGATTGTTAGGAAATAGGGGTTTGCCTTGGTCAAACCCCTTGTAGGTAATTAAAAAAAATGATGAAAGAATGAAATGAAGGCATGAAACATGAAACAAAGAACATAAATCATGGAAAATAATACCTTGAATGATGATGTCGTGTAAGTCTACAACTCAACACATGAAATTGCCATGAAGGATGTAGATCTTTATCTTGAAAATAGGAGTAGAATAATGAGCTTGATCCTAGATATTCAATGCTACATGACAACACTAGCTCAATAACATGCTTGATCATTGATATGATTGAAATGATGATGGATCTTGAATTTCTACCACAATAGATGAAGAATTATGACCTTCAATGCCTAAAAATAATCGTGAGTGCTCTCTTGATAATCTTGTAAAGTCTTGGAAAGGATAACTCTTGAGTGCTTGACTTGATAACCTGAATGCTTAATGAAATAATGATTTGAAAGTTTTTTCATATAGGAAATCAACTCAAAAAATAGTTTATTTGATCGTAAAGGCTGACATAGAAGAAATTTAAACTTAAAACCAAATTTTCTTGCTTAAAACCTTGAAAATAGGTCAAAAAAGACTCATTCACTAACCTGAGTGAACTGGTCCCATTTATATGAAGCTCATTCACCCAAAGTGGAAAATGGGTTCCAGAGGGCCTCTTTTGCTTGCTAAAATGTTGAGGAGTGTGTAAATTAAGCTTATTTGTTGATCTTGTCAAGTTTTTGATTGAAATATATCTTGGTATGCATAATATGGGGTGATAGGGGAATATTAATTATGATATAAAGGTTATAAATGAAAGGGAGCACAAAATCTAATGTGAAAGTGTAAATAAATACATTCTACAACATTAAGTTAAGGTAAAATTTGGTCTATTTAGCTTAGAAGGGCCCTAAATCCCATGTGAATGTGTAAAAACAAATACAACACTAGATTAGGTCCACCTTAGTTTACAAACCTCATATTATTTAATGTGAAGGTGTAAATAAATACACTTTACAACATAAAATTAGGGTAGAGTTAAGTTTATTTAGCTTAAAAATGGCTCAAGAACTAATGTGGTTGTGTAAAACACCTCAAAGCACTAGCTCAAGGTGACATTCAGTCCAATTTATCATTAATTATTCCCAAATTATTTGTGAAAATGTACACAACAAAATTTTTCTATACTACAATTTTGATCTTGAGTCATGGCTTCTTCATATTTATATGCATCCACATGATCATGGAATTTAAACAATATTAGCTTGTATAAAATTATTTTCTTTTTCAATATCATGCAACTGATTAAGAAACCTAGCAAGATTAAATAGTTTTGTGATTATCCCATAGTGACTTAAGTGAAACACTAGTACCTTCTATTATATTTTCTTGGTCTCCTTCAAGGTGTGACATATTATCAAATAATTTATAATGAAAAATTTTAGGCTTCTCTTCATTTGAGCACCTATCATCACCCCATACATGCTAGGAAGAAACATGAGTTTCAACTCCAGTTGTAGAGAAGAGAGGATTAGAACCAACCACTTTCAATCCATCACTATTTATCCTCCATAACCCTGGTTTTCAAAATAGAGTCTATGGTTATATATAATATTCCTCATTTAAGCACATAACATAAGCTATATTCTTTGTTAATCTCAGCAAACACTTCACATAAATTTTGTCTTTATTCCTTCCTTTTGTGACTATCTTTCTCATTGTTGTTGTCACTTGATGATGAGGATTGTCTACTACTACAAATATTCCATATCCATTTCATTTAATCTATCTTTTATTGTCTCCTCAATTACATCCATTGACTATCCTAAACACTAGCTTTTGTTGATTTCTTAATAGTCATTATACTCACTTTCAACCCCTTTATCATTTGCATTGATAGTTAATACTTAAGATTTGAAAAAATATATTCACACTCTGCCCCATGCTTTTCATGACCGTGGCTTGATTGTCCTCTGTTTGGGTATCCACAAATCATTTTAACTTGAAGACCACTATCACAAGCTACAAATACCTTATTCCCACTTCAATAATGACACTATTATGATGCATAGATACACTGTTATCCCTTAATATTTGATTTTCCTCTGTTTGACTATAGACTGTTATTGATTCTAGCTCTTGACCACAGTACTGTATCACTCTCCCTACCCTATCTTGCTATAGGATATTATCACATTATCTCAATAGTATTGAATTTTTTTGTTCACCTTCCTATAGTTGTCAATGTCTAATAGCATAATCTTCATAATTATCTCTGCAAGATTTAGGCATGGGCGTGTAAGTTTCATTGGATTATAATTCAATCGATACTATCAATTATCATCATGCCCTTCCATCTTATTTTGTCTTTCATCATCTTCATGTACTTTATGGATGGGTTCTTACTTTAACTTAATGTATTTACATGCACTATGGACAAAACCTTCTATGTTCTGACATAATAATCATTTTTGTAATAATCACTATCCTTTACTTTGAAACTTCTACCAGATGTGCCTTTTCTCCTATATAGTCATATAATCATATAGGATCACACTCCTTAACATAATCACTACTTTACTGAGCCAAATAATTCATTCTTCTATATTGATAAAGGTATGATTTTCTTGACTATGTATCTCAAATCCTAGTCATATTTTGAGATAATCCAATTTAGAGGTAATCCAAATAATGCCATGAAATTTTTTCGAAAGAAGTCTTCAAGACATTAAATATAAAAATAAAAATGAGTGCATAGACATTGTATCCATAGTTCTGAGCACAAATACTACCTTTCCATAATTTGGAATGACTATCTTGATATTCCATAGAGTTTTCCTCTTTGTTGATTCTGCAAGTTGTTACATATCAAGGGTATTCATTGAAAGATTACTTTCATGGATTTGAATCTTTCCTACTTCGAGGACTAACATGATTATTGCAAGGTTTGTTTCCCATATTATGTTGATCAAAAATAATCTCCAACATAGTACCAACATGCCCCTTTCATGATGGATATATTTCATGATTTAAGCTTTCCTATGATTATCAATTCTCATGAAACCTCTATTGAGGATTAACTATCCCCACCAAACACTAGATCATGCATTGTAGATTCCTTTTAATAA
This sequence comes from Sequoiadendron giganteum, assembly GCA_007115665.2. Lineage (NCBI taxonomy): Eukaryota > Viridiplantae > Streptophyta > Pinopsida > Cupressales > Cupressaceae > Sequoiadendron > Sequoiadendron giganteum. The sequence goes on along the minus strand of CM021106.1, from coordinate 355,413,050 downwards.
TCTATATATGGCTTCATGACCTACTCTTTTTCATCCTTATGGTTGTCCTCTTTGGCCTAATTTCGTTAGGGCTACACATGGACTCAACATATAAGAAAAAGAAAAGTTCTGCCCTGGTGAACAGAATTGTAACCACATGGGACATCTATGAAGTAGCCCTCCATTAAAGAAGTATGACTCAAATAAGAAATAAAATGAGTTAGTCACTACACTTGCATATTTTCTTGCAAATAAAAGGTCCCAATCAATTTCAAATTTCAAAATATTGCAACAATCAACATTTGCAAATTTTGAGAGCTCCATCAATGGATCTTTCTGTGGATGTCTATTCCTTAGTGAATAGAGAGAGATTTAAAAATATTCTAAAAAGAGTAGACCAAGTTCCAAAAAAATTGGGCAATAGATTTATTTTAATTTTTTAACCTCACTTGGTGGCCCCAGGCCAAGAAATGAAAAAGGGACGTCAATTCTTACCCCTATCAAACACTAATTTGCTAAAAAAAATTGATCTTTCTCAATCCATACTTTCCTCTATCACACCACAACAACATGAATGATTGCATTCCTACAAACACAAGTGTGAGGATACCTTTGAATAAGTGAGAACTTGCTCTAGGGTGATCCCACAAAGTTGGTTTACAATTTCTAAGAGGAACTGATTTTTGCTAAAATCACATATTTTTAGAAAATATAATGATTTAAACCTTTAAAAGTTCCATTTTAAGGATTCCAATTGAATAGGGTTTGATCAAACCACCTTAGATCAAACCCCCCTGGATAGAACCTCACTAGTTTTAAACCATACCTATAAATGAGTCTCCTTTACACTTATCAAAATGTTGATAAAAAACCACTTTTGATTTACATTTTGGGGGATCAAATGAATTCATTTAAAATTTATTTCAAATGATTATAGTAGTCCTCGAAATGAGCTATCCCACAAATATAATTTTAATATGTTTTTCTTTTATTATGTATGAGTTTTTTTAGTTTTATTATAGGTTTTTCTACAAAAATCAAGCTCTTTGTTTTGCAAATGTGGAAAAATAGAAAATTATAAAAATATATTTTTTAAAAATATTTTTGTGCTGTGTATTGATGTCCTTGATCCATTAAAAAAAATTAAATTAAATTTCAATACATATAGAAAACGTTATGTTGTATATAGTCCACCTATGTCTGAATTGCAATTAGTTTGAATTAGAAACTTTATTAAGGAGAAAATATTCAATAAAAAACTATGAGACCAAATGAAAGTGCTAAATATCATAGTTACAAATCTAAATTAAAAAAAAAATAGAATTTTATCCTTCAGACAAAAAAGGTTATGTTGTATATGGTGAGCGTCACTTTTTAAAAATGTTGTTATTTGGAAAAAACCAGTTTGTGTCGGAGATGAAAAAAGAAGTGCAATATTATTCCAAAAAAATTGAAAAAAATATTTTTAGAATATATAGACAAAATGTGATGAGACTCTATTTTGTATCATCTTCAAATTCCTCACGGTTTAGCCGCTATAGGTGCTCGAATGTGAAGATTTAGTTAAAACTAATAATTTCAGTGTCCAGTTTGGCCAAAAATTGTAAACCACTATTGTGGGATCACCCTCCATGTTTAGATTTACTATCACATGGTAACCAAATAACATAGTTTACATCACTACTACTCATTTCATTTTTTGATTTTGTGGCAAGTGATAAAATATGAGGATAATGATCAAGATTATATGAGGACAAATTCTTATCACACTTACTAGCTCCCTCATAATTATTAATGTTAGAAAAGATATCATGCCTCAGAAGTAGTGTGTAATCCTCTTGTGGATTAAGAAAACAATGCTCACACATTTCAAAATACTGAAGTTGAATTACATCATAGATAAGTTAATCATCGTCACAACAAAACAGACCAATTACATTATCATGTTTCTCAAGGTTTTAAAAACAAGACTTATCAACATCCACAAGCCCATTGTCCATATTTAAATTATAGCATTCAAAAAGTGCATCAACATCCCAATTTTTTTTTACCACTTCAGGTTCATAAGCAAATTTTTTAGCATTCATCATGTTACCATAGAAAGAATCTTCAAGTGCAAGCTCATATGACTCTAAAACTTTGTTTGTAATAAAACCTTCATAGTAATTGTTCAAAACACATTCACTAATGCAATGAGTATCATACTCAACATTACCTCCTACTAAATCAAAATGAATATCTGAAGTATATTGCTCATGAGGAAGACTATGAGTTGCAGATATAGAAAAAAATCCTTGCATGCATCCATGTGATTGAAACAATCACATTCTTCAAGTGCAAACTCATCACAAAACTGGAATTAGTTGTACTAACATTTGTCTCTAAATTTACACTTTCAAAGTATCCCCTAAACCAAAAAAATGCCTTTGTCTTATCATAATGAAAGTGTTAGAAACAAAGATCAGATATGAAAACCAGAAAAATCCTTCCACAAGAGAAAAAATAAAAGGTAAAGAAATTTGCACTAAGATGTGAAAATGAATTGTATTCAAGAATTAAGAAATTATAAGAGATGAATTGCTTTATAAAAGAAATGTATGCATAACACTAAAGGTAAACCTAATTTTGAACTAAAATTAGCTCAACTAAATAAAGCTTAATTATTAATTATGTAAACTAATTATTACCTAAGTAAACTTAATAAAGTGTAATTAAATAATTAATTACACCAACAAAAAGCTTGTAACAATGCTACACTAGTCACTTATAGAAAAGGCAGAACCAAGTGTACCATAGCACTTTTGATTACATATTTCTTCTTCAAATAAGATGCTTAGTTCATATACATTGTCTTTTTCTTGTGAATTATCATCATTTTCTTTGTTGAAACACTTTCCACTCAAAGAAATTAGAGTTGGTTCCTCCTTTTGAGAGGATTCATAGTTAGATGGGCTGCAAATAGAATTATAATGCCTTTGATCACCTAGACAAGAATTATTTTCAGCTGATTGCAAACATCCATCTACAACACCAATGTTGTCATGATGAAGACATGAAAATTCAAAATCAACATAAACTTCAACTATATATTTGAAGTCAATAGAGGAGAAAATACTTTCAGTGTCATCCACATCATCGTAGCCTTCTATTGATACAAAAAATTGACTCACCCTTTCAATATTTATCTTATCATGTTTTACATCTTCATTATTATGGTTGCAGTCTTCTTATGCATACATTTTCTCCATGGGTTGTTCAGAAACAAAGTTCTCCCCACCAAATGATTCCTTATCAGTGTCTTCTACTATACCATCCAGATCTATTTGACGAAATTTGGAAAAGGTACCATCACATAGGCTAGACAGTAAATTAGTTCCACACTTCTTTATCATTTTTTAATTCAATGAAATCCATTGATATATACACTTAAGGCTAGGGGGCTTTAAGTGAGATGGAATGGTACTCAAACCTAGCTCACAATTCTCATAGAACAAATCAATGCAAAGTGATTCATCAAGTCTCTTTGATTCTAGTATATCAAACATAAATTTCATGAATCAATCGTGAATGTCATAGGGGGTTTTTTCCTCAAATATTTTTATTTTAGAAAGCTTATCAATAAATGATATGGATTCATCTTTTTTCTCATATTTCTCTTCAAATTCTTCTTGTATATGCAAATTTCTACTCTCAAACAAGCACTTATTATCATTTGGTATTCCATCAAATTAATCAATGAAAAAGTGTTCCAAGATCTTTCCATGTACATATGGAATCATTGGAAAAATAGAAAACCAACATTCAACAATACCTTCTAAAGTTCCTACAAAAAACTTCGTGATAGCATCCTCTTCTTCATTTCGATAGTCTTCCATCAAATCAATAAAACCCTATACATGTAATGCCAATTTTTCAAAATCTCCTCTAAACCTAGGAAAATACTCATTAATTCTTCTTGAGATAGAATGTGGATAGCCTAGGATTTTACTAAAATCCAAAGGGTTGTATCTTTCACTAGTTAACACCCCTCTTTGAGGACAAGGATGTGTTTTAGGCATGACATTACAACTTGTAGAGGGAGAACTAGATGAGCATACATATTTGCAAATTAAATGTATTCCCTCTACAACAATTAATTTCTCAATATCCCTTTATTGTAGTGCTCAATTTCACTAAATAAGGGAACCAAAAATTTCTAGGACCTCAAACATGGTCTTCATATACACATTTATGCTTCTTGAAAACCAAAATATGAAAAATACCTTGGTATGTTGCAATTACTGCAAATTCTTCTTTTTGACTAGAAATATTTATAGATCTAAGACCCTTTTCACATCTTCACCAAGTTCTTTAGCAAAGTCACCACCTCCTTTAAGAGGAAAAATCTTCAATCAATTGAAACATCTTCAATAATGATATTTCCTTTTGAGTTGTTTTCACCAATAGAGCACCATAGATCATGAAACTTTCAAGTTCATTGCAAAAACTTCTTTCTATAGGTATGATTCCTTCAATATTTGAACCAAATGCTTAGATCAATAAATAATATGACTCTATGATAGGACAATCTGCAATTGGAGATTCAAATTTCTCCCTAGTAGAGTCACCAATCTGTTGGTTCCCAGATCTACAATCAAATTAAATTGTAGAGGGTTGCCAGACCTAATGGTAAGATATAGGGAGAGATTTGGCCAACGAAAGGGAGATTAAATTGAAACCATTTCTCTTGTGCACTTTGGGCTCTGTGAAACTCGGGAGGGTTATCCAAATAGTGTTCTTATAGATAGTCATGTGCCAAAGTATCAAACACAAGGTAGACAATAATTATCCTTTAATTTTTTAATGGACATACTACCCGGAAGGTTTGGATAACCTTCATTGTAATGCCTAATTTAGACATGGAGATGTAATTCATTAAAATCCACACACACACATATTGAGATAGGAAATTAAATTTGATTTAAATTTTTAGCTACTACAAACAAGCTCAGGAGACTATAATATTAAAATATTAGTGCCATATTCCAAGGTGGAGTCACATAAATCAAGTAATTTCAAATTAATCACAACATTCACTCTGCCATAACTATGCCTACCAGATGATGCATTACACCATTGATACCAGAAACTTAACTAGTCATAATTAATAATCCCAAGACATTTCTGCATAAACTTCTATTTGTGTTAATACAGTTTAACTCATTGTTCAAATGATAGTATAGCACCAAACAAACATTTAGAAAAGACAAGAAGAAAAATATTTACAATTTTGATTACTCATATTCAAAATCTATAAAATTTACACTATGGATATAACTAGCTCAAAATATTATGTCAATTATATATAAATATAACCATTTCATTAATGAATTCTCCATTATATGACTCAAAATCATCGAAAAACTTGAAATCAACACATTCATGTGAGATCATGCTACAAAAAAGTATTCCCATGAGACCAAATAATGAGCAACTCCCTTGAATGAAGTAGAAAAATCCCACTTAAGGAAAATGTAAAACCCTAAAGGGAAATCCTCAATAGACATCTGGCATCACTTAGCTCCATTGATCAATCACCGCATTCAGCACCTAAAGAATCTTCAATCTGCACTTAAATTATCGCCTCTTGCATTTTCTTCTCCATGTTGCGATAAAGATTTTACCTTTACCATCAAAAATCTTCATTTCTTTTGTTTTGCCTTGCTGTGAAAATATTTTACTATAGGTAAAAGAAATCCCTCATTCTACCTTTATTTTTCCCTGCAACTCAAAGTTTTTGTTTTACTCACGAAAGCTTCTACTCATTTACCAGGCTATGGAAAAACTCACTTTCCCTTTTATTTTACATTTACATTTCCCAACAAAGAAAATTCTCTATTTTTGATACTGGAGGCATTTAATTTTGTTATCGGGCAATATAAAACCTTTCTTATGCATGCACCTTATATTTATTTAATCTCACTTCTAAGTTTTTGTTTTTTAATGGTGGATATTTTAAATCATTTTATCAAGCTATGAAAACCCTTTACATTTTTAACTCACTATCAAAAAGAAACTTTGAACTGTACCTTTAACATTGTGCATGGGCCAACCTTCACCACCTAGAGCTTCCCCACCCCCTGCTACTTTATTCACATGGCATCATCAACTTCACGGGCTAGAGGGAAAAAAATCCTCCTCCCCATGTGCTCACTGAATGAAGATTTGAGTGGGTGGGTCCCCTACGGGCTAGCGAGGGATGACTTGGAATTGTCCATGCTTGATGATCTTGGCCATTGATTCAAGCTCCCCTATTCTTCACTTTTCTTCTCTCATGAATATGGAAACATCAAGCAAATGTTCATAGTAGTCACCACATGAATCAATCTTCATTTCATTAAAGCCATATATGAGGGATCACCAAAGCTAGCAGTTGGTTGAACACATAGCTTGCATCCATTAATTCTAATATACTTCTTGACGAACCCCATGAATAGTATTTTTTTTCATTTAAATAATTTGAAGTTGAAAAATTATGTGATGCCACCCAATATCAAAACATAGCATGTATTTTGATGCACCAAACACACCACTCCTAACAATTCTCATACCATCTTATAGTCACTTTGCTCCATAATGTGTTTGAGCAAGATGTAATACAATTTGAGTATTAAATCCCAAAAATAATTTTCCTCAGCAACCGTGATACATTTGATTACAAGATTAAACTACCTTCATGAAAGGAAAATATGTTCTCAATTTACCCGAGCAGAGGCATCAAGCAAAGATGTTTCCTAAAGTATCCTCATGCATCTATGTAAAATATTTATTTCCAATATCAAATTGACCCTTCAGTTGACACGATGGCTGCCCCATATGTTGCATAATCATTTTCTTATCTCAGTCCCAACACTTTACCGTACAATTACTAAGCCTTCTCAAGTTGTGATGCTTTGTTCTTTAGATCCCTCCTCTCATTACAAAGAGCTGAAAAATAATTCCAATTCCCAAGTGAAATACATCATAAGATTTGATTGCACTAATTAAATTTTTGCAATTTTAATTATTTCTTCTGCTTGAAGCTAGTCACTATTCTCAGTTCCATTTTTCCCAGCATACATAAAGCATTTGATGTGTCTTTATTCACTTTAAGTGCATCCTCAAGGGTGGCCCCACAAAGCTGGTTTACAATTTCGGAGAGGAGCTGATTCTTGCTGAAATCACATATTTTTAGAAAATATAATGATTTAGGCCTTTTAAAAGTTCCATTTTAAGGATTCCAATTCAAGAAGGTTTGATCAAACCACCTTAGATCAAACCCCCTTGGATAGAACCTTGCTAGTTTTAAACCATATTTATAAATGAGTCTCCTTTACACCTATCAAAATGCTAATAAAAATCACTTTTGATTTACCTTTTTGGGGATCAAATTAATTCATTTAAAATTTATTTCAAATGATTATGTTATTCCTTGAAATGAGCTATCCCATGAATATAATTTTAATATGTTTTGGTTTTATTATGTATATGTTTTTTTAGTTTTATTAAACATAGGGTTTTCATCGAAAAATCAAGCTCTTTGTTTTGCACATGTGGAAAAATAGAAAATTATCAAAATAATTTCTTTAATAATACGTTTGTGCTGGGTATTGACATCCTTGATGTATTAAAAAAAAAAATTGAATTTCAATACATACAAAAAAAGTTATGTTGTATACAGTTTGCCTATGTCTGAATTACAATTGGTTTGACTTCGAAACTCTATTAAGGAAAAATTATTCAATAAAAAACTATAAGACCAAATGAAAGTAATAGATAACATAGTTAAAAATCTAAATTCGAAAAAATTAGAATTTTATCCTTCATACAAAAAAATTGTGTTGTATACAGTGAGCTCCACTTGTTAAAAATGTTGTTTTCTAAAAAAATCAGTTTTCATGGGAGATGGAAAAAGAAGTGCAATCTTATTCCAAAAAAGTTGAAAAAAATACTTTTAGAATCTACAGAAAAAATGTGATGAGACTCTAGTTTGGATCATCTTAAAAATACTCATCGTTTAACAACTATAGGTGCCCGAATGTGAAGATTTAGTTAAAAATAATAATTAAATGTCTAGTTTGGCCAAAAATTGTAAACCACTATTGTGGGATCACCCTCAATCAATTCTAATCTCATATGAAATTTATTTTGATCCTGAGCCATGACTTCTTCACATAGATATGCATCCACATAATTAAGGAATATAAATAGTATTAGACTGTATAAAAATGATTTTCTTTTCCAGTATCATGTAGCTAAATAAACAACCTAACAATATTAAATAATGTTGTGACTTTATCCCATAGTGACTCAATTGAAACACCATGTTCTATTACATTTTCTTGGTCTCCTTGAAGGTGTGACATACAATGAAATAATTTACAATTAAAAATTTAAGGATTCTCTTAATTTGTTCACTTGTCATCACCTCAGCCATGCTAGGAAGGAACACAAGTTTCAACTCCAATTGTATACAAGAAAGGATTAGAACCAACACTTTAGATCCATCACTATTTATTCTCCATAACCTAGGTTATCACAATAAAGATTATGGTTGTGTATCGTATTCCTCATCTAAGGAAAGAAAAAAAGGCTATATTCTTTGTTAAGCTCATCAAGCACTTCACATAAATTATATCTTTATGCTTTCCTTTTTTTATTGTCTTTCCCATTGTTGTTTTCACTTGGCGAAGAGGATTGTCGACTACTACAAATATTTCATATCCATTTCATTTACTTTTTCTTTTAATTCCTCTTTAGTTACCTTTATTGATTGTCCTCGAAACTATATTTTGCTCATTTCTTTACAATCATTATAATCACTTTGAACCACCTTTATCATTTAAATTTATACATAATACTTGAGATTTCAAAAAAATCCATTCACTTTGCCACATGCTTTTCATGACCATGGCTTGACTATCCTTTGTTTAGGTATCCACAAGTCATGTTAACTTGAATACCACTATCATAAGCTACAAAGGCCTTATTCCTACTTTTACAATGACACTATTTCCATGCATATGCACAACATTATTCCTTATTATTTATTTTTCTTCTATTTTACGATAGAGTGTCATTGATTCTTGGTCTTGACCACTATTATGTATAAGTCTCCCTACCCTAGCTTGTTGTAGGCTATTGCCATATTATTTCACCACTATTGACTTGTGTTTTTCACCTTCATGTGGTTGTCATCTAAGATCATAATCTTCATAATTCTCTCTACAAAACTTAGGCATGGTCATGTAAGTTTTATGGTGTCGTGACTCAATCAATACTATCAATTATCATCGTGCCCTTCCATTTGATTTTGTCTTTCATAATTGTCATGTACTTTATGCATGGGTTGTTACTTTAACTTAATTGATTTGCATGCATTATGGAAAAACCCTTCTCTATTGAGGCATAACTATCCTCACTAAAAACTTGATCATGCATTGTAGATTCATCTTAATCATCTATATGGCTTCATGAATTGGTCTTTTATCATCCTTATGGTTGTCCTCTTTGGCCTAATTGCATTAGAGCTACACATGGACTCAAAATATAAGAAAGAGAAAATCTTTGCCTTGGTTAAATGGATTGTAACCACTTGAGAAAGCTATGAAGTATCCATCCATTAAAGAAGTATCACTGAAACAAGAAATTAGATGAGTTAGTCACTACACTTGGATCTTTGCTTTCCAATAAAAGGGCCAATCAATCTTGTATTTCAAAATATTGTAGCAATAAACATTTGAAAATTTTGAGAGCTCCATCATGACACTTATGAAGAAAAGTATCATGAGTTACACATGGTGTAGAGAGAAAATGAGATCAAGAAGACTATAGAGAATTAATGATAGCATAGGTTTTGGAGGTGATGGGAATACCTATAGATATTCAAGAGAAATCAAAAAGAACATCTAGTCCTCTAGGAGGTGCCCCCAGCACAAGAAGGTCAAGAAGAATAGTTACCACCTCTTTGGTTTCCCCTAATTCCTCTAGGACAAAACTTACTATTCATCCTAAAAGGAAAGATTCAACCAATTCTTCAAAAAAATAGTAGAGTATGCCTATGAAAGGAAAGAGTTCTCCAATGAAGCAACAAAATTCCCAGCAAGAGAAATGAGTAAAAGAGAAGGAAAAACATGCAAAAGTGCAAGTTATATGAGATTTCATTAATGTAAAATTTGAAACCCTAGAATAAAAATTTACCAATGAAAATCCTAATGCAATGTTAATGTAAGCCAACTCTAGGATGATAATGCACTCCAAATTAGAATTATGATATTTTAAATCTAGGTTCACCAAAATGAAAGGTGGAAAATTGGGATTTGGGTTCCACCTAGGGGGTTTAGGACATAGGAGGACAACTTTCACTAACTTTCACTCAAGAACAAACCCTTGATATCTCAATGAAAAAGGGAAAAAGATCTTGCAAGAGGGTAGTTCTAGGGTTTTAATCTGATCTAATAAGGGGTTTTCCACCAATTTTAGACTTGGAAAAGATAATGAAATGAAAGATGAAATGAAAAACCCTAATATAATGCAGAATTGAATTAAATGACCTAGAAATGCATATAAAATAGAATAGCAAACTGTAAGATGAAATGTCTACACCTAGAAACTTGTAGATAACTAGAAAGAGTCCAATAATGCTAGAAATTATGATTTTTTGATCTAGTGGGACTCATTCACCATTCTAGGTGAATCATTCCTAATTCTAGATTTTTGCACAATAGGTTTCAGACAAAAGGGTATCTAAATCTACCAAATTTTCTAAAAACCACCCATACTAGGACTCATTCGCCACTTTTGGCAAAGGATTCCAGTGTTAATTTTCTCGAACTTCAAGGTTTGAATTTTGTCTTCACATTCTATTGGTTCTATTTCTCTTGATTTTTGTATCTAAAATTGCCAATTTAAGGCATGTAGGTGACTTTTTGATGAAGATTACAACCTCGTGAAAAGGGAGAAAAATCCAAAAACTTTCTCTAATCTTGCAACCTATTCTTAAATGTCCCTTCAAGTCTTCAAATCACCTAGATCTACAATTACACAAATGGAGAGAGAGAGAAAAAAAAGGTTGATTGTTAGCAAATACGGGTTTTCCTTGGTCAAACCCTTGTAGGTAATTAAAAAAATGATGAAATAGTAAAATAAAGGCATGCAAGATGAAACAAATAACGTGAATCATGGATAATAATACCTTGAATGATGATGTCTTGTAAGTCTACGGCTCAACACATGAAATGGCCATGAAGGATGTAGATCTTGATCTTGAAATAGGAGTAGAAAAATGTTTGATATTCGATCTTAAATGTTGTATCACAACACTAGCTCAATAAAATTCTTGATGCTTGGTATGCTTGACATGATGATCTTGAATTTTTTCAACAATTGATGAAGAATTCTATGCTTGAATGCTTAAGAATAATATTGAATACTCTCTTGATGATCTTGTAAAGTCTTGGAATGCATAACTCTTAATCGCTTGACTTGATAACATGAATGCTTAATGAAATAATATTTTGAAATTTTTTTTATATAGGTAATGAACTCAAATGATAGTTTATTTGATCCCAAAGGCTGACATAGAAGAAAATTAAACTTAAAACCCAAATTTCTCGATTAAAATCTTGAAAATAGGTCAAACGAGACTCATTCGCCAACCTAAGTAAACCATTCTGACTTGGATGGGAATCATTCACCTAAAGTGGAAAATGGGTTCCACAGGGCCTATTTTGCTTGCTAAAATGTTGAGGAGTGTGTAAATTAAGCTTATTTGTTGATCTTGTCGGGTTTTTTATTAAATATTTCTTGGGATGCATAATATGGAGTCATAGGGGCCTATTAATGATCATATAAAGGTCATAAATGTAAGGGAGCCCAAAATCTAATGTGAAAGTTTAAATAAATACATTTTATAACATTAAATTAAAGGAAAATTGGGTCTATTTAGCTTAGAAGTGCCCTAAATGCCATGTGAATTTGTAAAACACATTACAACACTAGATTAGGTAAAAAAACCACCTTCTATTAGATTTTTTTAGTGTCCTTCAAGGTTTTACATACCATCAAAGAATTTAGAATTAAAATTTTTAGCCTTCTCTTCATTTGTGCACTTTTCATCACCTTGACCATGCTAGGAAGGAACACAAGTTTCAACTCCAATCATAGACAAGAAAGTATTATAACCAACCAATTTCAATCCATACTATGGTTGTGTATCGTATTCATCATCTAAACACATAACAAAAGTTATATTCTTTGTTAATCTCATCAAACACTTCACATAAAGTCTTTATTTATGCCTTCCTTTTCTGACTATCTTTCTCATTGTTGTTGTCACATGGAGAAGAGGATTTTCCACTACTACAAATACTTCATATCCATTTGATTTACTCTATCATTTATTTCCTCTTGTAATACCCCTCCGTTTTGCTTCTCGTTTCATGTTGTTTTATGCTTTGCTTGGATTATAGCTACTTTGTTACTGGACACATTTTTATTATGATGTTTTGATCGCTACTCTTGAGCAGGAACTATTATTGTGTGATGTGACTATTTGATTTTATTTCACATGCTTTGATGAATTAATGATGTCAGTAGAATTATCATGAGATTATTTATCTGAAGTATTGTTTATGACATTAGTGTCAGTCTTTGATGAGTGTATTGGTGAAAAAGGCGGGTTCACATCACTCGCTTGCGAGCACCCTGCGAATCCGAGATTTCTTCTTCACGGTGTGAATTATATGTTGGATACATTATGTTGGTTACTTGATTTCAGGTTGCAAGTACATGACATCTACTCCACCTGGTTTCACAGGTTTGAGCGTGTCGATCCAACGGTTAAGTTGAACAGGACATAGTAGCTTGGTAACATGTGTCTAGTCTACACCTTAGCCTTAGTGTGTCGTCAGTTCTGAGTATTGAGTCATGTTGTATCTTATTTGATGTTAAATAATGCTTTGAAAAGTGTTGTCCTATTAAATAGTTCTTTTTGGAGAGAGTTTTCACATGAAAGTTTTTGGAAATATTTATGTTTGGAGAATTAAATTGAAAAGAGAGAAAATTTTGTGAAGAAGGTGGAGCTATTGGATCAAAGCTAGCTGGAAATTCATTGCATTGTTGAAAAGGAATTGTGAGGAGTTCAAGGGAAGCTCTGCATCAAGAATCTTGGCTATTTCATCTGGCTTCAAATAACCAGGTTTTCTTTTATGTCTTTGTTTTATTGTTCCTAGTTTAATCCATTTTCTAAATGATAAGAATTTGCAAATGGGTGATTTTTCTTGAAACCCTAGGTTAAACTTCAACATTTTGGTATTTAGATTTGTTTTTCAAAACACAAACTCTTTTAGAAAATTTTGTTGAAAAACTCAAAAAAAAAACAATGTATTACTTTTCCTTTGTTTAAATTATTTGAAAACATGGAAGGATGGCTTCTTTTGGTATTGAACTTATAAATCTCTTGAGCATGAGATGTCTTTTGTTTGTCAATTTTATTATTGGTTTTAAATTTATTTCTTCGATTTCACCAGTAAATGTAATTCTGGAAAAAAAAAAAATATATGTATGTAAATATACATTACATATATCATATTTTAAATATGATATAAATAATCTATATTTACATACATATAGAATTTTGATTTACTGTGTGGTTAATTTTTTTGTAAATGTCGCCGATACGGCGAATGTTCGAAATTCATACAACGTATGAATTTAGGTTTGGAAATTTTTTTTTAAAAAAAATTTATATGTGTGGGGGTGTTCAGCCCCCACTATGTTTTGTTTTATTAGTGCATACGCAGTACCCACTAGGCAGTGTGCCCACCACATGGGGGGACGCACTGTCCAGTGGGGATTGCAGCCCCCTTTAAGACTGTCGGCCGCTGTACTTAAAGTACAGTCGGCAGCAACATGTAGGTGGCGGTCTATGGACTGTCCGCAGGTACTAGCGGTACCGTCCGTCGGATGAGGTACTGTCCAGACCTGCATTTGTTCTTAATTTTTAATTTTCTTTTTTTTATTTTATTTTAAATTTTGATTTATTTACTTTTCGTTTAATTTTTAAATTTTGTTTATTTAAATTTCATTTTAAATTTTATTTTTATTTTTGATTTGTTTTATTTTATATATATAATATTTAATTCCTATATTTATTATATGTATTTTTAGATTATATATGAATATATATAATATTTAATATATATAGATAGTATGTAATCAATATTATATATATTGTATATGTAATCGTATTCTAAGTTTCTCCATGTATAATTGATTTATTCGATTAAGATAGAAATATTGATTTTAATAGTGCATATTAATTTTAATATGGGGTGTTTTCTTTGTAAATGTGCGTATTTAATATCTTGTTAAACATAGGATTACGTAATGACTTGGACAAACAATCTTGGCTGGATCTAGTATTCCTCATGATTAGAGTAAGTTGTGAAAAATATTTATTTTATGAAAATTTATTGCTTCAAATGTAAATTTAGAATGACATTAATCTATTTGCTGTGAAAAGCATTAGATAGGAACATAGTTTTAGGATAACCAAATATAGTAATTTTCATTGCCAATCCATGAGCTCATTGATGTATCTTTTAATGATTGTTTTGTGAATGAGTGTTGAGTTTTGGTTTGTAAAGTCTTCTAGTAAAACGTGGGCCATTCCCTTGTTAAATTATTGTTTTGATTTTCCCTTGGGTAGTGTTACAAGTTTTTAGTTCCTCCTAGTGTTGGAGTGGATTTCTTTGTGGTTGCCTCCTAGGATAGGAGAAAGCATGTTGGTTCAGTTCATTAACACTTGAGTAACCCTTGGAGTTAGATTGTGTAGTGTGTTATCCAATTAGAAGAGTGGCCTTTGTTAGGGGTCGGAGCCCGAAGAGGTAAACCAGGAAACCTTCAGAAGTGATTTTAACAACTAAGAACTAAAGTAAATGTACTTAGAGGATTAGGATGTAGTTCACATTAACCAAGATAAATTAACCTCACTCACAGACAGAAGGATGTGTTTTGACTTGGGGTGAGTGAGAAGGCCTAGAATGGCAAGATCACTATCTTGTCCTTATGAGAGGTAGTTGATTCCACTTGAGCTAGTATGAGTGTCGGGATTCAGTTGAGGCCACTAGGATTTCCGGAGCCTATGAAGAATGCACAGAGGATATCTCATGACAAACCTTGCGATGACACTCTATCTAGGATAACACTGTCGTTCGTTGTACGTATGGTTTCTTTAGCACACTTGATTATATTATGTCTGGAAGCAATGTAACCATGATTAGAGTTAGACTTATATTGTGCATATGTGTGGTTGAGCCAGTTGTTTCAGTATGAGTTTGCCTTTGGTTAGAGGTAGTAGTTTTCTCGTCCATGATACCTTGTTACTATCTCCTAGCATGGGGGGTGGGCCTGCGGGTACCACATGGTAGGGTGGAACATGCACCAAAACCGTTGGGTCCCCTTGATCTTCAGTACTTGGTGGTGAGACTTCTAGATGGAAATCTCACATTTCTTACTTTTAATTCTTGTACTTTGTATCTCATAATGTAATGATATTTATTTACCCCTCTTGTGTTTTGAGGTGGACCTTGTAATGATCACACTTATATATTTGGACTCATTCCGGGAATCAAGAATGTAATTGATGTATGTAATTGATTCATGTAATGAATGCTTCATTTTATCTCGTATCTTTCTATGTTGTTGAATGTTATTACTTGAGTTTTTACTTTCGATGTATTTTAGATGATGTATGTTAATGGGGTTTTAAGTAATCTCAGTTATGTAACCCTAGGGGATGTTGTCAATTTTTAGTTGAACATGTGGGTTTAATTCACTTCTTTAAAAAAATAAAATTAGTACGCTTGTTTAGTGAATTGAAACTTCCTCTAGGGTTGCGTGGCAGGGCATTACACATGGTATTAGAGCCTAGATTTAAACACTAGGCACTCTGGGATTATGTTGTACCCATTAAGCTTAGTTGCATAGGTCTTCAAGTGTACCTTGTCTAATATCCCTTTTGTGTCTGTGTAGGAGTATGCCTCCTAAACGCGGACGAGGGAGAGGACGTGGACGTGTTCGAGTAGGTGTACCCGCTGGGAGTCAACATGACTCTCTGCCGCATGTTAAACTCATACCAGATCAGGAGGAACATCAGGGCTCACAGAGTGGTCCAGGAGGTGGTGGACATCAGGATCCTCCAAGGGTCGAAGCTGCCTGAAAAGCTTTGGAAGATGCTTTGGCACTTCTAGGTCTGAAGCGGGTAGATGCAGAGGTTAACCCTGGGGTGAGAGTAGCTCCAGCACTGTCAGAGAGGTTAGCATCTTCTCATATGAGAGATCTAATTCGGTCACAACCACCACTATTTGATGGAGTAGGTACAGGTTTAGAGGCTGAGATCTGGTTGATAGGCCTTGATCGATGCTTCTCCATGTAGCCCTATTATAGTAATACTAAAGCACGATGCGCTATTATTCACCTCTGTGGTTTTGCAACCACTTTGTGGAAGATAGAGGAGCAGAAGCTCCACATTGATATGAGTACTATGTCTTGGGAGATCTTTCTTGAGCGGTTCAAAGCCCGTTTTCTCTCTGATCACTGGCGCCAGCGTAGAGGCGATGAGTTCCATGCCTTACGATAGTTGGCCTTGACTGTAGACCAGTACGAGAGGCAGTTTTATGAACTTAAATAGTTCACTGGGATAGGTGATGATGAGGGGATGCTCGTGCAGCATTTCATCAGGGGCTTAAATGCCCATATCAGTGGAGGAGTGCTGGTTTTTTAACCCAAATCTATGGAGGTAGCTATGGAGAAGGCATGGCTTGTGGAGGAGAACCTGACTATGGCATTGGGAGGCTAGACAAGAGTTGTTATTGGCAGTAGTGCAGAAGCTGGGTCTAGTATTCGAGGTAGTCAGTCATAGGGAGTGATGCCTCCTAAGACTCAGCAGGTATCAGCACAGGGTAGTCATCAGCAATCTTCCCAAGGGAAGCAGAAGGGTTTTCAGCAAGGACAGGGTAACAGGAATTGGAGGCACATGAAGCGTTTCCATTCTGAGCAACTCGCTCAGAGCTTTCAGTCTACCTTTAGGGCCAATGCTCAATAGTCGAGTGCACCAGCAGGAGACAGAGGTCAGAGTAGAGGAACAGGTTGTTTCTCTTGTGGTCAGCAGGGCCATATTGCTAGGATGTGTCCCAATAAGAGCACGTTGGGATTCACTCAGAGACCAGCAGCATCAAAGTCAAAAGTGGGAGATGTAGGCAGAAGGCACCATGTATTCGCAGCGGTTGATAACCGCCAGGTAGAGCACTAGGGTACTATAGTCGAGACTCATGGTATGATATTTGGTAACCCGATTACTATCCTGTTTGATTCAGGAGCATCTGACTCCTTTATTTCTTCATCTATAGTGTCACGTTGTAGACTGGGAGTTGTAAGGCAAGGCGATAGGTGGCAGGTTAAGTTAGCGTCAGGTGTGAAAGTTGCATCGCATTCCATAGTGCCTGACTGTAGGTTGGAGAGTGGACCATTTCATACCACCTTAGATCTTCGGGTTCTACCTTTGGGGTCCTGTGATGTTGTCATAGGTATGGATTGGCTTGACGCTCATTGAGCAGTTATTGATTGTTGACAGAAGTCGATTCGATGCGTTAATGCATCTGGGGGTGAGGTTGAGATTATAGGAGTTCAGAGACTGATATCATTGAGGATTATTTCAGCTATGCAGTTGAGGAGATGTGTTTGGCAAGGATGTCAGTTGTTTGTTGTTTCAGTTAACGACTTGGGATTAGGAGACGTAGAGGAGAAGGTATCTTTGAGTAGTCATCTCATACTTCAGGAGTTCTCTGATGTCTTTCCTGATAACATTCCAGGTATGTCACCGAGGAGAGATATAGATTTTAAGGTTGACTTAATACCTAGATCGGAGCCTATTTCACGAGCTCCCTACCGTATGACCACTCAGGAGCTGAAAGAGCTTCGCTTACTATTGGAGGAGTTATTGGAGAAGGGATTTATTCATCCTAGTGTTTCTCCATGGGGAGAACCTATCATCTTCATGAAGAAGAAGGACGGTTCACTTCGGTTGTGCATTGATTACCTACAGCTGAACAAGGTAACGATCAAGAATCATTATCCACTCCCCATAATTGATGACTTGTTTGACCAAGTCAAGGGTGCTACAATCTTTTTGAAGATTGATCTTAAATCGAGATACCATCAGCTCCGTATTTTTGATGTAGATATCCATAAGACAGTGTTTCGAATGTGGTATGGCCACTATGAGTTTACAGTGGTACCATTCGGGTTGATGAATGTGCCATCTGTGTTCATGAGTTTGATGAATGGAGTATTCCGCACTTATCTTGATAGGTTTGTTCTTGTGTTTCTTGATGACATACTGATATATTCCAAGATAGTAGAGGAACACGAGGAGCATTTGGGATAGGTACTTCAGTGTTTACAGGAGAACCAACTTTATGCCAACTTATCGAAATACGAGTTCTTCAAGTCTAAGATCATGTATCTTGTTCATGTGATCTCAGGAGAGGGAGTGTCTATGGATCCTTCAAAGATCCAAGATATTCTGGATTGGCCTGCGCCCACGAATGTGGCAGAGATTCATATTTTTATGGGACTTGCAGGATACTACCGGAGGTTTGTTCAGAACTTTTCCAGAGTAGGTCCACCTATCACTTCTCTTCAGAGAAAAGGGAAGAGGTTTGATTGGACAGAGAAGTGTGAGTCAGCTTTTTAGGTTCTTAAGGATAAGTTGACCAGTGCACCGATTTTAGCAATACCTGATCCCGCAGGAGATTCATGGTTTGTACAGATGCATCCTTAGAGGGCTTAGAAGCAGTCCTGATGTAGGAGGGTAGAGTGATAGCATATGAGTCACAGAAGCTTAAAGATCATGAACTGAATTATCCCACACATGATCTTGAGTTAGTGGCAGTAGTCCATGCACTAACTAGATGGAGACACTTTTTACTTGAGTAGAGATTTGAGCTTCATAGTGATCACAAGAGTCTCCAGTATATTTTCACTCAGCCGAACCTTAATGCTAGGCAGAGGCATTGGATGGAGTTCCTTTGTGAGTATGACTTCGAGGTAAAGTACATTCAGGGGAAAGAGAACATCGTAGCTGATGCACTTAGTAGGCATAGTCATGTATTATCCGAGATGACTCTTATGGTAGACTTACGGAGTCAGATTCTTGCTACTCTTCTAGTAGATAGTTGGTATCAGGATGTGAGAGTAGAGATTGAGGCAGGAAAGCCTCTTGAGGGCAGGTTTATAGGTTATTCACTTGAGTTAGATGGGTTACTCAGGCATTCTGAGCATATTTACGTAACTTCAGCAGGTGGCCTTCACACTTTGGTTTTGATAGAGGCACATCGTGCACCGTATTCAGCCCATCCTGGTGTGAAGAAGATGTACGTAGATTTGCGCCAGTTGTATTTCTGGCCAGGGATGAAACGTGATATTGCAAATTTTGTTGTCAGATGTTTGGAGTGTTAGCGAGTGAAGGCTGAACATCATCACCCAGCAGGTCTTCTTTAGCCACACCTTATACTTGAGTGGAAGTGGGATATTATCTCATTGGATTTCATTGTTGGTTTACCCAACTCCTCGCGACGACATGATGCTATTATTGTTACGGTCGATAGGTTGACGAAGGTAGCACACTTCTCGCCTATGCGCTCTACCTATAATACGTCATCAGTTGCTAGAGTGTTCATGGAGGATATTGTGAGGTTGCACGGTATTTCACATTGGATTATTTCTGACAGGGATCCAGTGTTTACTTCAGCTCTTTGGATGTCATTGTAGCATGCTATGGGGACACAGTTGAACTTTAGTTCAGCGTATCACCCAGAGCTAGATGGACAAACTGAGAGGGTTAATCAAATCCTCAAAGATATGCTACACATGTATGTTATGGAATAGCAGACATGATGGGAGGATTATCTCTATCTAGTGGAGTTTGCTTATAACAATAGTTACCAGAGTTCCATTGGTATGGCACCTTTCCAGGCATTGTATGGGCGTCCTTGTCGTACACCTTTGAGTTGGGATCGATTAGAGGACAGAGTGTTATTGGGACCAGAGATGTTACAGGATATGGAACAACAGGTGGCTCAGATTAGAGAGCACCTAGTAGCAGCACAGGATAGGTAGAAGAAGTATGCAGATGCGCATAGGGTGGATCGTTAGTTTTCTATAGGCGACAGAGTTTTCTTGCGGGTGTGCCCGCAAAAGAGTCTAATTTGTTATGGAAAGGGTTCTAAGTTGGCACCTCGCTTTGTCGGACCTTTCGAGATACTCAAAAAGATTGCTCCAGTTGCTTACTGTCTTGCTTTGCCACCTAGTCTTGCATGTATTCATGATGTTTTCCATGTTTAGTTCTTCGGCCTTATCATCCAGATGTTACTCACATCCTTGATTGGAATTCTTTACAGGTAGAGGACGGGCAGCTGGCTTTGGAGCCCGTGGCTGTAATGGAGCACAGAACGCTCGCTCTTCGAGGGTGAGATATTGATTAGGTTCGAGTGCAGTGTGATTCCAGGGATGATGCTTCGTCCACATGGGAGGATGCAGTTAGGATGAGGGAGTTATATCCCTACTTGTTTGCAGGCTTCCAGGAGTAAGCCTGGTCTTTGAGGGGGAGGATGTAATACCCCTCCGTTTTGCTTCTCGTTTCATGTTGTTTTATGCTTTGCTTGGATTGCAGCTACTTTGTTACTGGACACATTTTTATTATGATGTTTTGATCGCTACTCTTGAGCAGCAACTATTATTGTGTGATGTGACTATTTAATTTTATTTCACATGCTTTGATGAATTAATGATGCCAGTAGAATTATCTTGAGATTATTTATGTGAAGTATTGTTTATGACGTTAGTGTCAGTCTTTGATGAGTTTATTGGTGAAGAAGACGGGTTCACATCACTCACTTGCGAGTGTCCTGTGAATCTGAAATTTCTTCTTCACGGTGTGAATTATATGCTAGATACATTAATTTGTTTACTTGATTTCAGGTTGCAGGTACATGACATCAACTCCACCTGGTTTCACAAGTTTGAGTGTGTCGATCCAACGGTTAAGTTGAATGGGAGATAGTAGCTTGGTAACATGTGTCAGGTCTACACCCTAGCCTTAGTGTGTCGTTAGTTCTGAGTATTGAGTCATGCTGTATCTTATTTGATGTTAAATAATGCTTTGAAAAGTGCTATCCTATTGAATAGTTCTTTTAGAAAATTGCATTGGCTGGAAGAAATGTTTATTTTTATATTATATTAATGTTATGCTTATTGGTTATTTTTAAAATGATTAATGAAATTAAACTTAAATTATTTAATTTATTAAATTTAAATCTCAAGGGATTAAATTTAATTATTAAATAATTGTAAGTAAGTTAATTAAAGTTAAATTATTTAATTTATTAAATTTAAATCTCAAGGGATTGGATCTAGTTATTAAATAATTTAATAATAATTATGTAAGTATATTTGATTGTTTAATTAAATTAAATAAAAAAGGGAATTATGAGAAATTGAAATTTTACTTTAAAGTCAAAATTAAGGCCTTCCAAAAAAAAAGGGAAATGAAATTAACTTTTAAATTCAATTTCTTGCATTGAATGTGAATTTAGGGTTGCATTAGCTTATTTTGGAATTTTGAGGAAAGGATGTTTTATAAGATTAGGGCAGAAAAATTGGGGGATTCTTCTTCCTTCTTGTTTTCACAGGCATGAAATTTTTGGAGAGAGTTTGCACATGAAATTTTTTGGAAATATTTCTGTTTGGAGACTTAAATTGAAAGGAGAGAAAATTCTGTGAAGAAGGTGGAGCTATTGGATCAAAGCTAGCTGGAAATTCATTTCATTGTTGAAAAGGAATTGTGAGGAGTTGAAGGGAAGCTCTGCATCAAGAATCTTGGCTATTTCCTATGGCTTCAAATAACTAGGTTTTCTTTTATCTCTTTGTTTTATTGTTCCTAGTTTCATCTATTTTCTAAATGATAAGAATTTGCAAATGGGTGATTTTTCTTGAAACCCTAGGTTAAACTTCAACATTTTGGTATTTAGATTTGTTTTTCAAAACACAAACTCTTTTAGAAAATTTTGTTGAAAAACTAAAAAAAAAAACAATGTATTACTTTTCCTTTGTTTAAATTATTTGAAAACATGGAAGGGTGGCTTCTTTTGGTATTCAGCTTATAAATCTCTTGAGCATGAGGTGTCTTTTGTTTGTCAATTTTATTACTGGTTTTAAATTTATTTCTTCGATTTCACCAATAAATGTAATTTTGGAAAAGAAAAAAAAAAATGTATGTAAATATACATTACATATATCATATTTTAAATATGATATAAATAATCTATATTTACATACATATAGATCTTTAATTTACTGTGTTGTTAATATTTTTGTAAATGTCATCAGTACAACGAATGTTCGAAATTCGCATAGCGTACGAATTTAGGTCTAGAAATTTTTGTTTTAAATAAATTTATATGTGTGGGGGGGTTCGGCCCCCACTGTGTTTTGTTTTATTAGTGGGTACGTAGTACCCACTAGGTAGTGCACCCACCACATGGGGGGATGCACTGTCCAGTGGGGACTGCGGCCCCCTTTATGACTGTCGGCCGCTGTACTTAAAGTACAGTCGATAGCAGAGCATGGGTGGCGGTCTACAGACTGTCCGTAGGTACCGGCAGTACCATCCGTCAGACGAGGTACCATCCGGACCTGCGTTTGTTTTTAATTTTTGTTTTCTTTTATTTTATTTTATTTTAAATTTCGATTTATTTACTTTTCGTTTTAAATTTTATTTTTATTTTTGATTTGTTTTATTTTATATATATAATATTTAATTCATATATTTATTATATGTATTTCTAGATTATATATGAATATATATAATATTTAATATATATAGATAGTATGTAATTAATATTATATATATTGTATATGTAATCTTATTTTAAGTTTCTCCTTGTATAATTGATTTATTGGATTAAGATAGAAATATTAATTTTAATATGAGGTGTTTTCTTTGTAAATGTGCGTATTTAATATCTTGTTAAACATAGGATTACGTAATGACTTGGACAAACAATCTTGGTTGGATCTAGTATTCCTCATGATTAGAGTAAGCTGCGAAAAATATTTATTTTATGAAAATTTATTGCTTCAAATGTAAATTTAGAATGACATTAATCTATTTGCTGCGAAAAGCATTAGATAGGAACATGGTTTTAGGATAACCAAATATAGTAATTTTCATTGCCAATGCATGAGTTCATTGATGTATCTTTTAATGATTATTTTGTGAATGAGTGTTGAGTTTTGGTTTGTAAAGTCTTCTAGTAAAACATGGGTCATTCCCTTGTTAAATTATTGTTTTGATTTTCCCTTGGGTAGTGTTACAAGTTTTTAGTTCCTCCTAGTGTTGGAGTGGATTTCTTTGTCGTTGCCTCCTAGGATAGGAGAAATCATGTTGGTTTAGTTCTATAACACTTGAGTAACCCTTGGAGTTAGATTGTGTAGTGTGTTATCCAATTAGAAGAGTGGCTTTTGTTAGGGGCCGGAGCCCGAAGAGGTAAACCAGGAAACCTTCAGAAGTGATTTTAACAACTGAGAACTAAAGTAAATGTACTTAGCGGATTAGGATATAGTTCACATTAACCAAGATAAATTAACCTCACTCACAGAAACAAGGGTTTGTTTTGACTTGGGGTGAGTGAGAAGGCCTGGAATGGCAAGATCACTATCTTGTCCTTATGAGAGGTAGTTGATTCCGCTTGAGCTAGTATGAGTGCTAGGATTCGGTTGAGGCCACCAGGATTTCTGGAGCCTATGAAGAATGCACAGAGGATATCTCATGACAAACCTTACGATGACACTTTGTCTAGGATAACACTGTGGTTCATTGTGCGTATAGTTTCTTTAGCACACTTGATTATATTATGTCTGGAAACAATGTAACCATGATTAGAGTTAGACTTATATTGTGCATATGTGTGGTTGAGCCAGTTGTGTCAGTATGAGTCTGCCTTTGGTTAGAGGTAGTAGTTTTCTCATCCATGATACCCTATTACTATCTCCTAGCATGGGGGGTGGGCTTGCGGGTACCACATGGTAAGGGTGGAACATGCACCAAAACCGTTTGGTCCCCTTGATCTTCAGTACTTGGTGGCGAGACTTCTAGATGGAAATCTCGCATTTCTTACTTTTAATTCTTGTACTTTGTATCTCATAATGTAATGATATTTATTTACCCCTCTTGTGTTTTGAGGTGGACCTTGTAATGATCACACTTATATATTTAGACTCATTCCGGGAATGAGGAATGTAATTGATGTATGTAATTGATTCATGTAATGAATGCTTCATTTTATCTCGTATCTTTCTATGTTGTTGAATGTTATTACTTGAGTTTTTACTTTCGATGTATTTTAGATGATGTATGTTAATGGGATTTCAAGTAATCTTAGTTATGTAACCCTAGGGAATTTTTTCAATTTTTAGTTGAACATGTGGGTTTAATTCACTTCTCTAAAAAAAAAAAATTAGTACGCTTGTTTAGTGAATTGAAACTTCCTCTAGGGTTGCGTGGCGGGGCATTACACCTCTTCAGTTACATTCGTTGACTATCCTGAACACTACCTTTTGTTGCTTTTTTATTAGTCATTATACTCGCTTTCAACCACACTCGACCCCATGCTTTTCTTGACCATGGCTTGATTGTCCTCTGTTTGGGTATCCATAAGTTATGTTGACTTGAAGACTACTATCACAAGCTACAAAGACCTTATTCCCACTTCAACAATGACACTAGTGTGATGCATGGATACATCTTTATCCCTTATTATTTGATTTTCCTCTATTTGACCATAGACTATCATTGATTCTAAATATTTTGACCATTGTAGTGTATCTATATCCCTACCCTAGCTTGTTATAGGCTATTGTCACATTATTTCACACTATTGACTTTTTTTGTTCACCTTCTTGTGGTTGTCAATGTCTAAGAGCATAATATTCCTAATTGTCTCTGCAATATTTAAGTATGGGAATGTCAGTTTCATGGGCTTGTAACTCAATCAATACTGTCAATTATCATCATGCCCTTCCATCTGATTTTGTCTTTCATAATTTTCATGTACTTTATGCATGGTTTTTTACTTTAACTTAATGGTTTTGCATGCACTGTGGACAATCCCTTTTATGTTCTGACATAATAATCACTGTCATAATAATCACTATCATTTACTTTCAAACTTCTACCATAGGGGAATTTTCTCATGTATAATCATATAATCTTATAGGATAACACTCCTTAATTTAATCACTACTTTCTTGAGCCAAACAGTGCATTCTTCTATATTGATAAAGGTATGCTTTCCTCGACTGGTGTATCTCAAATCCTCGTCAAATTTTGAGATAGTCCAATTCAGAGATAATGCAAACTATGCCATAAATTTTTTTTGCAAGAGGTCTTCAATACATTAAAGTTGAAAATAACAATGAGTACATAAACATTGTATCCATAGTTCAAACCATAAATAATGCCTTTCCATCATTTGGAATTACTATCTCGATATTCCATAGAGTTGTCCTCTTTTTTGATTCTATAAGTTGTTACATATCAAGGGTATTCATTGAAAGATTACTTTCATGGATTTGAATCTTTCCTACTTCAAGGACTAACATGATTATTGACAGGTTTGTTTCCCATACTATGTTGATAAAAAATAATCTCCACCATAATACGAATAGGCCCCGTTCGTGATGGATGTCTTTCATGATTTAGTATTTCCTATGAGTATCAATTCTCATGAAACTGTTGAGAGATGGTCAATTCTCCCCTTGGGATTCATGACATGGCTTAACCGCCACCCATGGATCCGTTAACTCTCGCAGTTGTATCACACATTAATAGGTCAGTATTTTGGTGCAACGACAACTATGTTTCCAACAATTGGTATCAGAGCCAAAGGTGTCCGGTTCGAATCCCCTCAGGTAATGCTGAGGGGGAGATTGTTGGAAGATGGTTAGTGCTCCCCTCAGGATTCATGACATTTTTTAACCACCTCCCTTGGATTCATTAACTCTCATAGTTGTATCAAGCATTAATAGGTCGATCTTTTGGTGCAATGACATCTGTCTTTCCAACAAAAACCACTATTGAGGGTTAATTGTCCTCATTAAATAGTAGATCAAGCATTTTAGATTTCTTTTATCATCTATATATGGCTTCATGACCTGGTCTTTTATCATTCTTATGGTTGTCCAATTTGGCCTAATTGCATTAGGGCTACACATGGACTCAACATATAAGCAAAAGAAAAGCTCTTCCCTATTGAAAGCGGTTGTAACCACATGGGACAACTATGAAAGAGCCCTCTATTGGAGAAGTATCACTCAAATAAGAAATCAGACAAGTTAGTCACTACACTTGCATCCATTCTTTCCAATAAAAGGGGTCAATCAATATCGTATTTCAAAATATTGTAGCAATATACATTTTCAAATATTGAAAGCTCCATCAGTGGCTCTTTTTGGGGGTGTCTATTCCTTAGTGAATAGAGCGAGATTTCAAAATCTTCTAGAAGAGCAGACAAAGTGCTAGAACCATTGGGAAATAAAGTCTTTTTAATTTTAATTTTTTACCTCACGCAATGGCCCTAGGCTACCAAATGAAAAAGGGAAGTCAATTTTTACCCTTTTCAGATGCCATTCTATTAAAGGATTTTATCTCTCTCAATCCATACTTTCCCCTATCACACCACAACAACATGAGTGACTGCATTCCTAGAAACAAAAGTGCTGGCTACCTTCGAAAAAGTGAGAACTTGCTCCATGTTTAGCTTTACTATCACAAGGTAAGCCAATAACATAGGATACATCACTACCACTCATTTCATTTTTTGATTTTGTGGAAAGTGATAAAAGATGAGGATAATGATAAAGAATATGTCAAGACACAATCTTATCACACTTAACAACTCCCTCATAATGATTAAGGTTAGAAAAGATATCATGACTCAGAAGTAGTGTGCAATCCTCTTGTGGATTAAGCAAAGAATGCTCACACATTTTAAACTCCTTCAATTGAATTTCATCATAGGTGATTTTATCATCGTCTCAGCAACACAGACCAATTACATTATCATGTGTCTCAAGGTTCTAAAAACCAGACTTATCAACATCCACAAGTCCATTGTCCATATTCAAATCATAGCATTCAAAAAATGCATCAACATCCCAAATAATGTTTCCCACTTTAGGTTCATAAACAAAATTTTCAGCATTCATCATGTTACCATAGAAATAAGCTTCAAGTGCGGGTTCATATGACTCAAAATCTTTGTTTGCAATAAAACCCTCATAGTGAGTGTTCATAACACATTCACCAATGCAATGAGTATCTGACTCAATATTACCTCCTACTGCATCAACATGAATATTTGAAGTGTATTTCCCATGAGGAAGACTATGTGTTGTAGATATAGAAAAAGATCCTTGTATGCATCCATGTGACTAACACAATCACATTCTTCAAGTGCAAACTCATCACGAAAACTGGCATTAGTTGTACTGACATTTGTCTCTACATTTCCACTTTCAAGAGTATTCCTTAAATCAAAAAACTCCTTTGTCTCATCATCATGAAAGATTGTATCAATGTTACACTCAACACTTGTAGAAAAGGTAGGACCAAGTGTACAAATGTGTTTCCCACATTAGATTCACGTATCTGTGTAAAATATTTCTTTGCAATAACAAATTGAATCATCAGCTAGAATGATGGCTACCCCATGTGTTGCATAATCATTTTCTTACTTAGTCCCAAAATTTTACCATACAATTCTTGAGCCTTCTCAAGCTATGGTTATTTTCTATTTAGATCCCTCCTCTCATTGCAAAGAGCTGCAAAATAATTCCAATTCCCAAGTGAAATGCAACATAATATTTCTTCGCACCGATTAACTTTTTGAAACTTTAATTATTTCTTTTGCATTAAGCTAGTTACTATTCTCAGTTTCATGTTGTCGAGCATATGGGTATGTCCAGGATCATGATGGGCCAAAAAGTGGTGATATGTAAGTGATATGATGGCCCATGTGGCTAACGACGTTTTTTTTACCCAAAATTGATGAAAAAAAAATGGTTTTTAAGGGATATTTTTAGCTTTCCACCAATATAAATTATCCTTTACTTTGAATTTAATAAATAATTATTATTCATTTTCTATTTGAATTAGGTCTAAAGTTCTAATTGATAGGTTGATTGAAAAAAATCTATATCTTTCAAAGGTTATCACATTTTTTGAATCTAAAACATGCATCACATTCTATGCTTCACATACTATAGGATTAAAAAATAAATAATTGAATTTCATTAATTTTTTACCAAGTTAAGGTGGTGAGACGTATGATTTTTTATATTTTTTAAAAGTTGTAATAAAAAAATCATAATTAATTATTTACTTGGAAAAAAATTACAAAAAAATATACATCACATCGGGACATAAGTCTTCTACTTACATCTAAAATCTTATAATTTTTTTTTAATCATTTTATTGTGGTTAGGGTGGTTAGACAGACACCTACTTCTTATTTTTTCCTTGAAATTTAAGTACTACTGCATTGAAATTTCAAACTTTCACCAAATAGATTTAAAAAATAAAAAATAAACTTAGTATTTTAGAAACTACATTCAATTTCCAACAAATTCTATTCTTACATATTTTTGATATAATATAGTTAACTTATTCAAATTTTTACGTCAAGTTGCCTAACTCTAATTTTTCTGAATTATATTGCCACTTAAGGGCCCGTTTTATCCATGATGATCCTGCACATGCCCATACATAAATAATTTGATGTGTTTTTATTCACTTTAAGTGCATCCTCGATCAATTCTAAGCTCATATGGAATTCATTTGGATCACGAGACATTGCTTCTTCACATAGATATGCATCCACATAATCAAGGAATTTAAACAATATTAGCCTATATAAAAAATGATTTTCTTTTTCAATATCATTTATTTGAATAAACAACCTAGCAAGATTAAATATTGTTGTGACTTTATCCCATAGTGACTCAAGTGAAGTATCACCTTCTACTACATTTTCTTGGTCTCCTTCAAGGTGTGATATACAATCAAATAATTTACAAAGAAAACTTTTAGGATGCTCTTCATTTGTTCACTTGTCATCACCCTGGCCATGCTAGAAAGGAACACAAGTTTCAACTCCAATTGTTGATAAAAAAGGATTAGAACCAACCACTTTCAATCCATCACTATTTATTCTACATAACCTTGGTTGTCACAATTGAGGTTATGGTTGTGTATCGTATTCCTCTTCTAAGAAAAGAAAAAGAAGCTATATTCTTTGTTAAGCTCATCAAACACTTCACACAAATTCTTTCTTTATTCCTTCCTTTTGTGATTGTCTTTCTCATTGTTGTTGTCACTTGGCGAAGAGGATTTTCCACTACTACAAATATTTCATATCCACTGCATTTAATTTTTCTTCTATTGCCTCTTTAGTTACCTCTGTTGATTGTCATGAACACTTCATTTTGCTCATTTCTTAACAGTCATTATACTCACTTTCAACCACCCTTATCATTTACATTGATAGTTAATGCTTAAGATTTTAGAAAAATCCATTCACTTTGCCTGATGCATTTCATGACAATGGCTTGACCGTCCTTTGTTTGGGTATCCACAAGTTATGTTAACTTTAAGAACGCTATCACAAGCTACAAAGAAATTATTCCCACTTCAACAATGACACTATTTCCATGCATAGATACACCATTATCCCTTATTTTATTTTTTCCTATGTTTTATTATAGAGTGTCATTGATTCTGGCTCTTGACCACTATTATGTATCATTCTCCGTACGCTAGATTGTTGTAGGATACTGTCACATTATTTCATCACTATTGACTTTTTTTTTTCACCTTCATGTGGTTTTCATCTAAGAGTATAATCTCCATAATTCTCTCTACAAAATTTAGGCATGGGCATGTAAGTTCCATGGGATCGTAACTCAATCAATACTAACAATTATCATCATGCCCTTCCATCTGATTTTTTCCTTTATTATTGTCATGTACTTTATCCTTTGGTTTTTACTTTAACTTAATGGCTTTGCATGCACTCTCAACAAACCCTTATATCTCTTTGAATAATAATCATTGTTATAATAATAATTGTCCTTTACTTTGAAACGTGAACTATATGTGGCTTTTCTCATGTATAATCAATACCATAGGATCACACTCCTTAACATAATCACTACTTTCCTAAGCCAAATAGTATGTTCTTCTATATTGATAAAGGTATTATTTTCTTGACTGGTGTATCTCAAATCCTAGTAGATTTTGAGATAATTCAATTCAGAGATAATGTCATGAAATGTTTTTGCAAGAGCTCTTCAAGACATTAAAGACAAAAATAACAATGAGTGCATAGACATTGTATCCATAGTTTAAATCACAAATACTATATTTCCATCATTTGGAATGACTATCTTGATATTCCATAGAGTTGTCCTCTTTGTTGATTCTACAAGTTGTTCGATATCAACTTATTCATTGAAAGATTGTTGTCATGGATTTGAATAGTTCCTACTTCAAGGATTGACATGATTATTGCTAGGTTTTCTACCCATATGATGTTGACAAAAGATAATCTCCACCATAGTACCAACATGCCCCTTTTATGATGGATGTCTTCCATGATTTAATCTTTCCTATGAGTATCAATTCTCATGAAACCTATATTAAGGCATAACTATCCTCACTAAACACCTGATCATGCATTGTAGATTCATCTTAATCATCTATATATGGCTTCATCACCTGGTATTCTATCATCCTTATGGTTTCCCTCTTTCTCCTAATTGCATTAGAGCTACACATGGACTCAAAATATAAGCAAAATAAAGTCTCTACCTTAGTTAAATGGACTGCAACCACATCTGAAAGCTATGAATTATCCCTCCATCAAAGAAGTATCAATGAAATAAGAAATCAGATGAGTTAGTCACTACACTTGCATATTCACTTTCCAATAAGAGGGGTCAATAAGTGTATTTCAAAATATTATAGTAATCAACATTTGCAAATTTTGAGAGCTCCATAATGACACTTATGAAGAAAATTATTATGAATTACACATGGAGTAGGGAGAAAAAGAGATCAAGAAGACTATAGAGAATATGACAACGCTGGTTGTAGAGGTGATGGGCATACCTAAGGATGTTTTGGAGAAATCCAAAAGCACATCTAATCTTGTAGGAGGTTCCCCCAGTACAAGATTATAAAGTAGAATAGTTACCCCCTCTTCAGTTGCCCCGATGTCCTTTGGAACTAAACTTACTATTCATGCTAAAAGGAAAGAGTCAACCAGTGCTTTGAAAAAATAGTAGAGTATGCATGTGAAAGAAAAGAGTGCTACAATGAAGCAACAAAGTTCCCAAC
Source organism: Sequoiadendron giganteum (assembly GCA_007115665.2). Lineage (NCBI taxonomy): Eukaryota > Viridiplantae > Streptophyta > Pinopsida > Cupressales > Cupressaceae > Sequoiadendron > Sequoiadendron giganteum. Next base: position 355,381,537 of record CM021106.1, on the reverse strand, counting down.
AAAATAGAAGAGTGGAAGAGAATGAAAAAAAGATAAAATTTTGTGAATTTTGATGAAGAGGAAGATGAGGAAGAAGGAAAACCACCGATAAAAAAAGAAAAATAAGTGTGTCTCAAGCATAGACAAGTGCAAAGAAGGTTAAGATTGATATTGTAGATACAAGTAGTGAATCCAAGGTGGGGAAAGAAAAAGAAGGATACATAATTCATGTAAGGGACAAGAAAGAAAAGTATGATAAAAGAGAGAAGTCTAAAGAGGTGAAGAAGAAGAAAGACAAGACCCCTCTAATCCAAAAACATAGTTTGATGAAGCTTGAAGCTTTGGTGAGCAACATAGGAGAATATAGAAACCTTGAGAAGACTATTTCTTTGTACCTTAATGCAAATAATATGGACACATCAACTATTTAGGAAGCTATTGTAAGGTACATCATTTCTTTTGATGTTAGCTTGAAAGACCTAGAAGATAAACTATTTGAAGACTTAAAAGGAGTATTATATGCAAGAAGTTAGGAAGCATTTCGTAAAGATCAATTCTCCTTGCATAGATGAGGCTAGAGATAGATTATTTTAATTATTCAACAAAAAATTCAAGCCTAACTAAAAGGTCACTACCTTGATGAGCAGGGATAAGGATGATACGGAGAGGCTAAGGAACGAGATAGTTGAATAGGTTATAAATTTGGCAAACAAATTAGGAATTTCCGGTCTAGATAGTGGAGAAAATTGCGTGGTGATGTATTTATCCCTAAAGTGAATCTACTATAAGATTCTCAACATGAGCATGCAATTGAGGAATAAAATGAATAAAAATATTTGAACATTGATAAACCCCTTCGTTGGGAGAGAATATTGTTGGAGAAGAAAAACATGGTGAAATGGATAAGGAGGATGCTCAGACAAAATATAACATACCTCCTCTAGACATAGAGAAAACAAAAAAGAAAGAAGAACTTGTACAAGACAACCTAGATAGAGGAAATATGGTTTTAAATTTGTACCTAATAAGATGTGAAAGTATAATGAAATTTCAATAGATATATACCTTAGAGTTGGATATGGAGAAAATAGTTATAGATGAGTGATAGCTATAATGTGGTATAGATTATAGGATGAAAAAAAAGCACTATTATGTGAAAATTATACATTGATATTTATATATTTAGGTCAAATAAATGGATCCAAATTCATTCTCTAAAGGTGTTTATCTATGAAACCATTTTAAACATGTATATTTTAGGCTCAATTTTATAAATTAATGTATGTGATTAATATTATAGCATAAAATTGATTTGAAAACAACATGGCAAGAGCAATCCAAATTAATTTTGTATGTATTTTTTGAGATGTATTGACATGAGTATTCATTGTAGTATTTCTTTCCTTGATCCATATCTCTTTAAATATTAGAATAAATAAATAATTGAATTAAAATTTACTTGAATTACTGTAATATTTATCAATACCACTAATAGTAGGAGTCTTAGAGGTGTTCTAGATATATAGCTCATTGTGATTATTTGAAAATATATAATATGATACTCTTTTGTTGAATAAAATGTAAAATATATATCTAATAAAATTATTGTTTTGAATATAAATTCTTTTGTTTTTTCAAATAATTTTTTCCATCTTATAAGGGATTTCTCAACTTTGAGAACCTACTAGAGATGGGTTAGATGTCACAATATTTGATTAGGTACCTTTCTATAGGAGCATTTAACCATAATGTTTTTTAGTTAACATGAAAAATTAATAAATTATTTCACACAATAGTTTGAGGATATAGCTACATTTTCTAATGAGAATTTTATAGCTATAATAATCATTTATTTCTCTTGAATTTTAAATTTCTTTATTTTCTAGAGAGTGTCTTTAGCTCACATTCAAAAAAATAGTTAGGATAAAATTTATACATATGGTAGATCAAGATATGAAGTCACCTAACTGAAAAATATTTGTGTAATATTGAACTTGCCTAAGACATCAAAACAACAATGTGAGCCTCTTAGAAATTGTTTTCTTTAATGAAACATAATGTGAAAGTTCTAGACAACCAAAAACTATTTGATTTAGAATTATTACAAGGTGAAAAAATTATAGGTCATGTTTGAAAACAAAGGTCTTTTATGACTCAACGTATAGGTATTTTAGCACCTATACATAAAGACAATGCAAAAGTTGTATTAATCTGAAGTACGACACTAATGTTTGGCAACATTGTATATATATTGGGGAACATACCAAGACAAATTCTAGGATCCATGCTTATGACACCTTGAAGAAGAATTTTTTTTTAAAGAATAGTGAGGAAAATCCAATATAGAATTTTCTTGTACTATATTCCAAGAGAACAAATCCTAGTGGATCAATTTCTAGTCGACTAAAAAGGATAGAGCAATGCCTTCACTATGAAGAGAAAGGAAATGGTGCTTGGGATTATGGAAAAAGGGTTGTAGAAATAAATAAAATTATAGTAACTATTATTGATAAAAAAGTAATCATTGTTAATAACACTTTTAATTTTTCCAATGAAGATATCATTCAACTATTTTAATAAATGTTATGAATGAAAAATAGACAAAAATGGTGATATGCTGATCACAAAACAAGAAATTACACAAAAGCCCAAAATTTCCTTAGAGAAGAAGAGGTAGGGCATCAATATACAGAGTTCCAGATTTACAAGTGCATTATGGCACACAATCACAATGAGCAATAACTCAACCATAATACTAAATGTAAAACATCAAAGTCAATAAATGTAACTACAAAGTTTAGTGAGCCCAATGGGCATTATAGATAAGTCAACAAAGGTTGCTGCAAATGTTGAAGACTAATAATTGTTGTCATTGTCCCCCATAATGACCATTGGGAATAAATTGGAGTAGATCTCTAAGTGTCTCGAACCTTTCACGAGCTAAAGGCTTCATGAAGATATCAGCTATCAGATACTCTATACTATAATACACAATCTCGATCAATCCCGGTTGAACCAACTCTCTAATGAAGTGATGTTGAATCTCAATATGTTTGGTCTTTCTATGAAACATTGGATTCTTAGTTATTTTTATAGCACTCTTGTTGTCACAATACAACAAATTAGGTCCATTCCGTATATGGTGCAAATCCTCCAATAGTCATCTCAACCACACTACTTGGCATGCTACAAATGTTGCAGCTTTATACTCTGCCTCTATTGTAGAAAGTGATATGATAGGTTGTTTCTTGGACTTCCAAAAGGAAAATGTAGAACCAAGACTAAAAGTATAACCTAAAGTAGACTTTTGATCATCTATGGAACCTGCTCAATCTGAATCTACATAGCTAATTAGCTTACTATCTTCTGAATGTAGAAATCTATGACCATAACTCAATGTCCCTTTGACATATCTAAGAATTCTCTTAGCTACATTCCTATGTGTTTTCTTAGGTTCTAACATGAACCTAGATACCAAGCTCACTGCATATGTGATATATGGTCTATTAGTAGTTGAGTAGATAAAACTACAAATTAACTATTTGTATATAGTGGGGTCCACTGAATCTGACACTTCCAAGTTAGAAAACTTAAGTCCAACTTCAATGGGTGTTGCAACTAGTTTGCAACTATTCATCTAAAAAATTTGTAGGATGTCTTAAGCTTATTTTTTCTGAGACATAAATAGTTTATCATTATTTTGCCATACTTCTATACAAATATAATACTGCATCTATCCCAAATCTGTCATCTCAAATTCAACAACCATAGTTGCTCTAAATTCTGCAAATAAAGTTTGATTGTTCCTAGTGTAAACAAGATCATCAACATAGAGAACTAACAAAAAAAATCCTTAGCCAAGATCCTAATATAAATATTCATATCTGATTTACTTATTAATTAACCTTTTTGTTGTAGGTATGAGTCTATCCTTGAATACCATGCTCTTGGTGCTTTCTTAAGACCATACAAGGCCTTCTTTAATCTGTAAATATAATTCTCTTTAGAGGGTATTTCGAAACCTCTAGGTTGAGAAACATACACTTCCTCATCAATATATCCATTCAAAAAATCACTCTTTACATCCATTTGATAAACTACCCAACTCACTTGAGCTACCAAACCCAAAACCAACTTGATAGTATCCATTCGTGATACAGGTGCAAATATTTCAGTGTAATCAATACCTTCATGTTGAGTGTATCCTTTGGCTACCAATCTAGGCTTATGCTTATCAATGCTTCCATCAGATTTATACTTATTTTATTTGTGCTCACCTCCATTGTCTGACCCTATCACTTTGATGTACTTACCACTTTTCTTTTCAACCAACCTCTTGAATTCTAAAAACTTGTCAAACACTTTTGATTTTGAAACCAAACAATATACCCATGTTTTTCTTGATTAATCATCAATGAAGGTTAGAAAATACTTAGATTTATTCAAAGAAGGTGTTTCCAAAGGACCACACAAATCCGTATGGATTATCTCAAGATGATGCTTAGCTCTACGGTTTACCAATTGGAAAGCTAACTCTATGTTGTTTCCCGACAACACATTCTTCACACACTTCTTTTGTATTTTCAATGAAAGGTAGACCTTCAACCATTTTAAATCTCTTGAGTAATATTAACCCACTAAAACTGAGATGACCATATCTTTGGTACCAAATTTTACTTTCATTCATTTCACTAGACCTCAATGCTTGGTTTCCATGAGTGAGATGAAGAGGAAACATCCTATCACCTGTCATCCTTGCTCTTGCAATAAATACATTCCTTTTTAACTTGTCTCTTATTGTGCAGTCATTCTTCTCAAAAGTCACTTGATAATTTTGTTCTAGCATTTGTCCAACAAACAAATTTTTTTTTTAAGGGCGGGAACTAATAGTGTTTCATTGATATTTTTAACTTCACCATATTTTGTTGTAACTACAATTGTACCTTTACCTTTGCTTCCATGAGATTGATTATCTCCTAGTACTACTGTACTTTGATGTTTTTCATCCAAATTGATAAATAAATTCTCGTTAGATGTCATATGTGAAGAACATCCAGAATCAATATACCATACATTATTTTCACTAGCATTTGCATTAAAGCAATAAATTTATTTTTTTTGTTTATTTTCAACAATATTATGAGCATTTCCTTTTCCGGTTTCACCTTGTTTAATCCAACAATCTAATGCATAGTGTCCAAAATTATTGCAATGAAAGCATTGGACATTCTTTTTATCATAGTCTCCCCCATTGTTTCTACCTCTTCCTCTTCTTGTTCCTCCAAAGTTGCTACTTCTTCCTCTGAAAATATTACCTCTTCCTCTAAAATTGCTAGATTCACCTTTGTGTTCATTTTTATTTTGATTCCTTAAACATATGTTTATTTTTCCTCTTATGCTTTCTTTAGAGGAAAATGCTTGTTCTAGACCTTCTTCATTACTTTTCATCCTTTCTTCAATAGTTAACCATATTCCACTTAGTTCATCTATGTGCATAGTTGTGAGATCTTTGGAAATCTCAATTGTAGAAACCACACCATCAAATTTAGAAATCGAACTCCTTAAAATTTTCTCAATGGCATGCTTGTCATCTACATGTTCCCTTGAAACTTTCATTTGACTCACTAGAAATTCTACCTTTGTTAGAAATTCATTCACAGATTCACCAATAGTCATCTTTAAAGTTTCAAAAGTTTTCCTCATTGTCTGTAATTTTGCAGTTTGTACACCTTAATATGCATTATTCAGTATTTTCCATGCTTGGTGAGAATGACTAGCACCACTTATCCTAGGAAAAATTTCTTGATTAATTGCACCTTGAACCAGAAATAAGGCTTCATTATCCTTCTTTACTTTTTTTTTTGTATTCTCTTTTTTGTTCATCATTTAATGCATTAAAAGAATTTGTATCTAATTCTACATACCCTACTTGTACAATTTCCCACAAATTTTTTGATTTGAGTAGGGTTTGCATCCTAGTACACCAATATGTAAAGTTGTCTCTTTCAAACATAGGAATTAGGATGCTCAACATAACATTTCCTGCCATATTTGTCATAAAAAGGATGTGCACAAAGACACAAAAGTTCAACTCAAGTTCTAGAGAGATCTTTGCAAATAGATACTTCCCCTTTGTCCTTTCACTTAATTACATAATATTCTAATGAGGGTGCAACCCGAAACACAAAAAATCACATAGAAAAACTAACAAATCTTATTATTTTCAAAGTATGAAATTCTTACATACAGAGGATCTCCAATCCTCGAGTTCTGCAATACATTCAAATTACAAAAAAGAAATTACAGAAATTCCCCTATTTGCAACATGTGATCTTCTTTCCCAAAAAACTACTCACAAAAAGCAGAAAACTACCCCATAAATAGCCCAATTCTCCGTTTGGAGCCAAAAACAACATTCTAATTATGCACAAACTTCCGGAAGCCCTAACTCAAGATCTAATTGTCGGATCTTCAATGATAATACCTTTCCAGAAAGGTCTTGTGAAGATGAAGCGCCAAAAAAGTGGGGCCTAAAGGCTAACCATTTTTGTTTTCTGCCGATTTTCGGGCCCATCCGGAGCCTTTAAGTCCCTCAAAATTAGCTCCGAAGATTTTGTAGGGCAAAAAGTAGAAACTGAAACTTGAATAACTTTTGAACCAGGAATGATCTTTCCCTGATTCTTTCACCAAAGTGTTTATTATTCTATTCTGAAGCTTCCCTTAAATTTTTGTCTCCTCACGCTTTCAAAATCATACCTGCTAAAAATAGAAGTCGAGCAGAAAAAGCAGAAAAGCATTTCTAAAAGTTGGGAATTCTTCTTCGACGAAAAGGGTATGTAGAAATGCGAAAACATCTACAAAAAAAAATCTAAATGAAAGTAAATATATTTTTGGGTGATGTAGGATTACCCTTACACCACTGGATGCTCCTGCATCATATTCACTTTACAAAAGAAAAAAATTTAAAAAACGTTTAATTTTTTTACCCTTTCCTTTCAAAATCAAATTTCACAAATTTAAATATATATATTTAAAAAGTTAAAAGACTTTAAACTAAACTTATCAAAATTTTCACCTTATAACTTTATTCAAGTGAAAAAAAATTTAAAAAAATTGCGTGCTGTTTAAAACATTCAAAAAATTAACTTTAAAAAAGTTAAATACTTAGACTTTTTAAAATAAAAGCCTTGGGTGGAATTTTATTTGACATAGCAACTTTCTTTTCATGGCTGCAAACTTCTTCAAACACACAACAATTTTTTTTTTTTTAAATTTCAAACAGTCAATTCTCTAGCTTCGAGCAATCAACAACAAATTTAATCTTGTAACTCCTTCCTTTACAAGTTGTAGCTCCTCTTCACATGGACTGCTTCTTTCAAACAACTTTATTTCAACTTGCAAGAAAAACAAAACACACACAATAGTTTCCTTTTTTAACCTACAGGAAACACAAAACACATATAGGAATTTCCTTTTGATTGCAATATTCAATCAACACTCCTCTCCAACAATCTTCCTTTATGCAACTATCTGATCTCTTTTGGAAATGTATTTTTCTTGAACTGGCTCTAATACTAGATGAAGGTAAAATAGACAACAATGGTGATCTGTTGATCACAAAACAAGAAATTAGACAAAAGCTCCAAATTGCCTTAGAGAAGAAGAGGCATGGCATCAATATATAGAGTTCCAGATTTACAAGTGAGTTGTGGCACACAACCACAATGACCAATAACTCAACCATAATACTAAATGCAAAACAACATTGTCAATAAAATGCAACTACAAAGTTTAATGAGCCCAATGGGCATTACAAATAAGTTAAGAAAGGCTGATGCACATGTTGAAGACTGATAATTGCTGTCATTTAATGATGTGTAAAGGTCGTCAAAACACATTTTAAATTAAGGCTATCATATTTAGTTCTATATTTATAATAATTTGTTGTGCTTCATCTAAATTATATAATATGATTATCATTTGTTAAATAAAGTATAATTATTTTGTCAAATTTATCATTCTATTAAGTCTCATTTTATTTTATAATGATGTCTCAAAGATACTATATGACATATTTTTTATTTTAGTTAGATGCTTCTAATTGAAGATGATGTCTATTTTCAATAGAAGAGAACAACATGTTCTATACACAATCAAGATTGATCTATAGAGATGATACACATCCATTGTCATAAAAGGTACTTCAAGTTTTTATATTATTTTCAATTTACTCTATAAAGATATTTAAGATCCTAGAACAATAATATTGTCTAATATTTTTCTAAGAAAGAAAAGTTAAGAATGATTAGATTCTCATTTCAACAAACACATCACAAAAGATGCCAAAAGAAAACAGATACCGTACAATCATATCTTATATTATATTTATTGCACACATTAACCACTTAGTTCTTAATACATTATTGATGTACTTGAATACTTATTTAGGACGAGTAAGACGCCAAATTTTGGAGGCAAGTGCAAGGAGAAAGAAATCCATTGGATCTCTCTGCTTGGATTTATTTAAATTAAATGCCACTAAATTATTTACTTATTATAATGATCAGTATTTGAGCTGAACACCAGCGTCATAGAGAGCTCCAGCTTTCCAATTGGAGGGTATAAGATTTGGAGCATAAATCCATTGTCCCCCTGACAGTTGAAATCGGAAGGCCAGATTGCCCTTGGCAGGTGACATTACTATGTCCCACACACCCCCATAACTTCTCCGCATTGCTTTCCAATCAGAAGTTTTCTCCTGCCATTACACCCGCACTTGTCAAGCTAAATAATAATATAGAGATGAATTTGCACTTTAATTTATGACTTTGTTCTGTATACCTGAGAAACGTCAACAGCCACTACATCTCTTTCACCTCCTTGGTACAACAACACCAAAGATAGATAATAGGGGTTATTACTGCTCTTGTTAATCTTGAACCAGATGTTATGGCCTGGATAGTTGCAAGCAATTCTGACATGTTGCAGTCAGCGTCAGCATCAGATTGTAATAGTCATGTTAAGAATATAACAAACAGTGTAGTGTTAAAAGCTCTAGTCTTACCGTTTGTACTCAATGTCAACAACACCCAAAGCTTTAAGTTGCTTATCTTTCCCGTGCCTGGCCATAGTTTTGAAAGCATGAGGACTCACAATGAAATCAGTTCGATCGCCTTCTCCATGATCTGTTACCACTACTGTTACTCCACTGTCTGTGCAGAGGTACTTATTTTTGCATCTCACCTATCAAACAAGCAACATCACTCAGCACTCCAATGTATTGTATTTTAAAGGGATGCTTAATTCAAAATATACTAATAATATGGTTTAAGTGCGTTAGTCACCTGATAGCAAGCGCCACATCCAGCCCCATTTCTATATAAAAACTGACTTGCTGCAGCAACATCTCCACCCATGATGTCTCGCCCATAGTCACCATATCCACAGGCGCCACCTACATATTCATATTAAGCTTTCTTATATCTCATTCATTTAATAAGAGAGTTAGAACTAAATCATAAAGCGAACATATAATGTTAGAATGTATTACTGGAAGTTCCTAAGCCATCTGGAGTTCCGTAATAAGTAGTCTGTGAATCTGTGAATTGGGAAGTGGAGTGATCAATGCTGAACAGCATTTCCAGCACTATTAGCAGGGCAAATAATATGACTGAGCGAGGATAAGCCATTCGTACACAGAGGGTTAAGAAACTAAATTCAACTGTAATAAAACCTGCGTAGTACTACTGGACTACCAGAGAATGGAATGAAATCCATTGAGGTTTCTAAATTGTATTTATAGACAAATGAATGAGACTGAGCCTCCTGTTTTAATAAAAAACTGCGACTTTTTTCGTGTTTCAGGGATAAGCTGTAATCCCCACCAACTACGATTTGAATTTGACCTCCTTTGTATACGTGGAAGAGGGTGATCCTGTTTACATAATCCGCATTCCATATAGTCTAGTTACCTATACCTCCTCATCGTCCTCTGTTTTGCGTGAACAATGCTTCCTTCACTTATCCGACTTTGTCTTTAAAGTTCCAGCTGGATACGATTCACCTAATCATGGCATAAGAGATAGCATCGTCTCTAAGCAGGATAAACCTTCAAAATATAAAAAGAAAGGCATGGTATTCAATTTTTTTATGTCATCGCGTCCTTGGTATCAGTGGATCGTACCATGTGCTCCCTGGTTTACTCTATTTAGACTGAGGAGTGCATTTATATTTATAAGTAAGAAAAGCTTTCTGCTTCCACATTTACTTATCGTAGGATTTGTAATAAAATTGTCACATTTTAAAAATATATTTAATTATTCCTTTTTATGAATTATTCATTTGAATTTTTTATATTTAATATTAATTTTAAATTTTAAAATTGATATATTAAGATAAAAGTTTGAAAAAAATATAGATAAAATGAAGTTGCAATAATAGATACATATTTTATTAAAATGTATAAAAGTTATTTAAAGAAAATTACAAAAGATTAGTTCAAATTAGAGTAAATGTTTCTAATTTATTATTGCAGTTAAAATCATTCTCATGGTGAAATTTAGACACACAACTTTAATCAATTGTACAACAAGTGTGAGACTCGCATCATTTAGTCTTTTCTTTATCATCTTTAGGGTAATCGACATGTTGAGTATAGTAACCAAAACCTAGTAAAAATCAACATAAGGGATCTAGGAAAAAACAAAAGAAGTTGGTATGTTAGGTTGAAGCTTTTTGTTTGAGTTGATAGAATTAATCTCATGAAAAATATAGTAGAAATTTATTTCAATTTTTTTTATATGTGATGATTATAATACTACTCATACACTAGAATGTCAATATATGAAATTCTATAGCAAAGTAGTGAAATTGGAGATGACTTACTCACTCAAAGGATCAACAAGTTATTTAAGTTGGGTTTCACTTATTTGAATTAAACTTGGTACATCAAACGATACTCAAATTATTCTTCAACAACAAAGAAACCCAAAGGAGGTTTTAGTTGTGTGACATAGTTTTAATATGGAATATTAGGTACAAATATAAAGATACATGAGGGAAGCTTGATGTCTTATAGATAGGAATCCACATGATTACAAAAGATAGGAAACATTTTACTCATTCTCAATGATAAATTATTTGAATTACCAAATCATACACATCATTTGAATCATTATTTCTCATAATAAATCTTAGTACAAAATCATGTAAATCAATCTATAAAATTTATTGAAATCCGTAATTATCATTCCATTTCATGAAATCCCTAATTATAACCATTACTCACATCCCATTTCATTAAATATTAGTATCTATATTTTAGAGTTAAAAACATTTAAGAACCATATTTTATAATTCCGCTGCTTACTTCATATTTGTGGTTTTTATAAACTGTAGTCATTTAATTTCTCCAATAATGATTCGAATGATACTTGTGGTTATTCATTTGGCCATCATCTATTGTACATGGTTAGTTTCTTTGTTGATATGTTGGCTTATTTTTATGGTGTTCTAGTTTGAATGTATAATCCCCACGTACTACGATTTGAATTTGACCATCTCTGTATACGTGGAAGAGGTCGACCCAGATTACATGTTCGACATTCCATCTACAGTTTGCAAAGATAAAGTCTAGTCATGCATTCTTCTTCTTTGTTTTGTGTGAACAATGCTTCCTTCATTTACCTGAATTTTTCTTTAAACTTCTAGCTGGATATGATTCACCTAATCATGACATAAGGTTCATGTATGAAAGGCATGATATTCAATTTATTTATTTCATTGCGTCGTTGGTATAAGTGGATGGTACCATGTGCTCCCTGGTTTACACTTTTTTAGGCTGAGCAATGCATTTAAATTTTAATTTATTTTTATTTGAAATGATTGAAATGAAGAACTTTCTGCTTTGTAATGAAATTCTGAATTTTAAAAAATATATTTAATGTATTTTATATTTCATATAAATTAAATGTTTAAAATGATATATTATAATAGACATTTGAAAAAATATACATAAATGAAGTTATAATTATAAATATATAATTTACTGAAATGTATAAAAGTTATTTAAAAAGGAATCACAAAAATTCGTAAGTATTATAATAAATATTTCAAATTTATTGTTACAGTCATTAATTATTTTATAATGTGGGTTGAAGTCATTCTCATTAAGAATGTTATTATTAAAAGTAAAGGTATCACATAGAATTATTGTTGATAGTTCTATGTATTTTAGGCACACGCATTTAATCAATTATGCAATAAATATGGGACTAACATCATTTACTCTTATCTTTATCATCTTTAAGGAAATCAACATGTTGAGTATAACAACACAAACTTCATGAGAATCATCACAATGGCTCTAGGGGAAAACAAAATAATATGGGATGACAAGTTGAAGCTTGTAGTTTGGGTTGATATAATTACACTTATGAAAACTTTTGGTTATTTATTTGGCATTATTTATCCTCCATACTTTGTTTCTTTGTTGATATTTTGGCTTATTTTAATGGTGGTCTAGTTTTAAGGTCATACATAAAGCCCATTTCTTTTCTTTACATAGGAAGTTTATTGTTGATTGAATATAATTGAGGGAATTTTCCTAGCATTCGCAAATCATATGCAAAACATAAAAACTCCAAAGTGATAATGAAGTGCAAAGAAAAAAATGAAAAAAAATGAAACAATCTCACCGAAAATGTCTTCATTCTCCATGGATGACCTCCATTATACCTTATCAACTTGTTGAAAATGTGATGTTGCCTTTAGATTTGTGATTAGCAATCTAATGACAATGACAAGTCCTAAGCAAATGTTGAAGGATTTTTAAATGGCTATGCAAGTAAAACTAAGCTCTACATGCAAACTAGCTAGCAAGATGAAAAGTATGAAGAAAAGTAAATAAGAGATGCAAGATTCAAGATTTGCAAGATGTCCAAAAATGAGAACAAAATTGCCATTTTATAGAAAACACAATTTTGGATGAATAGACAAGATTGAAGATTGAGTAGTGCCCTAGAATCAATGGTCAAGATTCAAAATGACAACCCACAATTAGGGTTAGGGAAACATTAGGGTGAATTCAAAATGAGTGGACAAGATTTAATTTAAGAAATTAAATCAAGGACAGAGAATATGTGTGACATGGAGATAAGATATGACACAAAAAGAGAGGGAGTTAGAAAATAAAATAATTTTAGAAATTACTTAATTTGTGGAGAAGAATATTATTTTGAATTTCATATTGATTTAATTCAAAATGGTGGGGTCATGTGATAGTGAATAATAATTTAAATTATTTATTTGAAAAGAGGGAAATTTAAATATATAATTTTTATTTAAATTTGGAAGAGAATTAAATGAGACATTTAAATAATTAATTTTAATTATTTAATTGTGAAAGAAGTGGGTTAATAATTAAATAAATTATGGGGGATCTATTTAATTATAAGAAGACCTCAGTATTAGAGACATATTTAAATAAAATTTATTTATTTAAATAATCAAGAGGGAAATAATGGATTAATTAATAAAATTAATAATTTATTTGATTTAAAGAGGAAATTAGACATTAGTGGTGTATTTAAATAATAGTTGAATTTGAATAGAAGGACATAATCAAATGTTTTAATTATGTTTAGAGGAATTAAGGAGAGAATTGAGTTCGCAGGCCTAGGTCATTTTTATGTGTATACATTTTTCCCCTCATTGTCATTAAGCAGTTTATCACTTTATGGAAAAGATAACAAGTCAAGGATATGCCCCAACAAAGGTATGGAGTGCCTATGCCTGCTCGAGAAATTTTTCAAATTTTGGCCCAGGGTCGGAAAATTTTGAAAAGTGTCACGATAAGCTAAATGGATGCCCGTAAAATTAATAGTCTGATTGGTTTTGAAATTGGATGACATTAAGATAGTGAAAAGATTAGTCAAAAGGTACTCAAAAGAGCCTCCAATATTAACCCAAATGGTAAGACCCTAATTTTCAAGGTAGAAATGGGTTTGAATAAGGTAAACTAGGTATCATTTTCACATTTTCTTTTAGAAAATTTGAAGAGTAGAGAACGAGGAGAAGATGGTGATTCCAATGACTACCAAGTCAAGACTATTCGATGACCCGTGGGTGCAGAGGCATCGGTAAGTACCATTTTCCTACTTTATTTTCTCATTTTTCATGCATTTATTAGGGTTTAAGGGTAGGCCAACAAATGCACCACGACACATGTGTGTTCATGTAAGTAAAAATTACCATCACGTTCGACGCATTTGATGTGTCGCGACATAATTGCAAGGGGTAGGTAGGTTTTTGTTTTAAAATGATGCAACTACTAGGGCCTAAGACACGACTACTAAATAACAATCCAACCATGAAAGCACATGACACAAACATCATATTGCAACACAAGTGAAAAGACATGTGACACAAATGTTATAGAATGCCGCAATGTAAAATGACACAAGTGATATACAGTTTCGCAACCGCGAGCTCGAATGACACAATTGCCTGAATGTGACGCATGTGCAAAATGCAGTGACACATATGAATTAGTGCGACACAATTACAGTCAACACAACACAATTGACTTTGACCATAGTTGACGTAGTTTAGATTCATTTTGCAGATGCATTTTTAATTAAGCAAATAGTAATAATGTTTTGTAATTCTATTCAATGTGTCCTAACTTTTGTTTTTGCATGTGTAGAAATGATTATTGTCAACCCCAATCCTATACCTTCACAAAAATAGCAAACAAATATATTATTAGATTCAAATGGAAGTAAGAACAAGGATTCCCAATGAAATTCATCTACAAAGCTCAAAGATAGAAATGAAATGAAGAACAAGACAAGAAGCTAAATCAAATCCTATTTAAGCAATGCAAAAATTTAATCCCATGGGGGAATTGGTGCCAATTATGTGTAGAAATTGGCCCTTTCCCAACTCCTTTGTAAGCTTGATGATTTTATGGAGATTGATCCACTTTGTTGATAAAGAACAAGATGATTTCTTGAGAAAACCTGCAATAACCTAGCTATGGTGATGGAAAATGTCCAAGAAAATGTATGAAACTACTCTCAATGTGAAGATAATAATTTTACTCTCAAATTATGGATGAAGAATGAGAATGAAAGCCTCTTATTTATAGATAAGATGGAGAAGAGAAGAGGAAAAATGGATGAATGTGGGATCATTCAACATCCAAAGGTCAACTGCCACTTTTCAAGATGTGAATGGGTGAAGGTTGTGCACATTTTGATGAATGAGACAATACATGTTATTAGGTGGATTTCAAATTTGTGAAATGACTTGTTGAAGAGGGAAGAAAAAATGACTTAAATGCCACTTGGCTCAATTCACAAGGACATGTAAGAGGGGAGTCAATTATTTTTTGGATGTACAAATCCACATGGAAGAATATTCCATAAATATGCCATGTTGAGAGAAAATAGGTATTTAATTAATCAAAATAAATGATTTATTGTCCAAGTTGCATTCTCTAGAGGATGTGACATGGATTAGAATTAAATTAATAAAAATTTAATTAATTTAATGAGAGATTAGGTGATGTGACCATTTTGAATTAGATTTATGAATTGATTTAAATCAAAATTGACAAGAAAGAATTAATTAAATAAATGATTTGATTTATTTAACTAAAGGGGATACTTTAGTTAATAGGAGGACTTTAGAGATTTAATTTAAATAAAATGAATTATCTAAATAAATAGAGACTTAGGGTTAATTAAATTAAATTGATTAGTTTAATCAATAGGGAAGAATGAATTAATTAGATAAATAATGATTTATTTAATTAAGGGATGAAAAGTGATGATTAACTGAGAAGGTGATTCGGGATGAAACGATGTTAGTAGTTAGAATCAAGTGTGTTGGTCAATTTTCCATGTCTATATTTTTCCCCTCTTTGAAGCAATGCACTTGTTGCATTGGTTCAAAGAATAAACTATTATGATGAAAGTGCAAAAAAATTCTTGATTTTCAGATGTCCCGCTACTGCTCTAGCGAGAAGGATTATGTTAGTATATTGCTCCCTTCAGAGATCGGACAAAAATTTGGATTTTTGGGCGATCTAGTGATAAAAAGTGGACAAGGCACTTAACAAGTCCAAAAATGCCCTGAGATGGCAACAAAAATATTTAAAACAGCAAAAAAGATACAAAATGGTCCTCAATCGGGCAAAAATGGGATTGAGGGACCAAAACCCTAACTGGAAGGTCACATTAGGTCCAAAAACCCTAATCTTTAGGTTTAAATAGACTTTGAGGGGTCACTTTCACATCACTTTCACACTTAGTCTTTGAAAATTTTTGCATCCTGAGCTTCGATTCTTGATCGAGATGGTGCAACGACAGCTTCCCTGACACGTGTCATAGAAGGTACAAGTGCACCAATAGCCAGCCAACGTAGGACCCGTGGTATGTACCCCTATCTCGACTTTCAATTTTATCATTTTTCATGCATTTAATAGGGTCAAAACTAGGTTAAGGTGAAGTGGCACAAAATTGCACTGCTGCAAGTGCCAAATTGGGGTTGTGCAGCCTCAAAGTACACCACATAAGAAATAGAGGGTCGTCGCGGCCAAGTTTAGAAAGTAGGGTTTCTAGCCAAAGATAGTCATAGGTGTGAATAGCACTACAGAGAGCCTGTTTAGAGTTTAAGGTTCCAAGGCATAGTCAAACTGCACTATCGCAGTGCAGTTTGGAGTTTCCAAACTACACCGCAATTGCAAACAAGACCGCAATTGTAGTTTGGCCAATGAAAACTCAGTTCGAGGGTTCATAGATGACCGGTATTGCAAAGACTAGAGGGAATGCATATGTTTCTTCAAGAGCAGCTTGGTTCCCTCTGTCATTGGTTTGTTGCATACATTCATCCTATTTAGACCCACTTGGGGATGATGATTGCCCTAGTAGAGTGATGGCACATTAAGACATCCTCCTTCCACCTTCCCACTGATGAGGCCACAACTACACTTGAGGATGTATGGCACATCCTACGGTTACCCATTCATGGTGAGAGGGTCATTTATGATGCAGATGCTAGGCGAGATGCATGCTTTCCAGTTATGAGGCTAGACAAGATCATTTTTTCTGATAGGTAGATTGAATTGGAGAGATACTAGGGCATAGTGCCCACGTATAGAATTATTGTGGATGCCATCATATTAGGTCTTCTGGCACTGGATCGGTGAGGCTGATACTTTAGTCTAGGATCGAGACTAGCTTGGGAGCAGATGATTGTCCGAGGAGAGTGTTTTCTTGGGGTCTGATGATGCTGGCCTCACTATATAGGGATATGCATGAGTTTTCCTACCTTGATAGTAGTGTCATTACAGTCGGGGTCACACTACTACACATCTGGGCATGGGAGCAAATTCTAATACTCCATCTATAGGTTACACCAGTTGCCTTGGATATAGATGATCCTATTGTCTGGCAGTATGGTGGAGCCCAGATTATATTCACTTACATAGGTATAGGTGAAATTTACCATTGGCGATGGGTCATCGATGAGATGACATTATTCATTTAGAGGCCCTAGATAGGCATAGGCCCATGATACTACAATGTCAAGTAGTTATTATTTTCCCAATAAGATAGACAGATGCAAGGTAGGGAATACATGATGATAGAGAATTATCTCCTAGACATAGTGGCTTGTCAGTTCGGTGATATTCAGGATAGGCCAGACAACTAGTACGTGGAGATATTTTCCTATACTACGAGAGAGATAGCATGGGGTCAACCCATCCCAAAACCTGAGGCAATAGACTCATTCAAATATTTAGTGGCTAGGCCATGGCCAAATGATCAGGGGACAACAGATGAAAGAGTTACTCAAGCATACCAGGATTGGTTTAGGCATCCTTTGAGATTAATAGTTTGAGCTGCAATACTCCCACAATAGAGACCGAGAGGCAGGTTAGTAGGCAGGGGGCGAGGATGAGGAGGTAGGGGTGATGGTGATAGGGCACAACAGACACCACCTAGAGATCAGGCATAACGCACACCACCACGGGTGCAGACACCACCGCGGGCACCTACACCACCATGAGTAGAGGTACATCTGACCCCTCCTTGAGATGATCAGCCTAGAGATGGGGACCGAGAGGTCTGACAACAACAACCATGAGGGCAGCCAAATCATAGAGATGCACTGATCAAATAGTTAAAGGGTCAGATATAGATTTTGACAGCTGAGAGAGAGATCACAATTGGTAGAAAGTTTTGACAGTTACTGCTGAGAGGGACCAAGCTCGCTCTAAGAGGGATCAGGAGATTGGTCAGTGGAAACAACTTGAGAGAATAGCCTCATCATCTTAGGGTCGGTCAGTTTCTATTCGGGCATACTGAGAGGTGGTTAGAGAGGCTGAGTATTATAGAGTTCATTACAAGAAGACAATTCCACCAACAGATCGGATGCCAAACTTATTACAAAAGATAGGGATGAGGCCTCTCGAGGATCAGAATGAGACACTGAAGGGGGAGGGGCACATCCAGTCATTAATTTTTTGATTCATGGGCTCTGATTGTTATTGCCCCTATTGTATCATATATTTTGATGTGTACACTTGATCTGATTTTGTACCATGATAGTTGTACTTTTTTGTTGATATATATGAGATGACTCTATTTATGATGTCCTATTTTATGCATGATGTGTGGATGTATTTTAATTTCCTATATGATATGTTATGAGATGTATGTATGATGTGATGCAGTGGTTATGGATGCATTTCCTTTTATATATTTCTATGCATTTTATGGTGACGATTGTATGGATGTAGTTATGATATGTAAATGATTTAGATTATGCCCCTAATGGTTCATGTGATATATTATGATATATGATATGAGATGAATGTAATGCAATTATTTTTAAGATGCTTAGAATAAGAAATCTATATTATTCTTCACAACTTAAGATGATTATAATGTAAGATGATATGATTTGATATGATCTATATGATATGATATGAATTTATGCTAATGATTTGTGGATACAGGATGGATGCATTAGCAAATATCTGATTAATTGCCATGGTACCATGTTCATGTCGAAATAAGATAGAAGAAAAGATATTCAACCAGACATTATTATTAGAGTCGATTATAGCGATTTTCTTACTAGTAGTTGGGATTTTAAAAGAGCTAATTACTTTATGTTTGATAATACACATAGGTACAATGCATCAAGGTATAAAGAACTAGGATGGCATTGTACCTAGTGTGATGGACTTTGACTTGAACATCAGATAGGATTATTCTTGTTCACACTTGACATATAGAACCTTATTCAGAATGTAGTTCAAATACTCTAAACATCTCATACCAAAACATATAAAAGAAACCCTTCCTATCTGGTCAACAAGACATCTAGAATAACATCCCTACAAACCAAACAAAGCATGCATGATGAAGTTATTTTACAAGAAAATCCAACAAGTATAGTAGATAAAAATATAATGATCATCGCCCCATTCCTTTCTCTCTAAATATTTATGTTTAGACATCACCGAGAGGTCCTTGGAATGAGCACAATAAGATAAATCCAAAAAAAAGATAAAGTAAACAAGCAAGCTAATGTTCTTCATACTACTAGCCAAGACTAAACTATGGTGATGCATGATGTTGATGTCCATCATAGGAAGGTCGCATCCTAGGACATGTTGTGATCAGGTGATAATGAGATTTTGATTGGACGATAAGCTATTGATACTCCAAGTTGATCAACTTGCTGACTTACTGACCTAGACTTAAGATTTTTGATGATTAGGCATTCACTTAGAACCTACTAGACTTGCTCCTGGCTGATTCACCAAAGGATGAAGATGACGATTGATTTATTATGAATTATGATTATTATAGGTGAAAGCGAGATGAGATAGATACACCATTTTGGGTTTTTTCAAATATTTGGATTATTATTTATTTATTTTTGGTATTTTTTGAGTATTTTGAAGCTGTTTTGATTTTCGGGTTTTTCAATTTTTTTGGTATTTTTGAGATTTGACCAAGAGACTAACTTAAAGACCTATCTTAGGGGTCTCGAGAGCTGATTAACAGATTAGTCTTGCCTACATTATAAATGCAAAGACCATGTAGTTTGACTGACTTGAGTACTTATGCGATAAATGGGCAAATGGATTGCCATTTCTATTGCGACGGATGCCAATAAGATTGACCTAAGAAAACAGTGTCTCAGGGGATGATCAAAGATTAACCTTGCCTACATTCAAGCTCACTGACGACATAGTTTGGTTGGATGACTCTATTTTTTATTTTTTAGATTTTTGACATGTTCTGGATTTTGATATGATTTGGAGGTTTTTGGATTTTTTGGATTTTTGAATGTTTTTTGGTTTTTTGAAGGATTTTTTGAAAGTTTTTGGGTTGTTTGAATGTTTTTGTATTTTTGAGTTTAAGGAAAATCACAAGAATATACACGAATTTGAACTGATACAGGTATAGGAACATGCCCCCAACATGATGTGATAGACTATTTCGATATATGAAGGAAAAATTGACCTTGGGAATATTCCAAGTAGTACTAGGATGGAACATGATACGAACATAATATCAAGCTATGATAGGGATGCAAATGGATGATGAAAGGATAAATGGAATGTAATGGATAACTGAGAGTGAAAATAAAGCCGTGAATATCTTGGTGGATAGAGTGCTTTATTTATGCTTGGAACCTATTTTCCAAGTTTTCACCAAGGTACTTATCCAAAGCACCACCAAAGTGGTTTTCACTAGGGGATGATTTTTTCTCTTTACTATTTTGAATCATTTTTTTGATTTTTTTTTATTTTTCGATTTTTTGATTTTTTTTGTTGTCACCAAGACACCTGTTTACTAGGTTTTCATCAGGGTGACCATTTTTTTAGAATATTTTTAAATTTTTTAATGTATTTTTTGGTTTTATACCTTGCAAGAATTCAAGCATATTTTTTGTTGAGATGGGAGTTATTCATGGGCTCCTACAGAGGCTCACCTTCTGGTTTTGATAACTAATATGCCCTTGATTTATAACTTGTTGTGATGACGAAAGGTCCCAACCAGTTGGGCTCAAATTTTCCTTTTCTTTCTTGGTTTGGTATGTTCTTTAGGTTCTCCTTTAGCACAAGTTTGGTGACTTGGAAGGTCTGCCTCCTGATCTTCTTGTTATAACTCCACTTAAGTTAGTTTTGATATGCTTGTATATGATTTAAGGCATCCATACATCATTCATCCATTAACTCGAACTCATTCAACCGTGAGACCCTATATTCTTCATCTGTGATGAGGTTTAGCAATGATATTCTCAAGGATGGGAGCTCGATCTCAATGGGTAAGATGGCTTATGATCTGTAGACTAGGGATAATGTGGTTGCACCTATTGGTGTTTGAATACTAATATGATAGGCCCATAAAGCGAGATTTAGCTGTAGATACCAATCACTACCAACATCATTGATTGTTTTCTTAAGAATTTTCAAGATGGTTTTATTGGTGGCTTTTGCTTGGAGATTTCCTTAGGGATAATACAAAGTGGAAAAGTGATGTTGAATATTGAATTTTTCACATAAGTCACTAACATCCTAATTTTTAAAAGGTGTCCCATTATCTGAGATAATAGCTTGGGGGGAACCATACTGGAAAATGAGGTAGTTCAGGATGAACTTGGATATCTTCTTTCGAGTTATGTAGGTCATGGAAATCACTTCGACCCACTTTGTAAGGTACTTTGTGGCGGTGATGATGAATTTGTGGCTGTTGGATGAAGTGGGTGTTATTTTTTCGATGAGATCAAGGCCCCACTGTGAAATGGGCCAAGGTGGTAACAATAGGGTGAAGCTCTTGAGTTGGTGCATGGATAAGGTCTTCATGCTTCTAACATTGTAAACATCTTTTGATGAAGTCATGAACACCCCACTCCATTGTGGGCTAGTAGTAATTGGTTCTCAACAACTTTTTAGCCAAGGTCATACCACTTGAGTGTGATTCACAAATGTCATTGTGTACCTCAGTTAATGCAGTCAAGGTATCCTAAATGTTCAAGAAATGCAATAGGGTTTCATCAATGGTCCTATGATAAAGGGTTTCTCCTAGGATGACAAAGTGGGTTGACTTCTTAATGAAGGATCATTTAAGGTTTCAGTTTATATTGATGGGAAAGACTCCTATTCTCTAGTATGTGTAAATGTCATGATACCAGGGATCACCGGGACCAATGATTTAAGAAATGAATTGAGACTCTAGTACCTTGAATGCTGGTACGAGAAGTTTCTCTACTAGGAATTCTTGCTTTGTGACATTGTGCAAGATTTCTAAGAGTGATCCAATTGTAGCCATTGCGTCCACTACTCTGTTGTTTGCTCTAGGTAGCTGTTCAAATGTGATATCAATGAATTAATCTCTAAGGATCTCGACCAACTTCTTGTATGGAGTTAGCTTGTCATCCTTTATCTGATATTCATTGTTTACCTGATTTATTATGAGCTAAGAGTCCCCATATACTTTTAGAGCCATAATCTACCATTGTACTACAATCCTTAAGCCTATGATGAGAGCGTCACACTCTGCTATGTTATTTGTGCATGGGAATGACAACTTGTAAGATTTGGGTATGCAGTCTCCTTGGCGAGTTATGAAAAAATGCCTACTCCTCACCCGTGTTGCATGTAAGATCCATCAAAATACATCTTCCAATGGTCTGCAACACAAGTTGAAAATCGATTCATCAAATATTTATGAAATGAGTTGGTTTTCTACATATATAGGAGTCTTTGCTAGTTGATCTACAATTGCGTGTCCCTTGATGGCCTTGTGCTCCACATATTCAATGTCATTTTCTGTTAATATCATGACCCACTTGGCTTTCCATCCTGTGAGAGTAGCTTTAGAAAGTAGGTACTTGAGATGATCTATCTTCGTGATTAGCTTAATTTGGCGAGCCAACATGTAGTGTTTGAATTTTAAAGCTACAAACACAATTGCTAGACAAGATTTTTCAATAGGAGTATAGTTTAGCTCATGTCCCACCATAGTTCTATTGATATAATATACCGCTCTTTCTCTTCCATTTTTATCGTGTTGAGCTAATAGAGCACCAAGAGCTGTTGGTGTTGCTGAAATGTATAAGATCAATGGTTTTCCTAGGATTGGCGATATAAAAAATGGTGGCGTGAGCAAGTATTCTTTGATTTTGTTAAATTCCTGGTCGTATTTTTCATTGCATTTGTATACTACCCCCTTGTAGAGTTTATGAGAGTATGGGATTTGTTTATATACTAGTTTCCCTATGAATTTGCGAATGGACTGGAGCCTGCCTTGTAGACCTCTCAATTGTTCTAGTGTCTGGGGTGCTTCCATATCGAGTATCACCTTGAATTTGGTGGGATCTACCTCTATTCTTCTCATTAACACTATATATACCAAGAGCTTGCTTGATTGCACCCCAGAGACACATTTATTTGGATTGAGGCAGACCTTATATTTTTCCAGCCTATAAAAAATGGAGCTCAAGGCTGATATGTGTTCCCACCTCTTTCTGGATTTTCCCAATATGTCATCTATGTAGTCCTCTACTGTATTATGAATCATGTCATGACTCTTTTGTAAGTTTCACCTACATTCTTTAACCCAAAAGGCATCATGTTCTAGTAGTAGACCCCCCATAGACATGTGAAATTTGTCTTATACCGATCCTCCTTCACTATCATAATTTGATTGTATCCAAAGGACTCATCCATTAGTGATATCATTTTACATTCGGTTGTCATATCCACTATCATGTAGATGTTTGGTAGAGGAAATTCATCCTTAGGACATGCTTTATTTAACTATCTGAAATCAGTGCAAATTATGCAAATGCCCCTAAGGGCTTTTGATATAGGTAGCAGGTTTGATACCCATTTTGGATAGCCAATTGGGTGGATGAAA
The DNA here is from genome assembly GCA_007115665.2 of Sequoiadendron giganteum. NCBI lineage: Eukaryota > Viridiplantae > Streptophyta > Pinopsida > Cupressales > Cupressaceae > Sequoiadendron > Sequoiadendron giganteum. Next base: position 355,357,607 of record CM021106.1, on the reverse strand, counting down.
CCTACATCCAAGAGTTTTTACAATTCGACCTTGACTAGCAAGGCTATTTGAGGATGCACCATTTCAATTTTTTGTATGACGGGTTTTGCCTCAAGATATACTGCCAAATGATGAGCCACTATCTCTAGGTCAATCCCAAGTATATCAACATAATTCCATGCAAAGTTTAATTTTCTTTCCTTTAGGAATGCAACTAGGAGTTCTTGTTCCTTGGGTAAAAGTGATTCAACATAGAAGGTTATGTGTGGTATTTCCTCTGTTCCTAGGTTGATAGGATTGCATTGCTCTACTAGGATTGCCGATTTTTCTTAATGAATTACGGTGAGGGGACGATTGAATCCTTCATACTCCGACACCTCAAAGATGTTTTCACCATTGGATGCATCCTTTATTTTTACTATTTTATGGTTAGACAGTGCCACAATGTGGTTTTCACACATGGACCTTAAGATTATTCTCAATTGTTCACTTTTGTGGATTCAATCATCTCCCCATAGTAGGCTTGTTTGTCCAGTGTGATTTCAAATCTTGCCTTATGATATCCACATGGTACCATATCCCTTCATCCCATGAATTTTGAGAGTGCCTCATCATTTTTGAATATGTCTAAAATCGGCGGTCCTCGTTGGTTATAGTCAATGAGTTGGGGGTAGACCGGGTTTATTTTATGAGTTTGGTGGTTTGACTCAATAGATGAGACACTAATCTTGAGTAAGGTGGATTCTTCAAAAAGCATGGGTAGGCCAGTTATGGTATCCTTACAATCACTACTACTAAAGACATCAGTTATATCAAAGGTAAAGTTGTCTTGGGGTAGACCTATGGATACTGGTAATCGTAGGGTAGATGCCAATAACTGAGGGGGAGTCCTAAGTCCATTACCTAGAGGACTTTGGCCACGTATGGTCACACTTAGAGGGGTACACATAAGGCCAAGATTTTGCATTCGTCTCTCAACAATGATGGGTTCCAACCGGCCATTGTTGTTCCTTCCAAGGCTTTCATTTCTACTGTAGCCCATACAAAACATCATTTGTAGCCCCTTGCTTCATTCGTCCATGGAAAGATTAGGCGTGGGCCTTTCATCTTGGTATAGTGATCTTGAAATGTTTCTTTCATCCATGGCATCTTGACTTAGATCCCCCCAACATCGAAATCTAGAAGGGTCTGCCCTAAAAGTATGGGAAGGTGTCACAGCTGGTTGAGGTTGCCCATGTGACCGAGGAGATTAAGGTAACTCTCCTATGAAAAAATAATTCTTCTTCATTATATATTCTCCACACCCATTGTCTTGGATTATGACCTTAATGTTAGATATGTCAAGAAAGGAGAGTGTCTTTGTCCCAGAAGTGGAGGTGATGTTGGATGAGCCTATGTATGAAGTTCAAGGGCCCTCATCATTCTTCAAGACTTAGAGAGCTTTGTAAAATTTGGCTACTAGATTTTTACAGTAGGTGAAAGGTTCAAGATCTCCATGAATTGTAACCTCTTCATTTTGGTATGTTAATTTTACACATTGGTAAAATGTTGAGGTGACTGCCTTCATCCCAAGGATCCATGGGCATCCTAGGAGGATATTGTAGGGAAAATCAAGGTCGAGGACCTGACATGTGCTTTCCTTAGTAGTTGGCCCTACTTGGATTTGGAGTTTGATAGTTCCTTGAGACACTCTTTTCTAGTCATCATCTACTCTGATTGTAATTCCTTTGTCTTTATCAATGGAATCTTTGGAGATTCATAGATTCTTTATGAGCTCTAGTGAGAAAATGTTGAGGCCTGCACCTCCATCCACCAAGAATATTTTGACCATACTTTTGTGGACAAAGACTTCAAGGTGTAATGCATGGTTGTGAGATGGTTGGGCAAGGAATTTATGATTGGAAATGGTGAGGAGATTTGGAATTGTAATGTTACTGACGATAGCTTGAAACTACTCCGTATCAATGTTGGGAGAGATGGTAGATGAAGTTAATGCTTGCTCAAGGATTTCTCTATGGGCAGCTAAGATTTTCAGTAACTCTATGATGGAGATTTGAGCAGGGGTTCTTTTTAATTGGTCAAGGACGTTGTAACCATTAGGAACGTATTTTAAGGTGGGGGTCTTATATGGTTGTAATGCCTTGGTAATGGTGACTTTGCCACCGCATGTGCTGACTCCACAATCAACATTGGCTACCTTGATGTTGAGAACACTGACAACTTCATCAAGGCATGCAAACAATCCTTCATATACATGGTTCACTTTACCAAAAAAATTCTTACCTTTATCATTTTCCTTGATTGTGGTTGGACATTATATTTGTGTATATCTTCAGATCTTGATTACCGGTTGGTTGCTCAAATTTTTTGATTTTGTCATCAATGAGATCTTGGATGATGTTCTTCAACTTCATGCATTTGGCAGTTGTGTGTCCCTTGAACTTATGATAATCACAAATGATATTTTCGTTGTACCAAGGTGGCTTCACCTGGGGTTCACTATAATTATCATCGGTGGGGGCCTTAATGAGACTCTCATTAACAAAAATTTTCATGATCAATTCAATTGACTCCCCAAGGGCTATGAATTTCTATTTGGGGGGATACTTGTTTTGCGGAGGTGGTCCTCCTTGATTAAATTGAGATTACTGATCTGGCTATGGGGTGGTTTCTAGTTCACCGCATTTGCTTGTGTGTTATTTTGGTAGTTGTTTTACAGTTGATGATGATGTTTTTGATTATTTTTCTTGGGAGCACTAATGAGAACCTTGGCATCCACCACTCCATCATTGGTGACATTCTGGTTCTTTTCCCATATGTGATTTTTATCATTGTAGCTTGTGGATGGGTGGCTATCTTGATGTTCAAGATAGGTAGGCATGCCCCCTTGTGTGACAAGAGCCCATTCAATATTGAGAACCTTTGGGATTAATTGATCGTACGTGGTGATGCATTGCATCTTTAGATATAATGCCAAGGTCTTGTCCAGATTGGCAATGATGGTAGAAAATTTGTGTTCCTCTAGCATGACCCACTTGCTTTGATTGGCCTTGGCTCACCATCATTAGAGAAAAGTGGTGAATGATTCCCCCCTTCCTTGTTTGAGCACTGAAAGTTCTTCCAAACTAACATCCATGAAAATGTTGAATGCATAATTTTGAAGGAATGCATCTTTGATTTCTTGGAATGTTTTGATGCTAGTAGGCAAATGAGAGAACCATTCCATAGCAGCACCATTCAAGCTTTGAGTAAATAGTCACCTAAGATATGTGTCCTTGTATGCGACCTCCATACAATGTACCTAGAACTCCCTAATGTGATCCTCAAGGTTTCCATTCCCATGATATTTGTCAAATTTGGGGATTTCAAATCCCTTCGGGAATGGTACCATTGCCAAGATTCTATCAAATGGATAGGGACAAAAATTGTTGGGTGTCCTTATTGTTTTTCGTGATTCAAGATCGAGCACTTGCTTCAAGAGTAGAATGATTTGTGTTGTCACATCACCTTGTAGATTAGGGGGTGGGGTGAACATGTTCTAAGGTGTTCTTTTTTGGATGGGATGTTGTTGGGTGTTTGTTGCAAGCTATTATGTGCGAGTAATGACTTTGTTTGTTGCTAAGCCAACAATGATTGTTTTTGGTTGTGTTGTTGTTGTGCCAACAAGGCTTGTTGTCGGGCTTGTTGTTAGGCTTCTTGTTATTGTATTTGATAAAATTTCAAGACTTTTTGATAGGCTTCTTGTTGGGCCTCTTGTAATTGTGCTTGGTATTGTGCTTGAAATTGGGCTCGAGATTGGGCATGTGCTTGTTGGACTATTTGTACAATTTGAGTGGCATGTGTGGCTTGTGCGGTTTGAGATGCTTGTGTAGCTTAGGAATCTTGTGTGGCTTATGCAACTTGGGTTGCTTGTTGTTGTTAAATTAAGGCTTGGGCTTGTGCAACCTGCTATCCTTGTTGTTCTTGTTGTGTTGCGAATTGGGCTTTCACTTGGTGAGCAGCTAGTTGTACGGCTTATTGATTTTGGAATGCCTTTTGATGGGAATCTTTTTGAGTAGCTTGCAACATCATGGTGAATGAATTGGTTGTGTTATTCCTTGGTGGTAATGGTGGTGGATTGGGAAGGGTGTGGACCATTGTGATGAGCGGAACAATCATGTTGATGTTCAGGGTTTGAGCTATGGATGGTGCGATCGAGATGCTTGGTCCCTAGAAACCATGCCCTAGGATGTAGTGGATGTGCTGATTGTTGAGGTTTCCTGGATGGTTTCCATTTTTTTTTTTGATATTAATGGCAAGATGGGTGGGTTTGATAGGGTCTTTTGATTTGATTGATTGATGGCGGGAAGAGGAGGAAATCCCAACCCAAGGGGTGATGTGGATGCAAGCGGTAGCGGTGGAAATGGTGGAGAGATAGGTGGTGCAATCCCTTGAAGTGATGATGAGGGATCCAAGATCCCCCCTACTCCAAAAAAGTCACCTTATCCTTGTGAGGTAGAAAGAGAGAGTTTTGCATGTCTAGAGCATAAATTGGTGTTGTATGATAAGAGGTTTGATTGGTAGAATCATGGAATGTGAGAGGGACATACAGATGTAATGGATTTACTGGGATAGATTGATTCGGTGTGGTATTTTCATTCAACCCTCGATTTTTTATAAGGGGTGCTTTTAGAGTTCTTGAAGCATTGCACTTCCCTTTTTAATAATTGGTGGGGTAGAAGCAATGAATGTTATGATTTGCAGGATGTCTTGAGTGATGCTTTGAAGTAGAAGCATGGATGGGATTGAGGGGATAATCCCAAGAGGTCTTTCCACAATAATTCTTGCATCATAGTTAGAAGGGAGTTTAACACCTTCTTTTGCTAACTCAAGCATGTATTGGGAGGGATATAGCCTCATCATGGATTTGAAAATTCGATGATTCTCGGGGTTTCACACCATCTCTACAATTTCTTCTTGTGTCATTCAATTGTTGGTGATTTCCTCTATATGACCATCTTCCTCAGGATCCTATGATGATAGAGGAAAATTTCTTGGGGGATTGATTGATCCCACATGATTCATTTCAGAAGTAGTTTAACTTAGATCAATTGAAGTTGATGTTTCCTTGGTGATTTCCATATTATTCTTGTATTGAGATCTTTTTGCACCATAAAATAGAGATCAAATGATCTAACTTTAGGTACAAAAAGAGAAGAACTAGGATAGACTAAGGATCAAAGTGATGATGAAAATGAAATATGGATGATATGGATGATAAAAAACTCTTGAAGAACTTTGAGGGAGATGCTAAACTTTAGGGCTTGATTTGATTTGATTTTGATTGAGGATAATTTGACTAAGTGTGTTAAGTCAAACAAAGTGATTTTGGATAGTGAACTTGTAAAATCAAGGAAGTTGTGTTATCCTAGAGTAAACTCATGCACAAGAGGATAATTTGACTAGGTGTGTTAAGTCAAACAAGACAATGAACTCCTAGACCTCAAGATGATGGTTTTTATCAAGAGGTAAATTCCTTCACCAAGATTGATAATTTGACTAAGTGTGTTATGTCAAACAAGATGATTTTGGTTTTGCATAGAATTTTAGCATAGACGATGTTTTCAAAGTTCCCAAGAGTTTTTGGGTGATGTTACTTTGATTTTAATGGTTGAGAGATGGGTGAGAGTGATTATTTTGATCCTAGACTTGACCCAGATAAAAATCCTTCTTACAAGACCTTGGTTTTGAAGAACATGTCATACTTCCTATGTGAGAAAAGAAAACCTTTGAAAGAGATTAGGATTTTTTTGATAATAAACTCATACAAGTTGGGGTTGTTTCTTGAAGCTTTCTTGTAGAACCTATAAACCAACCTTTCTTTTACCTTGTGAAGCCTTTGGACTAAATTTTTTGAATTTGGGCTTGCGTCTTTTGATTTTTTGGGAAATTATTTGAGAGTACACATGTGTCGGGTCAATTTTCTTTATCTTTTCTTAATGTGTTCCTTTTACCATAAACAATTTCTTGATTTGAAATTTCAAAATAAATGTCTATATCTCAATTCCTTTTTAATTCCATAAGGTCCATTATGTGAAAATCAAGGTTTCAAGAGCATAGTTTTGTAGGTTGACTTTAGAGATGGAAAATTGTGATTAAACCCAAGTACTTAGAACCCTCTAAGGATGGAATCCCTAGGGCAAGCAAGAGCAGTTGAATTTTTCAAAGATATTTTCTTCCTCCAAAGGGTTTGAAATTTTTAAGATCTTGTTGAATTTTGGTTTTCCAATGTTAAAGATCCAAGAAAAGTGTTCTGATTCTAAGAAAATGCACAATCCTAGTCTGAAAAGACAATATTTGTTGGGTTCCCACTTGGATAAATCTAGCTGCACATATTCAGTGTGGATGATTAGATGCTTAATCACACAGGCTCCCCCTTACAATGCACTCACTTCTTGGTTCAATCAAGCATTAGTACCCATGAATCTCCCATGGCATAGTTTTCATCTCTACAACAGAATCACATGTATATGTGGGGTGGCTTCAAAGGACATGACCTTTTGCACCAACAAATAGAAAAGATTTTGGCCTTTTCTAAATAAGGGGTTTTAATGTGGGAATTCCATTCATGGGGGACTATCCATGCAGTGACAGACCATTTCTTCCCTTCTCCTTGGAATAATCCTCATGATTCTCAAAATTTCCTCGAGAATCCACTCTTATATACCAATTGGAAGTCGCTTGTCTTTAGCATGTTCCTGGTTGGCTCATTCCCTTGGGTGATTAATTTTTCCCACAAGGTAGGCCCTCTAAGATAAAAAAAAATCAAGCAAGCATATTTCGTAGTTCAATCAACCTTTGCTGAAAAATGAAGGGAGAATACTCTCAAAATGCCACACTCACAACCACAAGATTGGTTCGATTTTTAAGACCCAAATGAAATGTGAAGGCAATTAATTACAGAACTTGAAATCACCAAAATCATTTTGATTTTTAAGACATCGTGAGGTGCGAGAGAAGTGCATATGTATTTTTAGTTATATTACCTTGGGTAAGTAATTACAAGATAAGAAAACACTTGTTCATTTTAAGCCCACAAAGCAATGATTTGATTCTTTTTAATGCACCAAAATGAAATATGAAATTTTCCTTGTTCAATTGTTAATGCTCAAACCAAATCTAGGTGATTTTGTCCTAAAGTTCATTTTAACCCTTTGTTTGCAAAATTGAAATTTTTGTAATGTTCTTTTTAGAGCCCAAAAGAAATTTATTGTTTCCTAAAAGCATGAAGGTAACAATTTTCTTTTTGAGAGAGATATTATGATTTCTCTAGAAGTGTTGAAAAAACACTAAAGTGTTCAAAAAATAATTGGTACATTGTGATAATGATGCCATAATGCAACCTTCAACTTTTTTTTCCTCCTTGCCCTAAGTTGAAAAATTAATTAAAACTAGGAAATACAAAGACATCAAATAGGTTAGAAGTTCAAAAAGTTGAAAATAAAAAGGCACATGTCAAAATAAAATAAAAAATCACTTTTTACCCCAACCGAGTGGTGTTGTTAGCAAGTGTGGTAGAGTTTAGAAACTCCAACGACACTATATAGCACCACTAATTTATAACAGCGACACTTTGCAGTGAAATAGAGACCATGATTGTGACTCTGTTTGAGTAACAGCGTACTTTGGAATTTGAAAATTAGGCGGCTAAATTTGGAAATTTGAATTTTTAGGCAAGAGCTAAACAACAGAGTTTAGAACTTTAAGTGGTTTGATATTATGTTTCCTGACAATCAGCTACAAATTTTCCTTGAACCTACAAAAAAGAAAAAAAAAATAGAATTTCTTGAAAAAACATGATTAGAACTTGAGATTTTCCCTCGTTCTAGTGCCAAAATGTGAACCCCAATCCTATACCTACACAAACATAGCAAACAAACATACAATTAGATTCAAATGCAAGTAAGAAAAAGGATTGCCCATGAAATTCATGTAAAATGCTTAAAGATAGAAATGAAATGAAGAACAAGACAAGAAGCTAAATCAAATATTATTTAAGCAATGCAAACACTTAATCCCATGGGGGAATTGGTGCCAATTATGTGTAGATATTGGCCCTTCCCCAACTCCTTTGTAAGCTTGATGATTTTATTGAGATTTATCCACTTTGTTGATGAAGAACAAGATGATTTTTTGAGAAAACCTACAATAACCTAGCTATGATGATGGAAAATATTCAAGAAAATATATGAAATTTCTCCTAATGTGAAGATAACAACTTTACTCTCAAATTGTGGCTGAAGAATGAGAATGAAAGCCTCTTATTTATAGATGAGATTGAGAAGAGAAGAGTCAAAATGGATGAATTTTTTATCATTCGACATCCAATAGCTAAGTTCCGCTTGGAAAGATGTGAATGGGCGAAGGTTGCCCACATTTTGATGAATGAGACAATAAATGTTATTAGGTGGATTTCAAATTTGTGAAATGAGTTGTTGAAGAGGGAAGTAAAAATGACTTAAATGCCACTTGTCTCAATGCACAAGGACATGTAAGAGGGGACTGAATGCTTTGTTGGATGTACAAATCCACATGGAAGGATTTTTAGACTTGGAAGAATATTCCATAAATATGCCATGGTGAGAGAAATTAGGTACTTAGTTAATCAAAATAAATGATTTATTATGCAATTTGTATTCTCTAGAGGATGTGCCGTGGATTATAATTAAATTAATCAAAGGTTTAATTATTTTAATGATAGATTAAGTGATGTGACCATTTTGATTTAGATTTATGAATTGATTTAAATCAAAATTCAGAAGAAAAAATTAATTAAATAAATGATTTGATTTATTTAACTAAAGGGAATAATGTTAGATTAAATTAAATAAAGTATACTTGATTTAATTTAATAGGACTTTAGAGATTTAATTTAAATAAAATAAATTATTTAAATAAACAAAGAGTTAGGGTTAATTAAATTAAATTGATTAATTTAATCAATAGGGAACAATGACTTAATCAGATAAATAGTGATTTATTTATTTAAGGGATGGAAAGTGATGATAAGATGAGAAGGTGATTCGAGATGAAACGACATTAGTAGTTAGGATCAAGTGTGTCAGTCAATTTTCAATGTCAAAAATTACAACACTTTTATACCTGTGAGTTTAGACCAACTAGATATGCATTTAGGGATCAGCTGCGAGATAGTGAGCGGTGGCAATTGATGAGACTAGGTTTGTACTATGTCACCTATATGCCCATTATTGAGGCAAACAGAGGATTATTGACAAAATTGTGCGAGAGGTGGCACTCAGATACATGGTCATTCCATCTACCTATAGGAGAGGCCACTATGAAATTAGAGGATGTGTATAGGATACTTCACATCGTAATCAGTGGGGAGCAAGTAGTTTGTGATCCTCATAGAGGGCGAAAGGCTATGTTAGATAAGTATGAGGTTGTTGATGATGCTAGACAGGGGATTCAAGGCTATAAGATTAGATGGGGTTCTGTGGCCAAGAATTATCCTCGATGGGACACCAAGTTCTATACCTTGATTATTGGAGTCCTAATTCTAGATCATCACAAGCATGGATTCCCTGTTGGATGGGGAGATGTATTGGTTCATATGTACAGCGATAGGATGGTATTTTCTTGGGGGGAATGTTTGTTAGGTATGATTTATCACCAACTTCATGAGGTTTCCTATCAGGAGGGACAAAGCATTAGTTGTGGGACCACTCTTTTGATGGTCTGGGCATGGGAGCACATTCTCGTTTTCCACCCACTAGTTCAAATTCAGCAGTTGGGCGAGGGGATGCCCTATGCATACTTATATGCAGGCTTAGTCACATAGACTCGAGTAGGGGACACAGGTTATTGGCGACATAGGATTGATACCATGATGAAATTTTTTTTGAGACCATACAAAGATTGTACCTAGTGGCAAGGTGAGGAGGGGCATTTGAAATTTTATTGTCAGTTCAAATATTTTATTGGTAGGATAGTACAAAAATAGCATATTATTGAGATGTACCTACCCGAGTGGTTGGTTTGTTAGTTTGGAGAGAAATAGGGTGTGCATGTGGGGATAACTGAGTATGCACAATCATCGAGAGAGACCATGCGGGGACATCCCATAGCAGTGCCCCTAGTAGAGCAACAAATTGACAAGCTAGTTGCAAAAGAGTGGGGTTGGAGAGGGGGAGCTAGCAGATGTGGAGAATTTAGTAGAGTATGATGCATGGTGGTAGGTGCACATGCTAATACCTTTGAAATATATAGATGGTCTCGTTTGATTAATTGATGATCATTAATTCCAAAGGTGTGGAGGGGAGGATGAGGACAAAGAGATGGTGATAAAGGGAGGGATGAAGATCGAGGAGATGGTGGGAGAGGTGGAGGGGATGATGGAGGTGGTGGGGGTGGATATGATGGCGAGGATGGTAGGGGTGGGATGAGGAGGAGAGGTGACTGAGGCAGGAGGTAGCCCAAGAGAGTTTGACACTGGGTGGGTGGAGAACCATTGTCATCGATAAGACATGAGGGTGAGGAGGGGGGAGGGAGGAGGAAGAATTTGGACATGATGTTGAGTAGCCAAGGGGAGAGGGTGTGATGGAGGTCAAGGTACAACCAGAGGCAGAGGTGCATGGGGAGGAGGACATTATTGCAGAGAACTAGGCCTTAGATATTGAGGTAGAGTAGATTGCAGGAGAGGTGGAGAGGGATGAGGAGGATGAGGCGTAGATGAGACTAAGGAAGCAGATGATTGAGGGAGAGGAGGAGAGTGATAGGACGCCACCAGATATCAAAGAATATCTAATATTCAAAGAAGATTTGATGCAGCCCTATCTTAGAACAAGGCATTATCAGCAGAGTTGGAGGTGGTACGAGTGGACAGGGATCAAGCTATGATATGCTAGGAGGAGGTTGAGAGGTTGGTGAGAGATTTTTCTTAGTTGTGCATAGGGCCCATAGGGGATATGGCGAGGGAGCTAGACAGGATGAGTGAGAGTAGAGGACAGTACAAGGAATTATATCAACAAGTTGTGCCATGTGAGAGATGGGACCTTGGGCTATCTAGGTCATAAAGTAGGATAGGAAGTGGCATCTAGACACATAGCAGCAACATATCTCATAGGAAAAATCACACTAGCACTGGTGGGTCTACATCATCTGGGTAGTCATCTGGTCACATGCCACACCATTCTTATAGGATCTCTCAAGGGCACAGGTCGAGCCACAATCATAGGTTAGTTTCATCAGGACACCAGTCAAAGTAGATCCAATCTCCAGTCATCAACCCCTCAGGATCTTAGAACCAGGCTACATCATCAATATAGGTTACAGTTGAGCTGAAGAGTCAATGCCAATCACCTACTTCTTCACCTCCATGGGATGGAGAGGACAAATCCTAGGGCTTATGTTTCCTTATTGTTATGAGACATTTGATATATTTAATTTTGAGCGTGCGAGCTCTATTTTTGGGATTTCTCTAGATTATATCTTGTGAGAGTATTTATTTTGAGATATATTTATATAAATATATATATATGGGATAATTTTGATGTGGACTACATGATTAGCCTTATGATCCTTGCACTATGATTTTGTTATGCTTTATATGATGCAATGTTATGATGATGATTGATGCATGAATGTATTACGAGATGTATGGATATCGTGCTTGATGATTATGGATATAATTATCAATATATTTATGTATATATGAATTATGCAGTGTGTGATGATATTATTCCTATATGTATGCATTGATTTTAATGATGGTTATGATGTCTATATCTTAATGAAAATGATGGTTTTATGTACACAAGATGGATAGATGTAAATGATAAACTTATATGTCATGTATATGTAATGTGAATGTTGATATTATTATTTTATGCAAATGTGAATTGTGATAATGAAATGTTCATATGATCATGTATGCAACTATTTAATTTGTATGTCAAAGGATAGCATTAGAGGACGAGAGAAAACAAGATGACCAACCGAAGGTGGATGTTAGTGCAGAGAAAGATATGCATGTTAGTGTGGAAACGAGAATCCTTCAGCAATTTCCGTAGTACTATAATAATTGTTGCTCTTAATCATCATTGGGTGGAATTTTTTAATGGCTAACAAACACTATGATATGACATAGATCAATAGTGTGCAAGGTCGAACCACCACATGGAACAAATAGTCGTAGACAAGGATGATTGTGACTCATACGTGGAACATAATTATCCCCAACTATTTTGTCATAACCAACCATAAATAGACAAGAGTAATCATGAATTTCATTGCTTCTCTAGATCCTGATGTTAGGACATCTTCATGAAACTAGCCACATGATAGCTAGAAAAATCATCATACTACGTCATTGCTCCTCTAAATCCCTAAGTTAGGACATCCATGAGAGACTAGTAGTAGGATGATAAAAAGGACAAGGATGATCATCATGATACATCATGGCTCCTCTGACATAAGGGACTAATATCATGATAACCATCAAAGGGATAGATAATGTTTGCCAAGTGTTTCCAAGTGAACATAATGTCAAGTGTTCAAAATGTCGAAATGCCAGGGTTGATGAAGTGAAAATTTCCAAATGTTAAGTGATGCCAAATTCAGGAAGGACACATTCTTGATGATATTGATGTCAAGGGGATTGATTCTCATAGTGAGGAGAATCCATCAAAATTCCAAATGATGATGATGAAGCTTAGGAAGGAGACATCCAAAAGCATGAATAGATGACATAAGTTATTCCTCATTAGGACACATCTGAAAAATAACCCAAATTTTGACAAGTTGATTTTCCTTGATAGAATTTGACTAGATGGCAGATTTGATTGCATGCTAGCATCGACATGCAAAGCTTGATTGAGATGTCGATGAAAAGGATTGTTCAAAGTTTGCTGCCAAATTGCCTATTTAGGTTTGATGGATGATCTGATTGACTTGAAGATATTCAACGTGTGTTAAAGTGCAATGTCATGAATCATAATGGACTAACCTAGTGTGGCCTTAGAGGCTCATCAATTGATGGCCTTTCCTATGCGATGCACTCAGAGACATCGTAGCTCAACATGACCAATGAATTTGTCTGAAGGAAAAAATATTGAGTCATGATTTTTATTTTAGTGAACCTAGAAGAATAGACCTAATGTCTCGAGGGTTCAAAGATGAACCTTGCCTATGTAGAAAATGTGAAGAGACAATGTAGTTCAAACCATGAAAAAGACTAACTATCATAATTGACAAGACAAATATTGATGTTGCTTTTGAAATTTTTTAGATTTTTTTTGAATGTTTTCATGTTTTCTTTAGGATATTTTTTTATTTTTATGACTTTTTCAAGACTTTTTCTGATTATTAGGTCTTTTTTTAAGGACCTTTTCTGAGTTTTATGACTTTTTCTGATTTTTATGACTCTTTTCAAGACTTTTTCCAAATTTCAGGTCTTTTTTCAAGACTTCTTTAGATTTTTATGACTTTTTTCAAGACTTTTTACAATTGTCAGGACCATGTGCAATACCCACTGTAGTCAAATGATAAAGATAGTGGCCCTAGGAAATTCAGGGATTACCTAATTAGAATGACATCGAAAGGGGCGTAATTGGGATAAAAGGCAAGGATATGCAGGGTGTGATGTCAACCACTTCTAGCCATGAATGGAAATGACAGGACTAATGGAAAATGTCATGAAGGCCGATGGAATAATAGTAGATTGTGAAGCAAAGACCAACTACACATGGCTCTTGTTTATTGAGATTTCACCATGGTACTTATCCAAAGCGTCTATTTACTAGGTTTTGACTATTGGATGAATTTATTTCTTTTTACTATTTTTGTCATTCTTCTATTTTCTTGGTGTCACCAAGATGCCTATTTGCAATGTTTTCATCACGGTGATGATTTTTTTCTTGATTTTTCATTTTTTTTTAAATTTTCAAGGATTTAGCCAAGATCTCTGAAGCTATGTATAGAAATTTCATAGATGCAAGCTATTGATGGGTTATTTCAGTTGTTCTCTATCAAGTGTGGCTAACTAAGAAGCACCAAAACCAAATGTGAGAGTAATGATATAAGGACCAAGCCAATTAGGCTCAAACATTCTAGGCTACCGATGATCAGCCTAATTTATTGGATTCTGCATGAGGACCTTGTCACCAGTTTCAAATTTTATAACCATCACTCTTTTGTTATAGCTCCTATAGAGACAATTTTTATATGCTTGTAAGTGGTTGAAGGAATTTTGTCTTTTTTCTTGCAACATTTCTAGTTCATGTAGGCGATATTGTTTATACTCCTTGTCATCGATCATTCCCTTCAAGGAGACTCAGAGAGAAATAATTTTGACCTCGATGGGCAATATAGCTTCAAATCCATAGACAAGGCAAAATGGGGTGGCTCTAGTGGGTGTGCGAATACTAGTAGAATAGGCCCACAAGGTACACTAATACATTTTGACCCAATTTTTAATGAAAGTTCGTCAAAATTTCGATGACTGTTTGTTGGAAATATTATGTCAAAAAATTGACTACATTTGAAATGTCGATTTTCCAAAACAAGATTGTCGGCTAGGCCGAAAAATTAACATTTCAAATTTCATCGATTTTTTGATGAAATTCCTTCAACAAAAGTTCGTCAAAATTCTGATGACCTTTCGTTAGAAATTGGGTCAAAATTTACCAGTGGTAGGATGTTGTTGTAGATGCCAATATCGTCTAGTGTCGTTGATGGTCTTCTTAAGATTTTGAGGAATTATTTTATTAGATGCCTCAGTTTGAAAATTACCTTGTGGATAGTATGGTGTGGAGAAATGGTGTTGGATGTGGAATCATTCACAAAGCTCACAGATGTCTTGATTTTTGAACAAACAACCATTATCTATGATGATGGATTGTGGAACAACATACTGGAAGATGATGTAATTAACGAAAAACTTGGAAATCTTCTTACCGATGATGTAAGTGAGGGGAACAACTTCAAACCACTTAATGAAGTACTCAATGGCGGCGATGATGAATTTATGACCATTAGAGGAGGATGGATGGATTTTTCCCATTAGGTCGAGTCCCCATTGTGCGGAGGGCCACAAAGAAGTGACCAGTCTCAGATATTGTGCATGTGTGTGGATTAGATCATTGTGGACCTAACATTTTTGACATGTTCTGACAAACTAAAGAGCATATTTTTCTATTGCCAGCCAGTAATACCCAAGTCTAGTGACTTTCCTAGCTAAAGTTGGGCCACTCGAATGAGATCCGCATATACCCTCATGTACCTCGCATAAAGTTACGCAGGATTCAATAGTGTCAAGACAATGAAGAAGGGTGTTTTCAAATCTATGGCAGTAAAGGGTGTCATGGATGATGGTGTATCGAGTGGATTTTTCGATGAACGATTTGCATTGATTATTGGATAAGTTGGGTGGAAGGGTTTGGGACTTAAGATAAGCATAGATTTCCTGATACCAAGGTGAGTTGGGAACAACAATTTCACAAACCATTTATGATGCAAGAACATTGTATGAAGGAACCAATAGTTTTTCCACTAAGAAGTCAAATTGTGACACATTTTTGGTGATGTCCAAGAGAGATCCAATTGTTTCCATTACGTTTATTGCCTTGTTTTGTACCCTAGATATTTTTTCAAATGCGATCAAGCTGAAATCGGTTAGGAATCTATCTACCATTCGCTTGTAGGGAAAAAGAAAAATCATCCTTTGTCTCATAATCATCATTCACTTGGTTGATAACTAACTCAAAAGCCCCAAATACTAGAAATGTCTGAATTTTCCATTTTATGGCCATTTTGAGTCCTATGACTAGTGCCTCATATTTTGCAATGTTATTAGTTCAAGGGAGGGCAATCTAGAATGCCTTAGGAAAGTAGTCCCCTTGTTGTGTGATGAACAAGATACTAGCTCCTAAGCCATGACTAGAATGAGACCCATCAAAATATAGTTTCCAAGATGATAAAGGTTCTACATGAAAGATAGACTCATCAATAAAATCAGCTATCAAGAGATGAATGCCTTGGATAAGTGCATTTTCAAGTTGATTGGCTATTGCCTATCATTTTATTACCTTGCGTTCAACATATTTTATGTCATATTCACTCAAAATCATGACCCATTTTACTAACTAACCTATCAATGTTGCCTAACTTAGAAGGATTTTCAATGGATCAATCTATTCTACCAATTGTGTTTGGTGATTTAACATGTAATGTCTTAGTTTTTGGTCCACAAAGACAACTACAAGATAGGAATGTTCCACTGATGTGTAATTGAGTTCATATCCAATCAATGTGCGACTGATGTAGTATATGGCTCTTTCTTTTTTCTTCATAGTCATTTTGTGCCAATAATGCACCCAGTGTGTTGGTGGTTGTAGAGACATACATGATCAAAGGTTTTCCTTCAATGGGAGGCATTAGGATATGTCGTGTCAATAGATATTATTTGATTTGTTCCAAGGTTGCTTGCCATTTATCTGTCCACACAAAGGGAATAATTTTGTGCAACAAGTATTGAAATGGATAACATTTGTCTACTAGCTAAGCAATGAAGGATTAGATGGACTATGGTTTTCCCTCCTTAGCTCACTGATTCTATTTAGTGGAGGCATGTTTAATATTTCTTTTACTTTTGCAAGGTCAACTTCTATGCCTCTTTGTGAAACTATGTAGCCCAACAGTTTTCTTGAAGTAAACCCAAAAATACATTTCTTTGGGTTCAAACAAACCTTGTATTCTTCTAGCTACTTAAAATGTTTATCTAGGACCCTGAGATGATCTTTTAGTGTCAAATATTTGGCCAATATATCATACAAATAATCTTCCATTAAAGTATGCATGAGATCATGGAATATTGTTGTCATGGCTCACTGGTATGTGGCACCTACATTCTTTAGGCTGAAAGACATGACGTTCCAGTAGTATGTTTCCCATGGGCATGTAAACATTGTTTTGTGTTGATCCTTGGGGGTGATGTGTATTGGATTGTAGCCTGATAAATAATCCATGAGGGAAAATATCTTGTATCATGTGGTAAGATTGGCAATGATGTCTATGTTTCAGCAACGGGAAATCATCTTTTGGGCATACCTTGTTTAAATCTCTAAAGTTCATACAAATGTTGATTTTTCCATTTATCTTGGTGATAGGGACAAGGTTGGAAATACAGTCAGCATAGTCTATTGATCTTATGAATCCAACATCCAATAACTTCTTCAATTAAGCCTTGATAAGTAGTACAAATTATGGATGCATTTTTTGTAATTTATGTTTGACTAGTTTGATACCTAGAATTAAAGGAAGATGGTGCAATACTAACTTGGGATCCAACCCTGGGATGTTAGCATATGACCATGTGAAGTTAACTATTCTTTCTGAGAAGAATTTTTTGAATTTAGGTTTTTCTTCTTTTGTCAATGATGTGGTAAAGAGAACCATTTTGGGATTCTCTGGTGTAGCTATGTTAACTTTCATTGTGTATTCAATAAGCATTGATTATTTCTCCTATGTTATGGGAAGAAATTTTAATCCTCCATCCTTAGGCACCTTAGAGAGGTTTCCACCATTAGATACGTCATTTATTTTTACTGTTGTATTGTCAGAAGGTGACTTACTATTTTAACCTAAAGACATGTAATTTTTTGTTTTATTTTTTATTATTTTGTGATTGGAGGATTACACAGTCTCCCTGAAGTATGCTGCACAATCTAGATCAATAGAAAATCCTACCTTGTGATCGCCACTTGGTATGCCCTCAAAGAATCCCATGAATTCTCTAACGGTCTCGTCATTCTGAAAGATATCCATAGCAGGCAGGTCTTGTTAGTCTTATTCAATGATTTGTGGGTAGACAAGGGAAATCCCATCATCAATGTGGGTAAAGGACAGAGAGGATGCATAAAGCATGCAAATGGAAGCCTCAAGTGTGTAGGAAGAATTTTCATCCTCACTTTCCTAGTCAAATTTGATCTAAGGACCATCCTCAAAGTCAGATAAGTTAGTTATGTGGTCATAATATGGGACAATAGATCAACATCATGATCAATGGATGGTAGTTCAGAGGCATGTGCAGTATGCTCAAGCATGTTAGGCTCCTTGGCGGGCTCAGGAATGGGGCGGGATGATGAGGATATTACTCGCGGTAATTTATGCTCATTTTTTTCCCAAGGGATGCTTACCCATTATTTATGTTTAGAATGGTGATCTATAGGATCAATATTGTACATTTTTCTAAATATTTCCTCAAAAGGGAGTTGGTTGGGTTCCAGGAATAGTTCATCAATTCCATAGTCACTGAAGGTTCTATCAGATCCCCATTCCTATTCATGAGAGTCAGTTTTGGTAGGGGAGTATTCACTTGTCTCAACACTTTGATCAAGATCCATTACGTCCTTACTTTAAAGTACATAGGTATGTTGATTGTCAATTTCATGTTTCTCAAACCCTAGCCCCAGGTAGTTTGTTCTAGAAGAAGGAATGATAGGCTCTCTCCTACCATTGCTACTTGGTTGTAGTCTGCTAGTTCCATAAAAAACATGAGCTTTGCATATATGGTAGCATTTTCCATAAATATTTACTAGTAATGGGGGTAATTCCATTGGGTCCTTGTAGATCCAAGTAGATAATTCTAAAATGTCCTCATTCATGTCTCCCCATAATGTGAATAACATCTTTAGAGGAACCTTGAAAATCTTCTTAGGTTCTACTGTGCAACAAGGTTGACCATAGAATTTAGGTGGCTTAGATACTGTGGTGATACAGTAAGATGTATTCAATTTTAATTCTCCACAACCAATGTATTGGATCTCAAAGTTAGAATTTGGTATGGAGTCTGAGGAGGATGGTGTGGCAGAAGTTGACGGAGTGGATATGGATGAATTTGTTAGTATGGATGGGTTGATGTATTTAGAGGAAGTGGATATTGAAGCCTCTCGATTGATAGGCACTTGGTGCTCAATAATAGCTCTTAATTTGGTGCAATATTGAAAAGGATCAAGATCTCTTGGTATAGTAATTTTGGTACCATCAAAAGGGAACTTCAGAAATTGGTGGTAGGTGGAGTGAATGGCCTTTAAAGCGTGAATCCATGGGAAACCAAGAAGACATTGTAAGGTAGATCTCAATCTAGGACTTTACATGTGGTTTCTATGATAACCAATTCCACACAAATTGTGAGTGTGCTGATGCCTTTAGGAGAGCATTCTTCATCATCATATGCTTTTATCACAATACTCTTGGTAGCATCTACACAAGCATTAGAGAAGCCAAGAGCCTTAACCAATTTGAGAGAGAAGATGTTGAACCCTCCTCCACCATCTACTAAGATTTTTCTAACCTTATACTTGTAGATGAAAACCTCAATATGTAGGGCGTCATTATGAGATGGATTTCAGGGTGAGGAGTAGTCAAGATCTTAAAGGAGGTGATGTCAAATATCCAACCATAGTTTCAAAATTATTGACATCAATATCATTTGGAACAAAAGAATCCTACAAGACATTTTCTAATATAGCCTTATGTGCTAGAAAAATGTGGATTAATCCAAGGATGGAAATTTGGGCAACTGTCTTATTTAATTGCTCAATAAGTTTAAACTCTCGATTGGGCTTTGGCTATTTGATAGGTGGGCCTGGTATGGTAATATTGGGTTGAAAAGCAGAAGGGCCTAGGACGGTGACCTTGACTTTGTGTGTAGTGACATTCCATTTTTGGGTCTTCTTAATAATAATGGTATTGACACATTTGTCTTCATCAGCAACATAAAGATTATTAATGATAGTACCCCAAAATAATTGAAGGTAACATGGTCATAATTGGCTTGATTATTATTATTCTTTATGTCGGATGATGAGGGGTTACCTGAACCATGGTCCTATAGTGGGTTCTTATGGATTGTATGGTCTACATTAGACATAAATGGTTGACCACCCAACTCAATGGTGTGGTTTTTAGTAAGATCTTGGACAAGATTTCTCAGTTGGTGACAAGAGGAAGTTTTATGCTCTTTAACACAATGGTAGTCACATAATGCATTATCATCCCACCATGGTGGCTTAAATTGACCAAGATCATATGGTTTAGAATCTTCCAAAGTTACGACACCATTTTGGATAGGTTTCTTTAGGATAACTTTAATGGTTCTCCCAAGGGGGTATATATGCGTTCTTATAATTTCCTTGTTTGACAAGGTTACCTCTGGTTCAATTGAGAAGGATTGTTTTGAATGGAATTAACATTTGGTGTTGGTGCAGTCACAGGTGCATTTTGAGTTTGAACTGATTTAATTATGAGTGCATGACCTGTTGTGTTGACTATTTTTGCATCAACCATGCCATCATTGGTGATGTGTTTATTTTTAACCCAATATTTGTTTTTGTCATTGGAAGCACTCAGGTTGGTGTTTGTGGTAGTGTTGATGGTTTTTTTACCATACTTAAGTTCACCTTTGGCAAGTAAGGATTTTCAAGTTGAACACATTTTTCAACAAGATCAGTAAAGGTGGTGCAACAATGGACTTGTAAGCCATATCTTAGCTGGATGAGGAGATTATGTCCAAACATTGTGACTTTTTCCTTTTTAGGTATTTCCATAGGACATCGGCTTGCTAGAATTCTACATCTTTGGAAGAATGGGATAAATGTCTCACCTACGTCCTCTTGAGTGATTTTGCATAAGGAGACAATTTCAATGTCCATATGAATGTTATAGGCATACTTTTCAACAAAAATTGTTGGCTTATTCATCCCATGATTTTATTCCTTTAGGAAATTGTGTGAACCACTCTAGTGCATGCCTTGTAAGACTCCTAGAGAAGAGTCTCATTAAATAAGTGTGTTCAGAGGCAATGTCCATGCAACTAGTAGTGAATTATCAGATGTGCTTAATTGGATTTGTCTTGCCCTTTTATTCAAGTAAATGTTGCACCACCTATCCCAGAGGGAATGGTGGCATATACACGGTTGTGTCAAAGGGATACGGACATAGGTCATATGAAATGTAAGGCTTTTTATTGGACATCTACAAGTTTTCCACCTTTGTTTGCAGAGCAACAATTTTGAGTGTGAGTGCCTCCACGATTGGGTTGTTTGTAGCATCACATATGTTGGTGATAGGTATGGCTTGATTGCCCACTTTTTGTGATGAGATGTGTTGATTTACAATGTGTCGTTGGTGAGAAAATTGGGTGTTTTAATTTGGAAGTTGTTAGAGATGAATGCTTTGATTAGGGATTTTTTGATGTGTATGGACTTGAGAAGAATAAGTTGGGATGTGGTTTCCAGCTATGTTGGATTGAATTTGAGGACCTTGCTAGTTTTGAGCATGTTGATGACCAAATGGAGTCATATATTGGGTGCCTTGATTGCCTTGCCCAAATATATAAGTATGGCCTTCTGGAATGTCGGTATTTTGTCTCAAGGGAATGTTGGTGTTGACTTGTGATGAATTTGGGATATTTTATTGAGGTCCTTGAATGACAACTCTTCATTTATTCTTTCCAAAGGATTTTGATGATATTGTTGCCATTATATTAGTAGAGGAACCCAATAATAGGTTTGTTAATGTCCCCATAGAGCTAGATGAAGCTCTAAATAATTTTGATGTGTTGACACCCATTGTATTAGATGAAATCCCAAATGTTGATCCAATTGTTTGTGAGGAAACTATGGACATTTGTTGAGGGATGAAATGTGGTGTGGTGTTTGATAGGGTTGATGATCCCCCAATAGACATTTTTTTGACCACATTGGATATATTAGTTCTAGTATGGGTGGTAGTAGCACCAAGGGAGGTAGCATTAATGGTGTTGATGAGATTTTGTGTGGTAGCTCCAATGAAATTATTATTTGCATCATGTGATTGGCTTGTTTGATTGGTAGGATCGGGAGATGCTACTCTTATGGTGTTGATGTCAAATCATTTTGGTAACCTAGCCCCTTGGTCAAGGAGTGTGGCTAGGTATCTATCTTAATCTTGCAAGACTAACTCTTCCACAAATGAGGCTACTTCAAGATTTTGTGCAGTAGCTTGTGGGTATGCACAGGATCATGATGGGCCAAAAAGTGGCGATATCTAAGTGATATGATGGTCTATGTGGCTGATGACTTGTGTTTTACCCAAAATTGCTGAAATGAAAAAGGTTTTTAAAGGAGATTCTCATCTTTCCAGCAATATAAATTATTTTTTACTTTGAATTTAATAAATAATTATTATTCATTTTCTATTTGAATTATGACTAAAGTCCTGATTGATAGGTTGATTGAAAAACATCTATAACTTTCAAATGGTATCACATTTCTTGAATCCAAAAAATGCATCACATTCTATACTTCGCATACTATAGGATTAAAAAATAAATTGAATTTCATGAATTTTTGAGCAATTTAAGGTGGTTAGACATACGAGCATTTATATTTTTTAAAATTTGTAATAAAAGAATCATAATTAATTACTTAATTGAAAAAAATTACAAAAAAATATGCATCACATTGGGACATGAGTCCCCTACTTATATCTAAAATCTTATAAAAAAAAATATTATCATTTTATTGTGGTTAGGGTGATTAGACAAACACCTACTTCTTATTTTTTCCTTGAAATTTAAGTACTATTACATTGAAATTTCAAATTTTCACCAAATAGATTTTAAAAAAAAAAACCTAGTAGTTTAGAAACTACATTCAATTTGCTACATATTTTATTCTTACATATTTTTGAAATAATATAGATAACTTATTCAAATTTTTATGTCAAGTTTCCTAACTCTGATTTTCTAAATTTTATTGCCACTTAAGGGCTTGTTTTTTCCATGATGATCATGCACATACCCTTGTATGTCTTCCTCAAAGGCTTGCCCATTTTCATCTTAACAAATGAATTTTTCAAAATGATTGTGTGAAGAGGATGGGATAGTTATTTTACTGTATGGATTGATGAATGAATTCCCCCTATTGGTATAATTTGCATTCATTTCATTAGGGAAAGTCTTGGTATTTACATTCATGTCATGGGAGAAATTTTAAAGGTTGTTGTCTTGACCAAAGGAATCCATAAGTCTTATTTTTCATTGTAGTCTTGTTTCAACCCTAAAAGTTTTTCTCAACTGGGGGAATAGTGAGGGATGACCTAAATATGCAGGTGTTATGGCACTATGTTTTGGGTTTTTGGAATAATGAATGCTATTGAATGAGAAATGGCAAATGCAAAGGAGACTAAAATGAGGAGACTCTAGGCATGCAAATGAAAATTATTCCAGGATGCACTCAATGTTGGAAAACTTAAGGAGATGCACACTGAACCATACAAAGCCTTGGCAATGTCTCAATTTTGGAATGTCAATGGACTTGTTAAAAGGACTAAATGCTAGAATCGTGTTAGAGCCTAAGAATAAAACTAATGAAGTATAATGAGAATTCTATGACAAACTCAAATGCAACCTAAAATGTAAGGATGAATGAACTTCATAAATTCTTGGTTTGGTTGTGGACAAAAATTGTAGAGAAAGATGTTTGGAATCTGTTTGGAAAAGTTAAGCCTCAGATTTCTGATAGTGAATGATTTTTTAGGTCACCGGAAATAGTGTCATTGCAAATGCATTGCAAGGAAGCGAGTGCATCACAAAATTTACAAATGTGGCATTTGAGAAGGAAAATGTGGTGCGACAGAGAAATTATGGTGTTTGGTAAAGCAAATGTGTTGCAAAATAGGTAGATGTGATGTTTAAAATGACAAATGTGGTGCAATAGAGTGACTATGGTTCAAGAGTCAACAAATGTAGTTCAAAACATCAAATGTGTTATAATTTTCATAAATGCGTTGTAAAGTCTGGTTTTTTGAAAAAAATTGGTAGATTGCGAAATTTGTTTCAGATCTGAAAAGGATGTTTAATTGTTCGTTTTATCTGAAAACACTTGGAAAATATATTTTCTTGGAAAAATTATGAAAATAAACACATAGAAAACATGTACAACCCTATGGTTTGAAAGACTATATTCTTTTGGATTCCACGCGGATTTTACTCCAACCGCACTTGCTCTTAGTAGATGAATTCAGATGCTTGGCCCCATGGCTTCCCCTTATAGTGCACTCACTTCTTAGTGCAACCAAGATTCCAACCCCCATGAATCTCTCATGGCAGGTTGATCATCTCTACTAAAAACTATGAGAATGTGGATTCCTTCAGAACGACCATTGTTGGACCAAAGAATAGATAAAATATTTCGGCCTTACTATAACAAGGGTTTTAATGCAATAATTTCCTTCATGGGGGACCATCCATGCGGCAAGAGACCATTACCGCCCTTCTTTTCAAAATGATCCTCATGGTACTCAAACTTTCCTCAAGTACCCACAATTATATACCGGCTAGAAGTCACTTGGCTTTAGCGTGTTACCGGTTGGGTCGTTCACTGGGGTGACTAATTTTTCCCACCAAGCAGGACCTCTAGAATAAAAAATAGCAAGTTAGTACATTTGTATTTCGATCAATATTTTTTTGCATAAAAAAAGAGAGAGAACACACAATGTACTTAGCTCACACTAGCAAGATTTGTTCATTTTTAAGCCCCAATTAAAATATGAAGGGTGATAAAGTAACCAAATTGTTGGTGTTTTTATTTCTTTAGATCACACAAGGCGCAAAATAATTGCATAAACACTTAGGATATTGTCACTAAACCACAAAAGATATCAAACACTTGTTCATTTTAACTGTTTGTTGTGTGAGACAAGCAATTGCTAATTTTAACCCAATCCTATGAAGAGGTGCAAGATTATTTTAATACAATGAATTATAATACATGATTGTGTTCTTTTTAATCTGATAAATATGCGTTCATGTTCATTTTAACTCATGAATTTTAATGTAAGAATGTAGATTTGTTTATTTGTTTGATTAAGATTGCTAAATAAAAAGGAATACAAATAATAAGGGTTAGAATCTACCTTGCCACATGTTGTAACAAAAAAATTAGTTATCCCAAAAATATCTAATCTACTTAAACAAAACAAGGTAGAAAATCTAGAAAAAAATTGAAAGCGAATGTTTACGAGGCATTTGTGTCACAATAGAGTGAATGCGGCTGTTAGAACCCCAAAAATTCCATTCAAATCTTAATGATTTTCCACTATTTTCTAGTAAAACCATAAGGTTTTTCACCTATTTAAACCCATTCATTTTCTACCTTTTCCTTTAAAAAATATTTTTTCCATTCATATGC
Organism: Sequoiadendron giganteum; assembly: GCA_007115665.2. NCBI lineage: Eukaryota > Viridiplantae > Streptophyta > Pinopsida > Cupressales > Cupressaceae > Sequoiadendron > Sequoiadendron giganteum. The sequence goes on along the minus strand of CM021106.1, from coordinate 355,332,396 downwards.
ACCTTATACCCTTACCGCTCCCTTAATTTTCATTCTTTATGGGTTTACTGCTTTACCACACCCTCCCACAAAGAGGCATGTGGTATGGTGGTAGTGGTTAAACAAACGGGCATAAATTTCTTACCACCACACCGCATGCGGTCAATTCATTGACCGCAGTTTTGCGGTGTTGCTGAGACAATCGGCATAGCAGGCGGTGAGGAAGTAGGTGAAGTGGATACCGTGGCACCATGATGGGTTAGAATGAAGACCACGGTGATTGTGGTAGATGATGGATAGCAATAAAGGGTGAAAGGATAGTAGTCTACTAAGCGGCTACCATGGTAGCATAGTAAAGGGTGAGTCGATGGAAAATAGTCAACAATAGAGGAGACAGTAAGTAGTTACCGCTATACCGCATAGAACTAAAACAAAGACCGTGGTAATGCGGTGATGGTGAAGGCGATGGCGAAAGGTTGATATGGTGGTACCATAGCTGGAAACGTTGGTAAATGTAGTAAGGTGGTAGGCGATGGAGGTAGTCATGATAGTCAATGTGGAGTCACTCACCACATCACCGTGGGAGGAAAGGTCAAATCTTGTGGTAGAGAAGTAAGAATAAAGGTAGTATGTAAAGTAAAATGTAAAGAGCGATCAGGTTATAAGGTAAAATAAAAACTCGTCTAATGTTAAAATATTTAATTTTCCAAAAGGTAACCCAACTAAATATTTTAAATCTCTATCAGAAAATTCAAATGGTTGTAACAAGAATGTGAAAGGTTGAAACACTTGGAATATAATGTATAAATTATTTGAAACTTTAGTTGCAAAGGGAGAGTAGTAGTGAGAGTAGGAGTTATATTTTTCCAAAAAATGGACTAGGAATGCAAATAATGTACAGGCTTTTTTGAAGCAGTTCAATGGGCAGATTATTTTGAATTGGTGAAACCTTTACTATGTTCAGTTTTTGTGTTATAATCATTTATATTTCTTATCTATTTGTCTTCAACTTGAAGTCCTCTAATCATTTAAGTCAATGTATCAAGCATATGTCTGATTTAAAAAGGTGCATTTTCCCACTTTGTGTGATTTTTATTTGTTGGTGTTTGCAAGTCAAAATTAAATTTCTTCAAGTAAGTCACAGTGACTTTGGATTTCTTTTGGATTTTTGAAGTAGAATTTGGTAGGAAAACAATCCAACCTTATTTATGCAAGTCATAAATAAATGAAATTATATGCCATTCATAAGATTTTATTTTATAAAATGCCTAACATCTTGAATTAAACTAGAGAAGGAAACACACAATTCTTTTTAATTTTGACTCCATTGCCCATGTGGATAGAAGGCACTGATCTTCCACAACCCAAAGAATTAATTTTATATACAAACAACTTTTTCAAAACCTTTCTTTTGAGTAGTAGGAGTAGGTATAGTTGTAGTGATTTTGTCAATCCATTTCCACTTGCCATTGTGGATAGATTGTTTCACCAGGGAGTACATTTCAATCTACATCATTCATATAGGTTCACCCACCTTGGTATAGAAAAACCTAAAGATAAGAAGGTTCAATTGTCTCAATTGGCCTTGTGCATTGGCCAAAAGCATTGTGAGAGCTTGAAAACCTCTCATGGTTCAAACCTACATTTTTGAGACCCAATAGTTTGGCGACTCTTCAGGGGAGTTACTAAAAAAAAATTCCAGCCTTTCCATTTATAGAGTCAACAAAGTTTCACATTTTTTTTGGAGATTCTGCTGGGGCATACCAAAAGCAATCCATTTCATTTTCCTACTTTTGGAAAAGTAGGTGGCGACTCTATTTTAATTTGATATATAATGCATGGATGTTGTGGAGTAGTAACATTTTTTCAAGATGTCAGGAGTAGAGAGAAGACAATAGTCAATAAGAGATTTGAAAGAATTGAGACAATAAAGGTTGCAATTGGACCAACAGATGCTAGAAGTGAACCAACAATTTCTACAATTGGGAGTCAAAAGACTTCCAAATACATCACTGAATGGGTCATCATGTAGTAATAATGAAGACACAAATGTTAGGAGATCTTGGAAACCACAAGTGCCCCATGATGCAATTGAGAACTCTGGAAACAAAGGTAATGTACTCTTTTCATAGCAAAGTACTTTTGATGAGTATATTCAAATTGAAGAGAGAGGCAAAAATCTTGTGGATTCCTTTTTTGATATAAGGAGATATAAGGGAGAATCTATGAGTTTTTTATAAAACAAGATGGTAGACATTTGTATGCAATTACCTCCCTATTATAGGCCCATGAGACCCACATTTGTTGCACCATTTTTAAGAGCATTAGAGCCTGAATCAATTTATTGGTGAGATTCATTCAAACAACAAGCCTTTTATGTAGTAAATAAATTTATTGATTCCATGCTTGGGACAAAATACATGGATACTGGAAATAATAAATCTAGTAGTGATGTCATGGATTCTCAAACGATGCAACAAACAAAGGAAGCATGTGCTACTAGAATTTCTAATGACAATTTTTCAGATTTAGATGATGATTGCAGCATTAATGATATTGGTGGGGACACATCATCTGGGGAGTACATTAGAAATGTTTTAGAAGTTAAAATAGAAGAAGATATCATTCCTTCCAACAGTAAATATATGGAGAGTTTTTCCTACATAACTGATTGTGATTTAAATTATGAAGAAGAACTTGTGGATGTTGATCTACAATAGGGTGATTGTTGCAGTTTCTATGAAGATCAGGAAGTTGGAGACATGGTAGAAGATCTGGATGAAACATGTTCACTCGGCAGTTACCAAGTTTCAGATTTGTCAGCTCTTGAATTCCAGAAGTATGCACATAAGGATGATTCCAGAGTTTTGGTTCCAAACTATATATGCTTTGATAGTGGAGGTACTATGTGTAATGATTCAAAATGGTTCCATGTCCATCTCTCACAGTGATGAAATGTTTGAAGCTGATCATGAATTAATTTGTGTCCAAGAAGAGGTATGTGACTTGAATGTTTTTTCCCTACAAGAGAAAGATATTGGTTTTCATGTTATTGATGATGAGTTTCCAACATTTTTTGATTCAAGTATGTATGAGGATGATTGTATGGATCAGAGGTATGTGTCAATGCCAATTGATGATAGAAAAGAAATGGAAAGTAATTTGGATTTGATTATTTCAGAAGATGTTGATGAGAGAGAATTTGTAGATTCCCATGTGAAGCTTTTAGATTTTCGGGTCTGATTGTAGTTGAGGCACATTCAGCAACATATGATAGTGAGCATGCCTATGAATGTTTTGTTGAATTTGGATACACTTTGTATGCTGAAGATGACAAAGATTTTTCCTATGATAATATGAATCATGAATGATAGAATGCTAAAATGAAAATGAATCAGGTTAAATGCAATGATTTCCTAAAGGTTTTCAATGGAAGTGCATGTAACAGGGCAGATGGAATTGATAATTTTAAAAGAAACCTAATGAGCTTTAATCAAAACAAAGTCTATGAAAGAGGAAAGTGCAGGTTTTTCTTTTCGGGTGGCTTGGGGCCATCCCTTGTGGTTTGATTTTTTGAACCATAGAAGGTACATAGGATTAAGGATTTCTAGTGTATGGACAATTCTTAGCAATGTCTCTTTAATCATTCTCTTCCATGCATAGTAGTCTAGGCTTTCCCATCGTTCATTTGCTCCACCTTTCATGTCCTTCACTTTTTATTCCCTCCATTTGCCTTCATTTTCATTCATGTCTTGGTCTGCTCTCCCAGAGTAAATGCTAGATTTTTGCAGTGATTGAACAATCACTCATCCCCAACAAGATTCACTGTTAGAACCCAAAAAATTCCATTGAAATCTTAATGATTTTCCACTATTTTTTGCTAAAACCCTAAGGTTTTTCACCTATTTAAACCCATTCATTTGCTACCTTTTCCTTTAAAAAATATTTTTTCCATTCATATGCACCTTATCCCTTATCGCTCCCTTAATTTACATTCTCTATGTGTTTACCGCTTTACCACGACCTCCCACAAAGGGACTTGTGGTATGGTGGTAGTGGTTAAACAAGCAGGCATAAATTTCTTACCGCCACATCGTGCGCGGTCAATTCATTGATCGTGGTATCATGATGGTGGTGAGATAACCGACATAGCAAGCAGTGAGGAAGCAGGCGAAGTGGATAGTGTGGCATGACAATGGGTCAGAATGTAGTCCGCGGTGATTGTGGTAAATGGTGGATAGCTGTGAAGGGTGAAAGGATAGCAGTCTACTAAGTGGCTATTGCAGTACCATTGGCGGTCAGACTAGTGACCGTGGTAGCATGGTAAAGGGTGAGTCGATGAAAAAAAATCAACAGTGGAGGAGATGGTAAATGGTTACCGCTACACCACACATAGGTTAAATGAAGATTGTGGTAATGCGGTGATGGTGAAGGCGATGGAAAAATGTTGATACTGTGGTACTATAGCTGGCAACGTTGGTAACCGTGATAAGGCAGTAGGCGATGGAGGTAGTTGTGATAGTCAATGTGGGGCTGGTCACCACACCACCGTAGGAGGAAAGGTCAAAGTCGCTGGTAGAGCAGAAAGAATAAAGGCAGTATGTAAAGAAAAATGTAAAGAATGATCAAGTTATAAGGTAAAATAAAATGTCTACTGTTAAAATATTTAATTTTTCGAAAGGTAACCCAATTAAATATTTTAAATCTCTATCATAAAATTCAAACGGTTGTAACAGGAATGTAATGTATAAATGATTTGAATATTCAGTTGCAAAGGGAGAGTAGTAGTGAGAGTAGGAGTTAGATTTTTCTAGAAAATGGACTGGGAATGCAAATAATATACAAGGTTTTTTGTAGCAGTTCAATGAGAAGATTATTTTGAAGTGGTGAAACCATTGTTGTGTTCAGTTGTTGTATTATAATCATGTATATTTCTTATCTAATTGTCTCCAACTTGAAGTCCTTTGATCATTTAAGTCAATGTATCAAGCATATGTGTGATTTATCAAGGTGCATTTTCCCACTTTGTGTGAGTTTTATTTGTTGGTGTCTGCAAGTCAAAATTAAATTCATTCAAGTAAGTCATAGTGACTTTGGATTTCTTTTGGATCTTTCCAGCCTTATTTGGTAATAAAAATTTCTAGCCTTATTTATGCAAGTCATAAATGGGTGATCCCACAAGGCTGGTTTACAATTTTTGAGAGGAACTGATTTTTACTGAAATCACATATTTTTAGAAAATATAATGATTTAAGCCTTTAAAAGTTTCATTTTAAGGATTCCAATTGAAGAGGCTTTGACCAAACCACCTTAGATGAAACCCCCTTGGATAGAACCTTGCTAGTTTTAAACCATACCTATAAATGAGTCTCCTTTACACCTATCAAAATGTTGATAAAAAATCACTTTTGATTTACCTTTTGTGGGATCAAATGAATTCATTTAAAATTTATTTTAAATTATTATGGTATTCCTCAAAATGAGCTATCCCATGAATATAATTTTAATATGTTTTGGTTTTATTATGTATGTGTTTTTTTAGTTTTATTAAAAATAGATTTTTCATCGAAAATCAAGCTCTTTGTTTTGCACATGTGGAAAAATAGAAAATTATCAAAATATATATTTTTTAAATATGTTCATACTGGGTATTGATTTCCTTGATCCATTAAAAAAAAAAAAAGAATTTCAATACATACAAAATAATTTATGTTGTATACAGTCCGCATATGTCTGAATTGCAATTGGTTTGACTTCGAAACACTATTAAGGAAAAATATTCAATAAAAAACTATGAGACCAAATGAAAGTGCTAGATATCGTAGTTACAAATCTAAATTTGAAAAAAATAGAATTTTATCCTTCATACAGAAAAAGTTATGTTGTATATGGTGAGCATCACTTTTTAAAAATGTTGTTTTATGAAAAAAACTAGCTTTCGTGGGAGATGGAAAAAAAAGTGCAATCTTATTCCAAAAATTTTGAAAAAATTATTTTTAGAATCTACACACAAAATGTGACGAGACTCTAGTTTACATTATCTTCAAATTCCTCATGGTTTAACCACTATAGGTGCCCAAATGTGAAGATTTAGTTAAAAATAATAATTTCAGTGTCCAGTTTTGCCAAAAATTGTAAACCACTATTGTGGGATCACCCAAATAAATGAAATTATATGCCAGTCATAAGATTTTATTTTATAAAGTGCCTAACAACTTGAATTAAACCGGAGAAGGAAATGCACAAATATTTTTAATTTTGACACCATTGCCCATGTGGATAGAAGGCACTGGTCTGCCACAACCGAGAGAATTAATTTTATATACAAACAACTTTTTCAATACCTTTATTTTGAGCATTAGGAGTAGGTATAGTTGTAGTCATTTTGTCTATCCATTTCCACTTGCCATTGTGGATAGATTGTTTCACCAGGAAGTACATTTCAATTTGCATCATTCATATAGGTTCACTAGCCTTGGTCTAGTAGAACATAAAGAAAAGAAGGTTCAATTGCATCAATTAGCCTTGTACATTGGCCAAAAGTGTTCTAAGAGCATGGCAACCTCTCATTGTTCAAATTTGCTTTTTTGCGACCCAACAATGGCTCAAATAAAGAAGATGTGTTGTTGGTTCTATCAAATATGGTTCAAAAGATTAGATGTGTCATTTGAACTGTTGAATGCATTGTAGTAGAGAAAATGTATCGTTTTAACTGTCAAATGTGGTGTAGTAGAGGAAATGTGTCATTTCTCACATCAAATGCATCATGACTGGTCGATTATGTCTCAAAAGGTTGTGATTGCGACATTTCGTACTTGTACCTACAAAAAAGCCAAAAAATATCCATATGAAAAACTACAAAAAATGAGTGTCATGTTGACCAATGTAACTAAGGGAATTTTCCTCGCATTAGAAAATCAAATACAAAACATAAAACCCCAAAGTGATAATGAAGTACAAAGGAATAAATGAAAACAAATGAAACAATCTGACCCATAATGTCTTCATTCTCCATGGCTCACCTCCATTATACCTTCTCAACTTGCTGAAAATGTTATGTTGCCCTTAGATTTGTGAAGGGAAAAACAAAGCAGGATCTAGAGACCCAATAGTGTGGAATACATTCCCTTAACACTAATACAATAGAGGAGAAAATCATAAACCAACTTCAATAGCTTTCTAAAATTATTTGAGATGAATACATGCATGTAAAAATAGATAACATAAATTAGCATTCACAGATTGACACAAGCTATACATGGGAAAACCTTTTCAGGTAAAAAACCCACCACACAAAGTCCAAACTATTTATATTATAGTAACAAAACAGTTACATACATTAAAACAGTCTTCTCTAATCAACTCACAGCAACACTACTTGAATTATCTCATACTCATCACATTTCTCAGTGTTACAATGTTCTATATAACATACAGTTTGAACCCAATCAATCAACCGCTGATCTCAGGTACAAATCATGTTTGATTCAATCACACCAATGATCTTCCTATACTGATCTCATTACATCAAGCTACCCAGGTCATAACTTCATTACCTAAAACGGGTCCTGTCCACCACCCTGAATCGACCTAAAATTACTACTGCTACGACTTTAGCCTCTAGCCAATTATCGCTTTGACACAAAGCCATGTGTCTGCAAATCATTCGCTATCCACTTCTAACACCGAGTCTAGCTTGGTCAAACCAACTAGAGAGCTCAACCAAGCTCTCCACAGTCCTTACCATGCTGCCACCAAGTTCATCTAACAGCTTGCGGTATGGCAGTAAGACATCCAAGTCCATCAGAGCATTTTTTCTCATGCTATTACACTACCGCTATCGGCTCAAAGACATGCCACAGTACAGTGGTAGCCAGCTTGGTTGACCGCTAGTGGTCTTACCGCGGTATGGTAGTAACCACCAGCCAAGCCACTGGTGGCCTTACTGCCGCCATCACGGTCAGCCTCTTGTTTGGCTGCGGTATGGCGGTCACTGCCAACCAGGCCGCTGGCGGCCTTACCGTGGTTAGCCTCTTGGCTAGCCGCGATATGGTGGTAACTGCTAGCTAGGTTACTCGTGGCCTTATCGCGACCACCACAGTCAGTCTCTTGGTTGGCCGTGGTATGGCAGTAACTGCCAGCTAGGCTGGTGGCAGCCTTACTACGGCTACTGCGGTTAGCCTCTTTGTTGACCATGGTATGGCAGTAACCGCTAGCCAGGCTGTTGGCGGCCTTACCACAACCACTGCAGTTAGCCTCTTGGCTAGTCGTGGTACAACGGTAACTGCCATAACTGTCACCGCCAGAGCTAGACAAAGCTGTCATGGTAAAGGCTGAAAGGAGAACAATTTAACACCAAGGGAGAAAGAAGGGGCTTCATGATTGGAAATTGAGACATAGATTCTCAACAATTTGTGATGAGCAATCTAATGACAATGACAAGTCCTAATCAAATGTTGAAGGATTTTTAAATGGCTATACAAGTAAAACTAAGTTCTACATGTAAACTACCTAGCAAGATGACAAGTATGAAGAAAATAAAATAAGAGATGCAAGATTCAAGATTTGCAAGATGTCCAAAATGAAAACAAAATTGTCATTTTATAGAAAATATAATTTTGGATTAATGGACAAGATTGAAGATTGAGAAGTTCCCTAGAATAAATGGTCAAGATTCAAAATGACAACACGCAATTAGGGTTAGGGAAACATTAGGGTGAATTCAAAATGAGTTGACAAGATTTAATTTAAGAAATTAAATCAAAGAATGAGAATATGTGTGACACGAAGATAAGATTTGGAACATAAAAAGAGGGAGTTAGAAAATTAAATAATTTTAGAAATTCTTTAATTTGTGGAGGAAAATACTATTTTGAATTTAATATTGATTTAATTCAAAGTGGTGGGGTCATGTGATAGTAAATAATAATTTAAATTATTTACTTGAAACAAGGGAAATTTAAATAAATGATTTTTATTTAAATTTGGAAGAGAATTAAATGACACATTTAAATAATTAATTTTAATTATTTAATTATAAAAGACATGGGTTAATAATTAAATAAATTGTGGGGGATTTATTTAATTATAAGAAGACCTTAGTATTAGAGACATATTTAAATAAAAATAATTTATTTAAATAATGAAGAGGTAAATAATGGATCAACTAAATAAATTTAATAATTTATTATAAAGATGACATTAGACATTAACTTGGCATATTGAAATAAAACAAATATGATTTATTTATTTAAATAGTTAGGAAGAATAAAATAGATGAATTAATTAAATAATTTAATCATTATTTAATTAATAGTTGAATTTGAATAGAAGGACATAATCAAATTTTTTAATTATGTTTAGAGGAATGAAGAAGAAAATTGAGTTCACAGGCCTAAGTCAATTTTATGTGTCTACACAAAGAACACATGAAAAAGGTCACATTCACATGCCAATTCAGATGTTCAACAAATAATACAAAAAAATATGTTGAGAAGATAAATATCTTTGAAGATATTAAAAAGGACCACACAAATAAGGTTCCAATAAATCGAATAAAACACTTATGAATGTATCGTTCATAAAAAATTACTGAAATGGTGTAGGAACTCTGGACAATCTAAAGGCCATAAACTACAATACACTCACATTTTTTGGACACTGAGTTTTGTGTACCTTGAGGACACTAGAAGACTAGTATGATAGTCTTTCAATCATTTTGTCGTAACACACTTGTATTCTTGTAAATTATATGTCAAGGCTATCTTACCTAATAAAAATATAGACATTCCTATGATATTTTAACTTTTAAATATGCTCTCTAACTTAGAGAAAATATATTGAAGTATGAATAAATTTAGGCATCTATTATTACATGGATCAACAAGTGGATATTAATAATCACATAACAAATGTCATATCCAACTCACTCTTTGATAGATATTAACACTAGGGATGAATCTCAGTAGCATAGTTTCATAACCAATAAGCAACATAGGAACAAGAGAAATTATGGATATGAAAAGAAGAGAATTCATAAGACAAACTAAAGCTCTTAAAGTATCTAAATTTTTTATATCCACACATGGTTATACACATGCCCTAATTTTTTTGTGATGAAACATATGGTTTACTCTTTCATATATTTGTAGAGGTGTGGTGGTAATAAGTCTTGTGTGAGTATCCATATGTATGAGCCCTCAAATAAAATCAAGATCATAAGATGATTTTTTTTTTAAATAATGAAAGGAAATGAGTTTCTTGTTCAAAATACACCTCAAGTTCTACTAATACATAGTCTTATTTCTAATTATTCTCAAATTATATCTATTAAATGGTCATAGCTTGGTATTCATTAAGTTTGGATGGGGTAGAAATTATATTAATTTCATTAAGGAAGCTTCTAATAAATCCTTTCCAATCCTAGGACACATGAGTATTGAATTTTTAATGTATCCTTGGTGAAGAGAATATGATTACAAATTTATTCGAATCAGGGTTGCAACATTTTGTCATAATCATAATTTGTTGGATATTTGTGTCCACTGAATGCTTGCTTTATTGAGTGTGATTACTAGAAATTTACTTGAGATTTTCTTGAGTGTGATTATTAGAAATTTATTTGAGATTATTAAGTAGGATGCACAATTTATTTTCATTTTGTATCTTCTCCCAATTAAACTGATTGAAACAATCATAATTTAAAATATTGAAATATCCAATTTTTTATATATTTTTTATCAAGGTTTTATTATAATGTATAATATTTTATGAAGATTATTTCCTATTAATGCATAGCTTCAGCTACAGCTAAAGTATTTTAATTATTTTTTAACCATAGATCATTAATATTGAAATCTAGGGAACACATTTTGTGTTCCTTATTTTATTTTTTATTTTATAAAACTTGAATGATTACAGTTTCAACACTTGTTTTCCCATACAAAACATCTCTCTATGTATCTAACATAATTATTACTATATTTAAAAGAAAGGTATCAATACAAAGATAATTCTTATTATTCTAAATATTTTAGATTTTACTATTTTTCCCATGCAAGGAATAAAATATTTATCATCTTAATAAAATTATATTGATTAGAAATAATTAAATAAGTATAGTAATAAATATATTCTAATCTATATTTATTTAAGGATTAATCAAATGAATGTTTTTTGCGCAAATTTTTTAATCATGGAATATTTTTACAAAATAACTATCTCTCAATGAACAATTTCCATGTAGGGGTATGTGCAAGATCCTGATGGGCCAAAAAGTGGCGATATGTAAGCCATATGATGGTCTGTGTGGCTGACAACATTTATTTTACCCAAAAATGATGAAACAAAAAGGGTTTTTAGAGGAGATTCTCAACTTTCCACCAATATAAATTATTCTTTACTTTGAATTTAATAAATAATTATTATTCATTTTCTATTAGAATTATGAATAAAGTCCTAATTGATAGGCTAATTGAAAAAAATCTATAACTTTAAAATGGTATCACATTTTTTGAATCTAAAACATGTGTCACATTATATGCTTCACATACTATAGGATTCAAAAAGAAAAAAATTAATTTCATGAATTTTTGACCAAGTTAAGATGGTTAGACAAACGAGCTTTTATATTTTTTAAAAATTGTAATAAAAAATTCATAATTAATTATTTACTTGGAAAACAATTATTAAAAAATATGCATCACATCGAGACATGAGTCCTCTAATTATATCTAAAAGCTTATACAAAAATATTATCATTTTATTGTGGTTAGGATGGTCAGACAGACACCTACTTCTTATTTTTACCCTGAAATTTAAATACTACAGCATTGAAATTTCAAATTTTAACCAAATAGATTTATTTTTTAATATAAAGGTCTAGTATTTTAGAAACTACATTAAATTTTCTACAAATTCTATTTCTACATTTTTTTGAAATAATATAGATAAGCTATTCAAAATTTTACGTAAAGTTGTCTAACTTTGATTTTTTGTCTTTTTATTGCCACTTAAGGGCTTGTTTTTTCCATGATGATCCTGCACATACCGATATATTTTATGGAGAATGCAACCACATAGAATGTTTTAGTCAAACACATATTAGTGTGAATAATAGTATTCCAATAAAATCAACTTATTTTTCCCTTTATCCAAGGATTAGTGTATTCTATTTTCTATAAATTGTGAAATCAATATGTGGCCATCAAGTCACAAAAGCCTTCATGCTCCTCCCTTATATTATCATGAAGAAATGAAGATACATGATCATTATTATTAAATATAGGAACATTATCATGTTATTTCTAAAAAATTTGGGTCGAAAATCCTAGAATATATTTTCACCTTCAAGGCAAAGGAATGTTACACAAGATGTTAAAATAAAGATTCATAAAAAAAATGAAGGGTTCAATGTCGATGAATGATAGTGAATAGTTTAGTTTCCACATTGGGAAAGTTAGGATTAGGAGGGTGTTTTTTATTAGATAAGAAATATTTACATGGTGTTGTAACCTTTTACACAAAATTTCACTAGGGAATAAGTTCATAATGACAAGGACAACAAAATAGAATGAAACAAACTACAAATAGAAGAAACAAAATAGAAAAATAACAAACTAACAGAGGAAATGACCAAAAAAATAAAATAGTAAGGCCCTATTGGGTAATGTTCTCCCATTCCTCCATCAGGAATTTAAAGATGTCCCTCATCTACTAGCCTAATTTGGGGTTAGTAGAATTTTCATTTTTTTTTATATCCCCTTGGAGCACTAAAGCTAGACTGATAGCTAAGTAATGGATCACTTTTAGGGTGAAGCATGGAAGACTATTAAGCTTGCTTTAAATAGTTTCCACATGATCCATCAAAGCATTTTGATACAAGGTTTTTTCCTCACATTTATGGTATATTTCCTTTTTGTGCTCATGAGGGGGGTTGGAATCCTCCTTAAGCATTTCATTAAGCTCAAAAAAACATGATCAAGCCATATATGAACTCTCGAACATAATCTTCCATAAAAACATTACTTTTATCATGTTATGTGTTGTCCTATTTAGAATCACTTGATATATCATCAATTTAGTAACCTATCATGTGATTACTAGTCAATCTGTCGAATCTCTTCACACTATCAACCTATACTTTAGCATTGAGATCAATTACAATCATCTTTTTCCTCTTCACAAGTGTTATAAGTTTTTAGTTCATTCTTCTCATCCTTAGTGGTTGGTTCCTATACATAATTTGAAAAAATCTTCTTCCTTTTATTAGAGGTTTCCATCACATTACGCTTGCCCAAATTTTTAGCAAGAGATTTTTTAAGCTTACAAATCACCACTATTGCCAAATTCTAGCTTAGAACTTGGTTGGTATTAATATTCATGTTAGACTGTTTGGACAAGGTTTTAGGGTTAGATTCAGGAATGGAATGATCAAGGATTCAACTTGTGCTTGGCACTAGGTTTTACATCTCTCATTTTGTGGGGGTTCTAAGGTGTTTCCTAGAGGGAAGTGGTAGCATGATGATCATACACAAGGAACAAATGAATTTTTTATGGGGGAAAAGTGCTAGGTGAAAATGGTAAAATCTCAATTTTAGCCCCTAATGGAGTGGGATAGGGGGTTTCTTAGGCTTTTTTGTAAAAATATCCATAGCCTCTTTCAAAAATATCCCAAAGGAATATAGAAGAAAAAAGGTGAATTCGATGCTCACATATAATCTTTGAAATGGTTGAGTAGATACAAATGGTACAAATAAAATCATTTAAACTTACCCTCAAAGTGTTAAATATTTAATAATTACCAAACAAACCTAGCCCCATGATGCTTGAAGCTTGTTTGAGTCATCTTCAACATGTATCTAGGTGGGGTTCTCATTATTCACAAAAAAAAGGGTTCATGTTGTTTCAATATCTTGTACTTCGGTATTTTTCTTTAGTTTTCGACCCCTCTAAGAAAGGCTAATCCCTTTCACTATCATGTCTTCACTAATCTTGAAGGATATACCTCCAAGTTTAGCATGTCTATTATTCAATCCATTTACAAAATGAATAGAGAGATTCAGATCATGGTCATTTACGCACTCCATTAAAGACACAAGACCTCCATGTGGTGCCCCTCCATATTTCAACATTTATGATGCTTATGTTAGATGCTAGTGGATTTATTGTTTGTTTTTAGGTACTCTTTTCTTTTGATTGGGAAATTATATAATCACAGTTGTTGAGTGTGTTACTAGGTTAGGTGATGTAATACTCAAGATTAATTAAGATGTTAGGATTAGATTGGTTATGTTTATTATTTACATTTTTTAAAAGACTAAGAGTTATTTCCTTACAATTATATGTTAGATGATGTATTAGGATATTAGCATGCTATTGACCCTTTTTGATGACTATAAGAATCCCCCCCTAACATCATGCTTCCCTTTATGCACTAATAGATGCCACTTGTGTAGAATGCACAAGCTTAGATTTAAATTTCCTTCTGTTTATAGTCTCATGAAGATTATATATGTTACCTTTTGTCCTCAAGCCTACTGCAACTATCATTCATGATTTCTTACTTATCTCACAACCTTGAGCATTAAATGTAACACTAAATCCATTCTCAAAATTTTGACTTATGCTAAGATGATAGTGTGTTAAACCTTCTACAAAGTACACACCATATAAAAAAGTATCATCATCTAGAAGAATGGTACCATATCCTTTAATCATCATACATAAATCATTCCTAAACTTGAGTTTTCCACCAACATAATCTTAAAAAGTGACAAAATTTCTCTTATCGCTAGTCATGTGGTTAGAGAATCCATTGTCGACAACCCATTGCTCTTCCTTTTGGGCATGAAGGGTTGTTTGAACAATCATTGCTTCAACCTTTTTTTCAACTCTCTTTGGTTTCCAAATTAATTTTGTTTTGTCAATGCCAGAAGATGTATTGAGGTGAATGCTAGTTTTTCTTTGTTATATTGCAGAGTTAGGTCTACAAAACCTAGCTATATGACCACATATTCCATAGTTGAAAAACTTCAACTAATTCAATGAACTACTCCTCTTGTCAATTGATGATTTCATCAAATTTTCATTTGTTACATCATCATGTTGTGGTTCAGTAGAATGTGAGCCTTACCCTTCTACAAACCCTAGACCAATCTTTACCTTGTGTTCTTCTTCTTTTCCTAGAAGGTCTGCTAACTTATCACTTCTATCAATTTTTTTCTCAAGACTAAAATTTCTTCCTCTAGCATACAACATTTCTTTTCTTTGGTGTCCAACTAGATTTTAGTAACTTCTGCAACTTCAAGTTCCAATTTCAGATCTACAATTTATTTTTCAAACTACTTAATTTTGTTAATCATATTTCTAGTGTCTTTTTGAATCTAGGTTTTTTGTACTGCAACCTCCTTCTTGAGTTTTTTTTATTTTACTAAGAGAGCTTCTCAACTAACCCTCAAAATCCACCTACAATTTGGATTGATCTATAATCTTTTCATTTTGATTTTGATTTGGATTAATTATTTTCATAAATAGGGTTTCTTCTCCTTCTTCAATGGATACTTCTGAACCATTGTCTGTAACCTCAACATCTTTGACGAAAAGGGTCTTCTTCTTTTTAAAGTTAATTTTTTTCTCTTTCCCTATCTCCAATTAAATTATTCATCACTTTTAGAGTCTTTGTTAGGGAATTGAGTAGCATAATACCCAATTTTACCATTATTGAAGAATTTAAATAGAAACTTCCCTTTTATATCTACCTAACCGTCTTCTTAATTTGCTCACAAGGATGGATTCACTGTTATCTAGTTTTTTGAGTCATAATTTATGTCATTGTCTCTTTTTATATTTTTCAAAATAGCTTCTTTGGTACTAGGATTATCACTACATATTCTCATTTCATAGGTTGTAAAGACACCATGAAGTTCATCTAAAGTAAGTTATTTTATCTCTCTCTCTTCTGCAACAAATATTTTAGGATCATATTTAGGTGTAAGTGATCTTAACACCTTTTTAACTACAACTTATTTCTTCTAAAGCTTCACCAAGACCAAAAATTGAGTTTACATTTTCTTGGATGCTTAGAAGGTAATTAAATACCTTCTCTTCCTCAGTCGTTTTTAGGTCTTCAAAATTGGCTCTAAAAGTTTTTATTTTAGCCTCTTTAACTTTTTCATCATCCTCATAAATACAAAATAGTTTATCCCAAATAGATTTTTCACTTTTATAGTCCATAATCTTAACAACTACGTTATTAGTCAGTACACAACAAATAGAATTTCCATCCCTAGCATCACATTTATACACCTTTTTTCAGTTTGTAGTAGAGGGTGCCACTATGGCAGTGTACCTAGTCTCAATTGCATGCCAAACCTCATAGCCTAGAGAGGTTATATGACATTGCATTCTATATTTGGGTATGTGTAGGATCATGATGGACCAAAAAGTGGCGATATGTAAGCCATATGATGGTTCATGTGGCTAATGACTTTTTTTTTACCCAAAATTGATGAAATGAAAAGGATTTTTAGAGGGGATTCTCAGATTTCCACCAATATAAATTATGATTTACTTTGAATTTAATAAATAATTATTATTCATTTTCTATTAAAATTACGAATAAAGTCCGGATTGATAGGCTGATTGAAAAACATTTATAGCTTCCAAATGGTATCACATTTTTTTAATCTGAAACATACGTCACATTCTATGATTTGCATACTATAGGATTCAAAAATATAAAATTGAATTTCATGAATTTTTTACCAAGTTAAGGTGGTTAGACAGACGATATTTTATATTTTTTTTAAGTTGTAATAAAAAATTAATAATTAATTATTTACTTAGAAAAAAATTATAAAAACATATGCATCACATCGAGACATGAGTTCTCTACTTATATCTAAAATATTATAAAAAAATATTATCATTTTATTGTGGTTAGGGTGGTCAGATAGACACCTACTTCTTATTTTTACTCAGAAATTTAAATACTACTGCATTGAAATTTCAAATTTTCATGAAATAGATTTCAAAAAACAAAATAAAGGTCTAGTAGTTTAGAAACTACATTAAATTTTCTAAATATTTTATTTTTACATTTTTTTGAAATAATATAGATAACTTATTCAAATTTTTACGTCAAGTTGTCTAACTCTGATTTTTTGTCTTTTTATTGCCATTTAAGGGCTTGTTTTTTCCATGATGATCTTGCACATACCTATTTCCAAAAATCATAGCTAGTACCATAGAATAATGGCACTCTAGAAGTAGAAAGACATTACTGATATTCCATGGTAAGTACTCCACTAGGAATCCCCTAAGTTTATTGAACATTTGAAAAGGGTATGACTTTGATACCACTTGTTGGAGTACAAAAAACACGAAGTGGGGGGTGAATCATTTTTTTAATAACAAAATTCAGTTCAAATATTTTTCTAAACACATAACTTCTTTATAATCATGGAATCTTCAATTTCAAGAATGTATTCAAATGTGATAGTCAATATCAGATCCTTAAACCAAATCAAAAAAATCAAATGTTGCAAAGTAAATAAAGGAAGCTGCAAGACTACATTGCATGAATCATGATAACCACACATATCATAAAAGAGCCATAACATAGTATTTTTATGATAGGAAAACCCTCATAGGGATAAAATCCACCCAAGAAATTTGCCTCACTAGCCTAATAAAATCCCGCTGACTACAGAACCTCACTGGATACTTTTTCTGCCTCACTAGAAAAGCCTCACTAGCTACACAATACGTGCCACTAGAAAATCCTCAATAGCTACACAATATGCATCACTAGAAAGTCACACTGGCTACACAATATGCCTCACTAGAAAAGCCTCACTAGCGAAGGAACCTCACTAGTTACAAGCATGGCTCATTGGAAAAAAGAAACACATCAAAATGATTCAAAAAATTAAAGGACGAAGTATAACCTCTATTTCATTACAAAAAAAAATCTTGATTGTCTCATTTTCTTTTGGGATTCAAGAATCTATATGTTTTTGAATACAACCTACACTTAAAGTGTATCTACAACTTTCAAAATAAATTTTTCATCAATGCTTTTAGCATGAAAGTAATAATAACTCTTAACAAAGTATCAATCTCACATATGCATCAAAACCAACATAGTGATTATGTCACTATTTTATATGTACCAAAGTACCAAATTCCTTTCACAAAAAATCTGTAACTGTCATTCACAAATTGCCATCTCAAAGTTTCATAGCTGCCCTCTAATCTCAACGTAGGACAATTGCTATATAGTTTTAAATAGCCATTTAAAATATACATAATATTTAATGATTCTCTTTTAAGTTTCATCACCTTAATCACAAATATGCACAAATATAAAGTCGACATGCTACCCAAGAATAGGGTAATCAAACTATATACAATGAAGACATATACATTTCAATGAAACCCCTATCGATAATGCAAAAACATTTAGACCACTGTGAAGTTGAAACCCAAACAACATAAAGCATTGAAACATCAAGATAGCCCTTTTGAAAGTTGACTATGATGCATAATAAACCCATATCTCTAAGCATCAAAACACTAAGAAAATGCAAAACCTTATGCAACATACAAGTATCAAATTCAAAAAAATAAACCAGTTTAGCATATTTCATACTTTGTAAAGAATAGACTAGGGTTAAATGAAGGAAGAATGCTTTTGATTAAGATAAAAACGGGTTTTGAGGGGACCTGAAACCCCTAACAACAAGTTTTGAAGGGACCTGAAACCTAGCACATGAGAGGAAAGTTGCTAAAAGATGAAAAATAGACTAACAACAACCCAAAACATATAGAGAGTAAGGAGGCCAAAGCCCCCTCACAACTCATTAAACTGACATTAGTGGGAACCACAAGGATCCACACCCCAAAGATAACAAGTTGCTCAAATATTTAACATGAAAAGAAATAGAAAAACAAGGGCAAACAAGGCACCCTTAACTTGATACGTGGGTTTTATCATGGCTCCCATAACCAAAAGACCTAGTGAAAAAGAAACATAGAAATAAACCGTCTAGGAAAATGGGTTTTAAAAAGGCTCCCATAACCTACACCAATGGTTTTTATGGATCCCATTACTAGAAGATTGGGTTTTAGCAAGGCTCCCAAAACCTTTAGAAAGGGTTATACCAAAGCTCCTAGAAATAGAAGGTTGAGACCATAAGAGAATCTCCTATCAATGAATTAGCTCCCCTCCCGCAAGACTCCTCTCCACCTCAATAGAAAAGGATCCCACCTACATAGAATCAGAAGAGAAACAAACCAATAGTTGGTAGATCCAAACTTGCAACAATCCCACATCCCAATAGTTGCAGGAAAGAGCGGGCACCATCAAGCTACAAACTAACTCTCCCACCAGGAAAAATACCACCTCCATAAGTATTGTCGCCACCTCCATAGGACTAGTGAAAGAAGAATAAAGGAACAAAATGGGTCCAACCCTTACCATGGCCACAAGAGAGAACCCCACCTCAATAGAGGGAGACACCGCCTCCATAGGAGCCTTGTGGGAAAGCACAAGCCTACAAGAAAAAACCATGACCACATTCAAACCGAAGCCATCATCATCTGAACCCCACAAGCCATAGAGAATGCCCAAACTTCCAACACAAGATAAATCCATAAACACCACCCCATCACAGGAGCAAGCTGGAAGAACATGCCCAAACAATGGAAGCCTCACAATGGATAGCTCACAACATGTAGGAGAAGCCACATCCAGAAGAACCAAATCCCAATCCTCACAACAAACACCTATGCCAAGGAAAGTAGGGTGGGTAACAACCTCCATCCTAGCAACAGAGGAAGAGAAACCCACAAGCACCACCGTTTGCACCTTTATGAGAAGCACCTTTGACAGAAAAGAGGTCCAAAATCCTCTCCCTCTCCACACCGCACTAGACACCAACCCCGCCAGACCAAAAGATCCCCTCTCTAGGACTTCATCCACAACTTCACATCCATCTTGCTCAACCATGAGAAAATAGCAAGTCCATTTCCTGCCCATCACCCACGCCCTTCTCCCATCCGTACCCATAAAAGGAGATTTTGTTACCAAAAATAAAAACAGGAACCACCAATAGAAGCCTCCATGACAACCAAGTCTAAAGGGGACAAAATCTAAGACAGATCTACATCATCATCCCCTAATTCATCTCCATCTCTATCTACCTCATTCAAAAGCCCCGCTCCGCTCTATCTTTAAATGAACGAAGCATTTTACCACTTTGAACATAATTCAATTTTTCAAATGAAGGTCGATATCACCTAGAGAAACTTAAATCACACATCCAATGCCTGAAAAGAACACTCTATAGCCACCTTACCACCATGTTTCTGTGCTACTCCATGCCCTAACATGACGAACACTTCACAATACACTATCTTTGAGTTAAGTCGAAATGAATTTAGGGTTATCATTGTGTTGTGACTTTTAGATGATGATCAAAACATCAACACTTTAATCAAAAATATTAGTACTTCTCCAAAGATAAACAACTCATTATTTCCTTTTTCACTTCAATAATGTAAACATTATTATACCCTTTGAAAATAAGATCAAGGCATGATATGTTCCAACCGGTTTGTATAGTAATAAAATCATAGTGTTTGACCTTTAAAATAATGTCGAACATAATGATGAGCACAAAAGCAACACTGTAAAGCATAGTTTGACATTTATGCAAAATCACTACCAATGCCAACAAGGGTTCGACAATATTGAATAAAATATATAGAAATTGGGTTGATCATTTTGTTTCATTTTGGTGAACCATTTTCCTTTATTTCAAATTGAAAATAAAAAATCCCAAATACGATGAATGCTAAAAAATGAAGCTCTTTAAGAAACATATAACTTCTCCTAGAGAGAAGATGTCAAAGTAATTAATCACAATGCCAAATTTTTAAAAATTAAATACAATATATCACAATATACAAAGGTATGGATCTAGAAAATTTCATGGACATAATAGCATAGCTCATCAATACCTTTCAAAAGATACAAAATTCAAAAAAATAATGGCTTATTAGAGGAAAAAGGAAGGAACCCTAATCATGGTCATTTGGGTGTCAAATTTATGACAACATGACATGATGGGCATTGACCATAAAATTATAGATTCATTTATGATAGACACTTGGCCATAAATTTTAAGGTACTACGTCAAAATCAAATATAACTGAAAAAATTCCTACATTAAAATATGAAGTATTTCATATGAAAATATTATTTTTTTGGCTTTCTAGATTTAATAGAGAATTCCCTTTTAGAGAAAAATGCAACCAATAAAATTATCACGCCCAAATCAAGCTTAGATCCAACAAGGAGTTGCAAGAAGTAAAAGTTTGAGACCATGTAGGAGTTGAAAATTAGCTCACACACCCGAAGATCACTTGTAAAATCATAGATAACTTTCTACAAGAGTGTATAGAAATAAATTATCTTTCTTGATACTATAATGCAATAATTTACAATGATCAATAATGGATAAATGAAAGGACATCCCTTATGACTACAAAATATACAAGAGGCCTTGCTTATATAGGCAATGTGAGAGATAGGATTGGATAAGATCATGGCCAATGTATTTATCCTATGACATGCAATAACTAAACATAAAAAAGTATTAATTGACCTAGAGTCCACATGAATTAAATAACATAATATAAGATAAGACCTAATGATAGTTCTAAAATTTCTAGAAATTTTCTTAGGAGCTAACAAATATTGACATGTGAATAGGACATACTACTAAAGTAACTAGGTAAAACACCATATTGATACCAACAATATTTACTCTATATGTGTATTTATACTCTTTAAAATACTGATTTTCTTTGCATATTCTTCCATTCAAGCCAATATTAATACAAAAAACTTTGTTCCTACAAATAGTGACCCAAGTTGATTAGGCTTTAACACATTATAAAATGAAGTTATGGTATAAAAGTGCTTGGTACACTAATCCAAGAGAATATATGAACATATAATATGACATAAATCATTTAATAGAAAAAATTTACATATTAAAATTAATCTCTTGAACACAGTTATGTCACTTGGAAAATATTTTTGAGAAAATCTAGCTTCCAAATTTTAAACTAATGTATTAATTAACAATAATATTAAACAAAATATAATTCCAAAAATAAACCTTCCTAGGTGACAAAAAAAATAAATGGAATAACTTTTACATCATAACAATAGCTAACTAAATATACTATGCAAAATCATCACAAGTACTTAATATATAGGAATTTAACTTATTTGGGAAAGAATCTAAGAAGAATCACAAAACAATGACCTAGTATGATCAAAAGTTGTACAAAAAGCTCTTACTCAAATTTTAATTCCCAGATCCCAAGAAGAGTCATGCTATATACAACATGTTTCTTACACCTATAATAAGAATCTATCATAACATGTCTTGGATGATGTCTTAACTTGAGCTATCCAATTTTTCATATCGTTGAAGATATTATATGATAGTTCTAATGACATATTATAGGTTTGTGAATTTTTTTAGTCAACATGTATAACTTCCCTTTAAATTTTTTTGTGTCATAAATGCTCTTTCATTTCTACTATGGAGAACTAATTTATAAAGCTCATAATTTTTCTGATGGATTAGCAGAGAAAGAAAATATATCATTATATAAACATTAACACAAAACTGCCATTGATCAAAGCTTGCTACTTGAGAGCAGAAATTATATATTAATTTTCTTCACTAGTTGAAAAAAAATATTGAAGTCACCGTATAAAAATAGAGTTTTAACCCACGCCAGAAATGAATACAATAGTAACTGTCATAAATAGGCCACCAACAAATACGTCCTTGCCAAAATCAAGACGGTTTAAAGTCATCCTAAAACAATGCATAAAAAATAATTAAAATGTCCTTATACACAGCACATAAACCAATCAAAAAGTGTCCTTTTATGCTGACGTGGATTCCACTATCGAACGCCTGAGGAAAGCAAAAAGTCAACGGACCATGTGAACTGCGCAACCATCGATGAGGAAAAGTGAGGTTGCGGTGACCGCGGTAGATAAGCGCATACACAAGAAGAAGACCCACCGCATAGCCAAGACGGTTAAGAGTTAGACCGCGGTGGAGGCAGTGACGGCAACTACGGAGCAAGAAGAAGGCGAAGACTGTTAGCGCAATACCACGTGAGGTTAAACGGTAGACCGCAGGAAGGCGATAGACAATGCTGAGTGGTTAACCGCCCAACCGAAGGAGATTGGCAGCTTAGCCATGGTAGCGAGGTGATAGACTGTGACTGCCAATGAGATACCGTAGACTGTGGAAAACAAGGCCACGATAAAGTGGTAATCGAAGGAAGCGTCTCCCATGAGACCGTGAGGAGAACAGAGAGAGACGGAAGTAGCATGGTGGTTGCAGCTGAATCGTGAGCCAAGAAGGAAGAAGACACGGGGGTTCCAAAATCATTGACATCCATTGCAGATGATGACAATGACAAGACTATGCGAGTTGGACGAAATTCCAACACTCCCCCTTGAGTGCAACTCATGCCATTTTGGAGTCCCAGCCGGTTTCTTTGAAAAGTAAAGCTCTCTGTTCCCAGTGCCTTGGTTAAAATATCTACTTGTTGTTCATCAGACCTACAAAAATTTAGTGAAATTTCTCTGCCAGTTATCAGCTCCCTAATAAAATGAAATCTTGTATCAATGTGTTTGCTCTGTTTGTGAAATACGCGGCTCTTCAACAGAGCTATGGCTGAGTTGTTGTCACAGAAAATTTGTGTTGCCTCTGTCTGCTCATTTTAAATCTCTTTTAAAACCCTTCTCATCCATACTGCTTGACATGAAGCACTAGTGGCTATAACATACTCTACTTCTGCTAATCATAAAGTGACAATAGGCTATTTCTTTGAAGCCCATGCAACCCCTCCACTTCCAAAATGAAATACATAACCTGAGGTGCTCTTTCTGTCATCTATACTTCTAGCATAATCACTATCTGTATATCCAGTTAATCTAAAATCATTTGATTTGGAATATTGGATTCCAAAATTTCTTGTGCCATTAACATATCTCAGAATTCTCTTTCTTGCTTGCCAGTGATTCTCCTTTGGTATTTCCATGAATCTGGAAATCAAGCTGACTGCATACATTATATCAGGCCTTGTGGCTATCAAATACATTAAACTTCCTACTAACTGTTTGTATAGAGTTGGATTAACTTCTGAGCCGTTGTCTTCTCTGCTCAATTTTAGTCCAATCACCATTGGAGTAGGTGTTGACTTATAGTTTGACATATTGAATCTCTTTAAAACATCTTTTGCATATTTAGACTGTGAAATAAAAATACCATCTCTGTTTTGTGTTACCTCAATGCCTAAAAAGTACTTCATCATGCCCATATCTATCATTTCAAATTCTTTCTTCATTTATGTTTTAAATATTTCAACTGACAAATTCCTTGTTAAAATCAAATCATCAACATACAGGCATATGATCAGAATTTTACCTTCATCATTCACTTTGGTATACAGTGTTGGTTCACTGTCACATCTAGTAAATCCATTGCTTGTAAAATAACTATGAATTCTGCTATACCATGCTCTTGGGGCTTATTTCAAACCATACAATGCTTTCTTCAGTTTATAGACTTTGTCTTCTTGTCCTGATATTTCATATCCTAGTGGTTGTTCAATGTAAACTTCCTCTTCTAGATATCCATTAAGGAATGTTGACTTCACATCCATCTGGTGAACTAGCCATCTATTCTGTGCTGCTAAAGCCAAAAGCATTCTGACTGTGTCTAGTCTTGCAACTGGTGCAAATGTTTCATTGAAATCTACTCCAGGCTGTTGTGCATAACCTTTCACCACTAATCTTGCTTTGTGCTTTTGCACTTCTCCATCTACATTTAACTTAGTCTTATAAATCCATTTTACACCTATTGCATCTTTGTCTTTTGGAAGACTTTGTAATTCCCATGTTTCATTGTTTTCTATGGAATCTATCTCATCATCCATTGCTGTTATCCACTTCTCTTCCTTGATTGCATCTTCATAATGAATTGGGATCTTCAGCTTGTGAATAAAATGCATAAAGTGTAAATTGTTGAGAATTGTTCTCACCATCATTTTGATTATACATATCATTCATGCTTCTGATTTTCTGTCTTCTCATGCTAGCCAAAGTTGGATTTGATAAATCACTTGAGTCTGCAGAATGTGGACTTGAAGGTCCTGTGCCAGAAATTCTTGTTGTGGAAGGTGTTTGCAGACCTCTTGTTGCTGCTCTAGTATTACTTGTTGGTGTTTGTTGTTGACCACTTGCTTGAGGTTGATTGGGAACAATAGGAACAATAGTTTGAACTGTATTATCATTCTCATCTTGTGGGATATTAACAGTAACACTAATTGTATTTTCTTTGCTTCCATCCCATGCTTCATCTTCAACAAATTGAACATCTCTGCTGATTATTACTTTCTTATTTAAGGGATTAAATAGCTTGTATGCTTTGGATTCTTCACTGTATCCAACAAAGATACATTTCTCTCCCTTGTTATCAAGTTTTCTTCTCAACTGTTTAGGAACATGTGCATATGAAACACAACCAAATACTCTCATGTGAGACACACTGTGCTTTTTACCAGTCCATGCTTCTTCAAGAAATATATTCATTACACTCTTTGTTGGGCATCTATTCATGATGTATGTTGCACAAGATACAGCTTCAGCCCAAAATTCATTTGTCAAGTGTTTGGCTTTTAACATACTCTATCCATCTCCATTATAGTTATGTTTTTCCTTTCACCTACACCATTCTGTTGAGGTGTATATCTTGTTGTGAATTGTTTGTGTATTCCATGTTCTTTGCAGAAATTTAAAAACTCTCTTGAAATGTATTCACCTCCTTTATCTGTTCTTAGAACTTTGATGAAACAACCACTCTGTTTTTCAGCTAAAGATTTAAACTGACAAAAGTAACCAAACACATCACTCTTCTGTTTCAGAATATACACCCATGTCTTCCTTGAATAATCATCTATAAATGTCAGAAAATAGAAACTACCACCTATTGAAGGTGTCTACATTGGACCACATAAGTCTGAATGAGCTATCTCTAATGGGGCTCTTGCTCTAGTGGATTTCCCTATTGAAAAAGACTATCTATGTTGCTTTCCAAGTATGCAGCCCTCACATACACTTTCTGGTTTTTGAATTAATGGAATTCAGTTTACCATGTTCTTCCTATGAAGTAAATTCAAACCACCAGAGTTTAAATGACAAAACCTTAAATTCCAAAGCCAGTTCTCATCCTTAACCTCTGCCTGAAATATAGTTTGACCAACAGTTGAAACCTCTTTTGCTTGTGCAAAGTTTGTACTCAAAGCTGGCTGAATTCTCAAGGGAAACATTCTATTGTTTGTCATGTGAATTTTTGCAATTAACTAACCACTTGGGTATTTGTCTAAAATAGTGCATAACCCATTCTTGAAAGACACTCTATAACCTTTTTGAATTAACTGTCTTACACTCATCAAATTGTGTTTAAGGCCAAGCACAAAGTAAACATCAGAAATATATTTTTGCTCCCCCTACTTGGTTAGAATATTTACATTCCCTTTTCCTTTAATTGACACTTTTTTATCATTTCCCAGGGTAACATCTGACTTCATATTCTCATCTAAACTTGTAAACAACTCTAAATTTCTTGTCATGTGATTACTACAACCTAAATCTAGAAACCAAACTTCTTTTTCACTAGCTTGAGCTACATTATAGGCTAAAAACATAGTACTCTTATCTGATCTATTGTCTTGACCTTCTCTAGAAAAATTTGTATTTTGTCTATCTATTTCATAGTGTTTCTTTCTACACTCATTCATGTAATGGCCAAACTTTTTACAATAATGGCATTGGCCCTGAGATTTATCATACCTTTGTCCTTGAGGAAAGTTTTGAGATGGGTTTTGGCTACTGCCTCTTCCACTTGAACTTGACTGGTTATTTCTTCCACCTCTGTTGAAACTTCTTCCTCTTGATCTGGAATTCGTTCTACCTCTGCTTCTTCCTTGTTTAATTGAAGCTTGTGACTTGAATGCATGCTCCAATGACATATTTGCAGTTTTGCTAAGTCTGTGCTCATGTGAAACTAGTGAGGCATAAATCTCATCAACTGAGTATTATGTGAGATCCTTTGTCTCTTCTATTATGATTGAAATTGTCTCAAGTCTTGTGGGTAAGCTCCTCAGAATCTTCTCTATAACTTTGAAATCTTCAAATGTCTGTCCATGTGTTCTCATCTGGTTTACCAGTCCCATTATCTGAGTAAAATATGAATCTACAGACTCATTTTCTTTCATAAACAGAGTCTCAAACTCTCTTCTTAGTATCTATAACTTTGCAGTCTTGACTTTGTCCATACCTTGATATGCTATCTGTAGTATGTCCCATGCTTGCTTAGACCTAGTAGTGGATGATATTCTGGGAAAGATACTCTCATGTACTCCTTATAGAATAAAGAAGTGAGCCTTCGAATCCTTCTTCTTTTTATCCTTCAACAAGTCTTTCTCTACTTGTGTCAATGCATTGTATGCTGCTGCATCTACTGGTTCTGGAAACCCATTTTCTACAAACTCCCATAAGTCTTGTGAACAGAATAAAGGTCTCATTGTTACATACCAGTAGTCATAATTCTTTCCATTCAACTATGGAATTTGTGGATTACTCAAGCTTGTGCTTGCTGCCATGATTGTTCAAACTTTCTCTAACTTAACCTTATAGCTCTGATACCACGTGATGGATTAGCAGAGAAAGAAAATATATAATCATATAAACATTAACACAGAACTGCCATTGATCAAAGCTTGCTACTCGAGAGCAGAAATTATATATTAATTTTCTTCACTACTTGAAAAAAAATATTGAAGTCACCGTATAAAAATAGAGTTTTAACCCATGCCAGAAATGAATACAACAATAACTATCATAAACAAGCCACCAACAAATACGTGCTTGCAGAGATCAAGACGGTTTAAAGTCATCCTAAAACAATGCATAAAAAACAATTAAAAAGTCCTTATACACAACACATAAACCAATCAAAAAGCATCCTTTTATGTTGGCATGGATTCCACTAACGAACTCCTAAGGAAAGCAAAAAGTTAACAGACCATGTCAACTGCGCAACTGTCCACGAGGAAAAGTGAGGTCACGGTGACCACGGTAGACAAGCACATACACAAGAAGAAGACCCACCACATAGCCGAGACAGTTAAGAGTTAGACAGCAGTGGAAGCAGTGACGACAACTACGGAGCAAGAAGAAGGTGAAGACTATTAGCGCGATACCGCGTGAGGTTAAACGGTAGACCGCGGGAAGGCGGTAGACGATGCTGAGTGGTTAACCGCCCAACCAGAGGAGACTGGCAACTTAGCCACGCTAGCGAGATGATAGATGGTGACCGCCAACGAGACATTGCGGACTGTGGAAAACAAGGCAGCGATAAAGCGGTAAGTGAAGGAAGCGTCTCCCGTGAGACTGCGAGGAGAACAGAGAAAGATGGAGGTAGCACGGTGGTTGCAGCTGAATTGTGAGCCAGGAAGGAAGAAGATGCGGGGGTTCTGAAATCATTGACATCCATTGCGGATGATGACAGTGACAAGACTATGCGAGTTGGACGAAATTCCAACATTTTCATCCAAGAATCCATTTGGATCATTTCTTGAATTGAAAATTTTGAAGTTCATTTGATTTTAACTCATTTTAGCTACTTAAAAGTGTCGATAATTCTTAAAGCGAAAAATGATATCTATAACCAAAATTTAATATTTAATATTCTCAACACAAGAATAATATTTTCTCACTATGATAACAGTACTTGTTTAAATGAGTGCCTTATTTATTAAATGAACATTTTATTTTGTAAATGACAAACTTAGAGTGAACAATTATGATATTTCATTTTAGACAAAAAATACTTATTTCACTTCTTTATGAATGCATTTATATTTTTTTTATATAATATTCATAGGTTCTCTTATGTTTAAGTATGTGTCTATTTCGATCAACTTTTGATTAATTTTCTATTTACATGTGAAGTATTTATTTACAATATATAGTATAAATGTGTTAAGACAAAATATTATAAGCACAAATACTATAACAATAATTAAACCCTGTATAACTGCTGGTCCCTCTCCTATGGTCCCTCTCCTCTAATACAATAAGATGCATTCCACATAAATATCACCTAAAAGAACTCTCTAAGAGATATAAACAAAGACCCGTGTAGTAATACTATACAAGTTTATTGACGACCTCAAGAGACTGTCTTCTCTAAAAAAATTAAACGTAAAACTCTAAAACGAAGGTGACTCCATTATCGGTCTTGCTAAATCTAGGGCTGATACATGCGTATGAGACAATGAATTGGGAGCATTCTGGGAGCAGAGAGTTGCACCAATTCAGGTGCTTCCATGTTTTGGGATTATGACGTTGGAAATAATTACCGTGATCAGGCCATATTTTTTGAAATTACAGGCAATCATGCGGTTCAAAAGAAAGCGAATATTTTGAAGACTGTTATGGCCATGTGAGGTGCATGTACTGGTCTTATCTGCGTAAATATTTTACTACACGTTGTGTGACCACAAAATTTAACCACACGTGCTTCCATTCTTGTCCTGGAATAAAAGAATTGCTCACAATCCATCGAAAAACGCACCTGACTGTCTGGTACACTGAACCAATACGACGTTGTGCAGAAGAATACACTTTTACATCTGTGAATGGCTCCTCTTCATTAACTATATTTGGCTGTCCAGTGCAGAGCAGACCGCATTAAATCAGTAAACACTAAAATATATCTTTATCCACGGAACAGATACTTTTCGCCACTAGGAACTCATCACAGACATGTTTACTCTCTCGCCCTTTATTTAAATGATGTTCACTACATTTTTCCACAGTCAATCAAACAAGAGACCAGCTGCCATGGCAAGATATGAGAGGTTCTTTGTATTAATGATCATGTTTGTTTTAGTAGGAGAAATGCAGCTGGGTTTTTCCCAGAACAGCATTGAACATATAATCACCCGCAGATTCTTTAACCAGTTAAAAGCTGGGATATCCGAATCTTGCAGAGGAAAGGCATTCTACACCTACGATAGTTTTATAAATGCAACTAAAGAAAAGGGTTTTGCAGGTTTTGGCACCACTGGATCTCTTGTGGTTCGTAAGAGAGAACTGGCCGCTTTCTTTGCCAATGTGGCTCACGAGACTGCAAGTAAGCTAGTTTAACAATATCATTATTATCGAGCTTGTAATGCTTTCAGAAGATCATTATTATTTTTAAAAAGTTTAAAGCCTGTAAATCTATTTTTATTAATCAAAACTCTTATGTTACCAGCTAAAACTAATGAGACTACTATCGGGATCCTTATCCCCGCTAACTGCCCAAATTCTCTCAACTTACCAAAACACTCTTCGCGCAGCTGTTTGATTATTAACATGGCATGCTTTTAATGATAATGTGTTTGCAGATTTGTGCTACGTGGAAGAAATATACAGAGGAACTTACTGCAAGCCTTCCAAAATATGGCCATGTAAGAATGGTAACAGTTACTTCGGTCGGGGTCCTCTACAGTTAACATGGTAACTATCTCTTTACTAGTTTTGCAATGATTTTTTTTTTCCAAGTCATGCTAATAATGCATATTTATGAATGGGTGTTCTTACTTGGCATTGCTTTTAGGAATTACAACTATGCGTCAGCAGGAAAATATTTGGGAGTGCCTCTGCTAAATCACCCAGGGCTGGTTGCACAAAACCCAGAAATTGCTTTCAAGACATCAATATGGTATTGGATGGTGAATAGCAAATGCCACTGGGCCATGACATCCTTGAGAGGACAGGGCTTTGCAGGAACTATCAGAGCCATCAATGGTGGAGAATGTAAGGGGGGGCTTCCCGGTGCAGTCCAAGATAGGGTCAATTTGTATAGGAAGTTGGGCCTTTCGCTGGGAGTTAACACTGGATCTAACCTCTATTGTTAGAACTCCTTTCACTGCTCCTTCCTGGCTTAATAATGAAAATCCCAACCTCTGTTCTTTGACATGAGAAATAAACGTTGATGTACCTTGAGCGTACAATTTGATGGTTATTGTCTGTTTCTGGAACATAAAAAGAGAGAGCGCAATCAATGAGATAATTATTTCTAATTAACAAATAAACTAAGGTGACTTTGATTCCTTTGTTCGCTTACCGAAAAAATCTCACAAGATTAATTGTGAGTTCCAACGACTTTTAACTCTGTTTTCTAACCACCTTACGTTTAAAGGGTGATTTCTACCCTAAGAAATTGCTTCAATGACCGTTCTTTATCATCAATAGTAGATCACGAACCATGTGAGTACACATCGGTGACCTATTTCTTGAGATGCGACATTCTAATGAGATGTCTATCTCTTTCATTTTGTTCTCACCTCCTATCTCTTTTTCTTTAAATTTATTTATTTATATTATTTTTATATATTAGTAATTGTATGCATAGGCATGCAACGATCAGTTGGACACAATGATCAGTCGATAGGACACATCGCTATTTGTTAGCAATTGGGCGTTGTGAAAGATTTTTTTCCCCGTTGCAATAGTAAATGGAAAAAATCTTGGAATATTTGTAATTGTATGATTTGTGGAAGGAAGGGAGAGCATGCTAATAAAAGAAATATGAAATAATGTGACATTAGTTTATAGTAAGAGGCAGTTCTTAGGAGTTTGGACTTTATTTAGAATTGAAAGTTAGATTTGAATATCCTAACCTAAATATATTATAAGTCAAATATTTTTGACACAAAGATTATTTTATATATATTTGTTTAATATAAACATTGTAAAGCATTATAAGCTTGATGCTAAAGTCAACCTGTTGATTCTTATTATGTCAGGTTTAGAACCATTTGGATAGGAAATGGTAAAATGGTTTATGTGTTTTGCAATAGACACCTATCAATGGAAACCTAGTTATGAAATTTTAGAATAAAATTGTACATCATCTTGAATAAATGTTCTTATTTACAATTTATTATTAATTTTAATTTGAAGTAATTAATCATTAATAAAAATATAATTATCAATATGTAATATTTAATTATTGTAGGTAGAACAGTTCTTTAAAATTCAGTTTGATGAATAATTTTAGGTATTGAAAAGAAAACTTCTTTATAAAAAGAAAATTTAAAATAAGTAAAATTTAAATTTTTCATAATTTATTTGTTAAATAATAATAATTTGTTCAAATTTCTAAAGACACTATAATTTTAACTATGCTTTAGTTTTACATATAGTAGACCTAGATGCACATCTATATTTGACCTTTTTGCATAGATTAATCAATGAATTGATTGATTATTATTTAATTATTTTAAGATACATATCCAAGAAAAGTATGCAATGTTAAAGGATTCTCTTTTTTAAAGACTTATTAGGCATGTCTTTTATTGTCAACATAGAATTAAAAATTATTATTTAAAAAAAATAAAATTGATTAGTATAGTCATCTCTTTTATTACTAATATTGAGTAAAAAGTATTCTTTGAAAAAGTCATTTTTTATTTGAATATTAATTATAATGGTCATAAAAAATGACCTTTTCAAAAAATAAAGATGTTATAAGCAATAGATACTCATAATTTTAGGAATAAAACCATTTTTGTGCTTATGATTAACTGGCTAGAAGAGGAATGGAATGAAATGAAACACATATTTTACATTGTTAGAGTGATTGAATTAAAAGGAACACTTTGTTAAGAGGGAATGTGAAAGACATGTTATTATAGAGTATAACAATGGGAAACATTTTTTTTTTTGATACAAATTTCCATGGCATGGAAAACATGTTATTATAGAGCATTATTCTTTAGAGTAAACTTATATGAGGATTTGTGTAAACATAAATCTATACTACAACAAATATGTAACATTAAAATTAAAACCACAAAACCCACACTTGTTTTCCTCCCTACCATATTGGCATCATGAAGTCCCATGGACTCTAGCGAAACCCTCGAGCAATCTAAGGATGAAATGAACATGAGAGGTTTTGTAGATTTTTATCATACATGTTACACAATAGAAAACTTGGGGAAACTCTGGTGTTTCCATATATAATATTTGATATTGTTGTCTTTTCTTTGATGTCACAACTTGCAGGGAAAAAGGGGTGCTGCCAGAATAGTGGTTTACAATTTCTAAGAGGATCTGATTTTTTGTTGAAATCAAATATTCTTAGAAAATATATTGATTTAAGGCTTAAAAAGTTTCATTTTAAGGATTCCAATTGAAGAGGGTTAGATCAAATCGCCTTAGATTAAACCCCCTTAGATAGAACCTCACAAGTTTTAAACCATACCTATAGATGAGTCTCCTTTACACCTATCAAAATGTTGATAAAAAATCACTTTTGATTTACCTTTTGGAGGATCAAGTAAATTCATTTAAATTTATTGTAATTGATTATGGTAGTCCTTAGAAAGAGTTATCCAATGAATATAATTTGAATATGTTTTGGTTTTATTGTGTATTTGTTTCTTTAATTTTATTAAACATAGGTTTATCATTAAAAATGAAGGTCTTTGTTTCACACAAGCAGAAAAATAGTAGATTATCAAAAAAAAAATGAAAAATGTGAGTGCACTAGATATTGAAGTCCTTGACCCAACAAAAAAATAAGAATTTCGATATATACAAATATTTATGTGTTATACGGTCACGCTATGTCTGAATTGTAATTGGTTTGACTTCAAAATTTGATTAAAAAAAAATATTCATTAAAAAACTATCTAACCAAGTGGAAGCACTAGGTATCGAAGTTAAAAAACTAAATTTGAAAGAAATAGAATTTTATCCTTCATGGAAAAAAAATTATGTGTTATATGGTGTGCATCACTTTTTAAAAATGTTGTTATTTGAAAAAAATAGCTTTCATGGGAGATAGAAAAATAAGTGCAATTTGATTACAAAAAATTTGAAAAATATACTTTTAGAATACACAGACAAAATGTGACGAGACTCTAGTTTGCATCATCTTCAAATTCCTCATAGTTTAGCCACTATAGGTGCTCGAATGTGAGGATTTAGTTAAAAATAATAATTTCAATGTCTAGTTTGGCCAAAATTTGTAAATCACTATTGTGGGATCACCCAAAGGTATCCTAGTTTTCAAATGCTTTTGTATGGTTATACCTAGTTCCTGCAAATGGAATACAAGGGTATGCTAATACACAAGCAAGAAAAATAAAAAAAGGAATGATAAAGAGTAAGTATATGGGTAAAACTAGTATATAGAATGTGAAGCTGGAAATAATGACATTGGAAAACATACTTTTGCTTCAATAAAACTTTCTATGACATGGAAAGCATGTTAGTATAGAGTGTATTTTTCAAAGCTAAGTCTATATAAGGATTTGTGTACACATAAATGTATAGAACAAAAAAATATGGTGTTAAATCTAAAACCACAAAACCCACACTCATTTTCCTCCCTACCATATTGGCATCACAAAGCCCCATGGACTCTAGCCAAACCCCGAGCAATGAAAAGATGAAACGACCATGAGAGATTTTGTGGAGTTTCATCATACATTACATGATAAAAAACTTGGAGAAACTCTTGTGTTTTCATATATAATATCTAATATTGTTTTTCATAAAAGGGTAAAACGGGTTTTACAGGGACCTAAAACCACAAAATTTACAAGATAGAGAAAGGACCACCAATGTTCCACCAAAAAAAAATAGTTGCCCAACAAAAAACAACAACAATCGGACAAAAAAGACTAGGAGGGTCAAAAAGAAAAAGATAGCAAAAGAACACAAAATTATTTCAGAGACCGAAGGACAGTCTCAGTCTCTGCCTCCAACGCCTGCATATCAGTGACCCCTTGTTTGAAATTCTGCACCATGTTCGGGGTTAAGGGAGCCTTTCGCTTCAAATTAGCTTTGGTTCTTCTAGATATACCACCATCAGTTTCTTGGCTTTTTTCTTCAGTGTCATCAAGATCCACCACCAAGGAACCCTGCTGGGCTTTATCAAGTTTTTCGGTCATAGCGTTGATTATTATTGCATTGTGTCTTGCTATTCTATGGTTCTATTCAGCAATAGTTTTGATGTTGATTCTTAATCCCTCAATCTCATTATTTGTAATCCTGTAGCTATGGACCATATCTTTCTTGCCCAAATCTGCAACCTTGACTCCCATTTCCTCAATTTTGCTTTGCAGGGCTCAGTTTTTTATTTTAAGCTCATTAATTTTGGAGAAAATCCAGTCCAGGATTTTAGAGTTGGTTTTAGCCAGATAAAGGAAATCCAAGGATGGCTCTTTACCAGCATTAATAGGGGAGTCGACATTCTGTAAGTTAGGGGCAGGGCCCTCACAACACTCAAAAGTATAGGTAGCGGCTTCCTCCAGCTCAGAAGACTCTTCAAAATAAGAAACAAGACTTTTAGCCTAGGTGGAATTGCTCGTAGGGCTATTCTTAGGAGGAGGACGGATGGGCTTAAGCGCACACCTGATTTTACCTAGGTTCCTAGAAGGGCCAACATGCAGACTAGGGTCTTTAGGCCCAGTTTTAGGGCTAGGCATATAATCCGAGCCACTGGGCTCAGTATCCTCACTGTCAATATCAGGGTTGGCTTCTGAGGTAGCAAGGGCGTGCTCATGTAGATAATCAACAATGAGCCTGATTAAACCAGTATGGAGGATAGGGAATCTTTTGGGATTCTTTTTTTTATCCTCCAAGCTTTTCTTTAGAGAGCAAAAAAGATAGTAAGGAATAGAAACCCTAATCTTATGGCGAAAATGGTTGAGGAGGGCGAAGTGGTACCCGTAGACTTTAGTGAAGCGGCCATCCACAGTGATATATTCCATGATGGCTCGAAGCACCTTCCGCCATATAGATTTGATGGAATCAACATCAAAAATAGTTGTTCGCAATTTTAATCAGGTTCTGCTTCTCCTTATCATTTTTCGAGAATCTGATAACAGCTTCATCCGAATAAGCCCTGCCCCTGAAAAAATTCTTACCATCCATAGGTAAACTAGTGACTTTGGCAATTAAGTCTTTGTTGAGCTCAACAATACTTCCGAACAGAGTCAGATTTCCATCATGCTAGTTCTTGGAAAAGAGCTTCGTAGCCTCCATATCAGAACCATGAAGCTTCTCGAGAAAGGGTAACAGACCTCCGCTTTTTATCTTGCTCCATACCTTTGCATTTTTCATGTGGATATCATAGTTTTCTGGCTCAGATCACTTTCTGTCCCCACCCATATTGGCTGACACAGAGAGAAAGAACCAAACACAGTCCTTTCTAAAAATGGCCCCGCC
The DNA here is from genome assembly GCA_007115665.2 of Sequoiadendron giganteum. Classification (NCBI taxonomy): domain Eukaryota; kingdom Viridiplantae; phylum Streptophyta; class Pinopsida; order Cupressales; family Cupressaceae; genus Sequoiadendron; species Sequoiadendron giganteum. Next base: position 355,296,011 of record CM021106.1, on the reverse strand, counting down.
AAATCTAAACACCCACAAAGCGTGCGGGGTAAACTTACAATTTCCTCCACTAGGCTTAATACCATACAATCTAATGTTTGTGATGTGAGATATCCGACCTGTCCTCATTGAAGGGCTAGCACGACGCCTTACCATGTGATCTATCATAATTTAATAGAGCACAGACTTCAACATTTAGATCACTATAATTTAGCCAAGTACACAAATCTTCACGCTTAACTCCTTCATTAGCAAAAAAATCCGCGACAGCATTGGCTTCTCTATAGGCGTGTGTTATTTTAACTTTTTCAAAACTATCCAATTTCAATTTAGCTTCATCTATCCAAGATTTGATGGTCCACAAGGGAGGAGACATGCCACAAAGGCAGTCAATTATGTTTTTGGAATCACCTTCCAACCATAAATTTTTAATATTGAGGCTTTGGGCTAAGTTTATAATATGGTAGACTCTAGCTGCCTTTGCCAAATGATTAGTTTGAGAGCCAAGAGGAGAGGTCGTTGCAAGCATGAAATTTCCATAGGTATCCCTTATAACTCCACCACAGCCCGCCACCCTCGGATTAGCTTTAGCCGCACCATCAAAGTTAGCTTTGATCCACCCATTGGGCGGAAAAGTCCAGCAAACTCCCACTCTGTCCTTTTTAATATTCATTGTAAAACTAGAAAGAATGGGGAGTATGTTCCAATCCATAGCAATGCCAAGATCATAGTTTGAAAACTTAGCATTCAGAATCCTTCTATCCTTCTGGGCCACAGCACTGAGATTTTCCTTTAGATTCCTAACAATATTATCAAAGACCTGATCTATAGAGGCATCTTTCTTCCTAAAAATTCTATTGTTGTGTTCTTTCCAGATGCCCCAGACAATATGAGGAAAAGAAAACTCCCAAAAAAACTGAAGTAAAGTGTTCCTTGTCGGCGCTTTCTATTGGATGAAGAAATCTTCTATGAGCCAAGGAAAAACCTAGGAGAGATTCCATAAACTGTTAAACTTATCCCAAATAGAGGCAGCGAAAGAGCGATGAAGGAATAAATGATTACCTGACTCAGCATCCATCTTACAAAGACAACATCTATTGGGGATTTGAAATCCCCATTTACACAAGTTGTCAGTCGTTAACAACTTATTTTGAAGTAGAATCCAAAAAAAGATGTTAATTTTAGGAATCAGATTATTGCACCAGGCTTGAGACCAAAAGGGAGGATGATCCTGAGAAGACGTGAACTTAGCAAAGGAAGAAGACACTGAAAAATTACCTGAAGGGTTGTCGAACCAGACCACACGGTCTTCCAACTGCTCCGAACTAAGTTTAACAGCCAGTAGGGAAATCTGGATTGGGGCCCGAGCTTGACTCACTCTACATAAGTCAACCCATATACCATTCTCACTGTAATCTTTCACAAAAGTACCAAACCTAGCCTTATAGATCACTACCCAATCTCTAAAGGGATTGATATTTATCAGAGGATCCTTGAAAAGCCATCTGTCTTCCCAAAATCTATTACTATTACCATTCCTAACATGCCAACCAAAGCTTTCCTCCACAATATTTTTTCCAATAATTAAGTTGTTCCAACATATGGATCCTTTTGGAAGAAGGTGGGGATCCATATTAATAATCTAAGAGCAATTGTTATCCAAATATTTACTAGCCAAGATATCAATCCACTCCCCAGAGGAAGAGAAGATTCTCCAAATTTGCTTAGCCAAAAGGATTTTATTGATAGATCTAATTCTTCTTAGCCCAAGTCCACTGTTATTTTTAGATCTATAGACCAAATTCCAATCAATTAAAGTAATTCTTTTATTTTCCTCAACACCTGACCAAAGAAATCTTTTTTGAATTTTTTCAATAGTATCAGCATATTTGGCAGGGATCTTAAAAAGGCTCAATGCATAGATAGGAAGGTTCTAAAGGGTGGCTTTGAGGAGCTGAAGCTTACTAGCTTGGCTAAGCAGAGCACCTTTCCAACCAGCAAGTTTTTTGCTAAATCTATCCACCAACGAAGACCAAAAATCATCAGGAGGTTTCAAACTTAAAGAAAGACCCAAGTAGGTGGCAGGAAGGGTATCCACCTTACAATCTAGAATCCTGGCGATTTTAGTCTGACAATGAGTCGGAGTGTTGAAAAAGAACAACGAGCTTTTTTGACTATTGATCAGCTGTCCTGAAGCTCTCCCATACTTATCAAGGAGCTTTTTAATAGATTTAGCTTCAGTCATAGAAGCCTTACCCATAAGCATAGTATCATCAACGAATTGTTGATGAGAACACACCAAGTTGCCTGAGGATGGTCTGATCCCAGAGATAACATTATGGTCAATCAGTTTTTTCAAGTTCCTACCAAGACTTTCAGCCATAATAGTGAATAAAATAGGAGAGATAGGGTCACCCTGCCTGAGACCTCTGGTGCTCTGAAAAAAGGAGGTCGGGGAGCCATTGATCATAACCGATATGGAAGTTGTGGACACCAGTTGTTCCACCAATTGAACCACCCTATTACTAAAACCGAAGGCCTTCAAGATTTTAAATAAAAAGACCCAATCCACTCTGTCATAGGCTTTTGAAATGTCGAGCTTTAAGAGAAAACCTTTAGTCTTCGATTCAACAAGAGAGTGAATTTTCTCATGAACAGACACAATAGAGTCGAGAATTTGTCTACCAGAGAAAAATCCATTTTGTTGAGGGGAGATCAAGGAAGGCAAAAAAACTAAGATTCTAGAGGTTAAAACCTTAGAAATGATCTTGTAAATAGAATTACAAATACTGATAGGTCTAAAAGCCTCAAAGTTGTCAGCTCCAAGTTTCTTGGGAATGAGGACCAAGAAAGTAGCATTAAGTTCTTTTAAAAGACATCTAGCTCCCAAAAATTCCTTAACAACATTAACCACATCCTCTTCAACCAAATCCCAGAATCATTGAAAGAAGAACAGAGGAAAACCATCGGGCCCCAAAGCTTTATTCCCATCAAATTAAAAGACAGCCCTCTTAACTTCCTCGTTGGTGGGGATAGCAGTCAAAAAAGAGTTGTTCTCCTGGGTAATAATTCTTGGTATAGCTTCCACCAACTGATCTTGTTCAAGTTGGTTTATTTCAGAGCTAGCCGATAGGAGAAGCCTAAAGAAGGAACCTGCCTGCCTCCTTATATCTTCATCCTCAGAAAAACTAGTTCCATTCATCTCAATTTGAGATATTATATTAACAACTCTGTGTTTAGAAGCCGAGAGGTGAAAAAACCTAGTGTCTCTATCTCCGATGGACAGCTAAAGAGCTCTAGATCTTTGTCTCCAAAACTCCTCCTCCTTTCCAATAAGGTCATGCATTTTCTTAAGGATCTCATTCTCTTTTTCCTTATTATCATTCAAGTAACCCTCATTCTAGATTTTGAATTGAATGGCTCCTAGATCCATCTGAAGTTCGGATTTGATCTTGAATATGTTCCCAAAAGAACTCTTTTTCCATTCTTAAAGCTTACACTTCACTTCCCTTAATTTTTTGGAAACTCTGAACATAGCCGTTCCTTGAATACTTATATTCCACCATTCTTTAATTCCTCTTTAAAAGTAGGATGGGAGATCCATATATTTTCAAATCTGAAAGGGGTGTTCCTCTTCATTTCAATAGGATCCGCAGTAAGACTAATAGGAAAATGATCAGAACCTATTATAGTAAGAGCTTTCAAGGAGCAGAAGTAATCAAAATACCAATGTTTAGAGATCAAAGCTCTATCAAGTCTGACCTATATAAGGTCCATCCCCTTTCTGCAATTAGACCACGTGAAGGCAGCTCCATGAAGGTCCAAATCTATTAGCCCTTGAGTATCAATAAAATTTTGAAGGTCCTCCTTACTTTCCAGGTTGATCTGGGATCCCCCAAATTTCTCGCCATTCATTAAGGAAGTATTGAAGTCCCCCATGACAATCCAAGCTTCTTTATCAAAAATTCTTCTAATGGAAGCTAGTTCCAACCAAAACGATTTCTTCAAACCTTTACCATTAGGAGCATAAATGTTCATTTGAATCTAGTTGAAGTTATCTCTTGTATGAGTGAATCTAGTAACTATGTGATTCAGACCTTCCAAAATTGGATCCCCCTTGATGATGTGGCAATTCCAGTAAGTAGCAATGCCACCCGAAGCACCATTAGAATTATTACCCTGGTTACAGTAGTATTGAAAGAGTTTCAATTTTTCAATTTTCTCCTTAGGCATTTTAGTTTCCTGAATCAAAAGAATATTCGGTTTGTGATCTCTAACAAAGTTGCGAAGAACATCTTGCTTTTGGGGGCTATTGAGACCCCTAATATTCTAGGACATAATCTTCATTATTTACTAGGGGAGTTAAGACACTCCGTGATGGTTTTTTGAGACCTATCCGCTATTTCCTGAAAGCTATTCAACTCTCTTTTATTTTTCAAAGACCTTTTTCCTTTTGAGTTTTTTGGTGCACCACAATCAGCCTTGCCTCTTGATTTGGTTGAGATGCTGCTTGGGGTCTTCCCTTGCTTGTTTTTTCCATTCTTCTTCTTTAATATATTGTCTTCTTTATCAATCTCTTCTTGACTATCCGTTTCTCTGCTGGATTCCCAATCCTTATCATTTGGTAATCTTTGTTCCCAAGGTAGAGTATCCATATTTCCATTCTCCTGACAACATAAAACATTACTGGATAGGTTTGCCGAATGATCCTTATTATCAAGGGCTTCAACAGTCCCAATTATTGAACTGGTCTCCAAAGGATGTTCCAGACCCAAAGGGGGTGGAGAGCCAACAAACAAGGGGGGAGGTGGAATGTTCAAGACCAAGGATAATCCTGCACTGGGAATATCCTCCAAACCCGAAAACTCATCATTTCTATTAGAAGGGACAGTCATTTGGGAAAAGGAAGGAGACAAAATCCGATCTCCTTTCTCAGCTTGGGTGTCCTCAACAAAATCTCTAACCATGGGAGCTTCTAGATTATGAGGCTCCAAAGGGATCTCACCTTTGTCCTCCAAACCCACTTCAATCTCTGCTATAACTATCAGATTATCAGCTTCCACCACCAACTCCTGCTCTTTATTCTCCCTACTTCCTTCTCTAGAGTCATTCTTCTTTTTTTTCCATTCTTTTTTCCCCTGTTTAGCTGGCTTGCCTTTCTCTAAGGCACCATTAAGAGGGCATTTTTTTGCCCAGTGTCCAGATTTCCTACACTTGAAGCAAGCAAAAGGGATTGTTTCAAATTCTATGCTCTATTCCTAGGAGCCCAACTTGGACTTTATCTCAATCGATGAGGGTAGATCAGCTTCCTAAGGGACCCCCACATAGATCCTTGCAAAGACTAGTCTCTTTCTAGCGGCTATCATTGTGTCAATCGAGAGGAGCTCACCGAAAGAACTAGCAATACCGAAGAAGACATCTTCGCTCCAATATTCTAGAGGCAGGCCAGGAAGTCTGACCCAGACTGGAACATTCTAAAAAATAGAGTCCGACAGATCCAAATGGGAAGACCATTTCTTAAGAGCTAGGGACAATTTTCCTATCACCCAGGGACCACCACCTCTCACAACCATAATATCCTCTTTGCAGATGAACTCAAAAGTGAAAAAACCCTTAGGAAGAGTAGCAACAAAGATTTTACCACTGGTTCTCCATTTATTTTTAACAAAATCCCTAACTACTTCAATATTTGGTCTAGGACCCATAAACTTTCCAACCAAAGTTCATTCCATTAAGGCAATGTTATGATCTATAATCAAATCAGGGATTGAAATAGCAAACTTACCTCCAACAGGGGAAGAGATATTTAGCACCGGAGGGGAGGATGACTTTCCATTAGGATTTACCCCGAAAAGCGAGGTCCAGGTTTTGCAGTTGCCTCCAAGACCGCCAGTGGTCCCCACACCCCCACAAACCTTATCAGTTTTTTCGGTGGGAGAAGAAATAGTGACAACAGCCAGATTTTCGTTTCCCCTAGGGTCGACCTATATTTTGGCACTAGAATCCACGTCATCCTGATCATCCTTACCTTTCTTCTGACTTGAATCCAACTCCTGATTCGACCTTGCTTCACTCCCAGATCCGCTACCTTTGCTTTGAAATTATGAATTCGATTTCTCCCACCCATGATCACTCCCGCCCATGTTCTTCGAGCATCCTTTGTTGATTAAATATCTAATATTGTTGTATTTTCTTTGATTTTGCAATGTGAAGTAAAAAAGGTGTCTTGGTTTGCAAATCCTTATGCATCCTTATACCTAGTTCTTGCAAATAGAATATTACAGTATGTTAATGCATAAGCAAGAAAAATAAAAGAGGAACAATTCAAAGCAACAATATGGGTAATATTAATATATAGAATGTGAAGCTAAAAATAAACAATAATTTGTATAACTAGCTAATAAAATATGTTTATTAACAATGTAAAAGTTTTGTACTTACATACATTATTAATCATGTTTAACAAGGACGAGCTACATTGGCTCGAGTACTAGGAGCTTGAAAGAAATTAAAATGAATAGTGTACAAAATGCTAATTTTGTTGAATGCCTATTATATATATAGAATAATATAAAAGAAACAATATATACATATATATAAAATAGGTTAGCACTATTTTTTGTAAATAGGGATGTTTTCGGTAGAACATGGACACATATAAGAACCAATAACTAGAAAAATAGAAAATGTACTAATGGAGGAAAAAGAAAACTAGGCCAATCATGACATTGTAAATGGGTTAGTTGAATGGAGAAAAAAACACCATTGCCATGTGCTTCTGGGGGGAAAATTGTTTGTCCTCTTAGAAGCACATAGAAGTAGTGTCCAGTTGCTATCCATAATTGCATAAACCCACTGTCATTGTCCTCCCAACCATAATGGCATCACGAAGCCTCATGGGCTCTAGCCGAACCCCCGATCAAGAAAATAGGTAACGACCATGAAAAATCCCATGGGCTCTTATTATACAAAACACAATAACAAACCTGGGGAAGTGTGGGTGTTCTGAAATAGGCACTGTAATATTGGAGTGGTCTTTTTTTGTCATGGAAAGTTCACGAGGTAAAGACACCCTGGTAAAGAATTACCATACTGGGGTTTGATGATGGCTAGAAGAATATGCATAGATGAAATGTATAGAATAGTGTAACAACCCTCCTCTTAATATTCGAGTAAACTCAAGAATTTACTAGAGGGTAAATGAACGTAGTAAACATGAGAGATTTTTTTTTTTTTAAGATAACATTTGCTTAAGCACAAGAAATTGAGTACAACATTTCTAGTTAATTTCAAACCTGAAAAACATATATAATCACACCTAGAATCAAAGAGAATTTCTTACACTTTTATGCTATATTGCATAAAATACAATTGGAAAAAGAATAGTTTTACCTTATAAGTTTGACTGTTAGGAGCCATACCATGGTGTTCACTGCATCTGGAATATGGTTAACTATCTTCACGAGCCTCAATGAGTCTTCCACTTTAGAGGGAGAGCATCATCTGACTACTTTTCCTCCCAACCAAAGGCCTACTGGTCTCCCATTTTTCTTCAACTGAAGAAACCCATCCCTTCACGAAGGGTATAGATATAAGGAACTATCAAGTTTCTCCATCTGATTCCTGGTGATGTGTCCTACAAAGCTCAATCGACCATACAACTCTAGATCCCTTCTAGCTAAGTATGATCATCCCGATTGGTCATCCCATCTAGACACACACCTCCAACTTGTCTTAGAATTTATCTCATCCTATAGTTTCACTTATTTTATTTGGTACTCTAGACACAACTTGTCTATACTGAAAAATCCATTCTAGCCATTCATATGTAGGAATAATCCTTAATCTAGGATATACATGTAATATAAATATTTAGGTATTTCTACATTTTAAGAAGTCCCTTACTGTATTCTTGCAATTTCTAGGGTTTATGACTTTTTGTAATTTTACTCTCTAGATTCAAATGCCAAACATCTTTGATGCATTAAATTGAGTTTTGAATTTATCATAAAATTTCTTAAAGTAATACCAAGACTCTTCCTGTCTTGTTCTATGGTTTTCCCAACCTTTCACTGTCGATCAAAAATGGTTTCCTCGACCTTACACTGCCAATCTATATGTACATACAATGTCATATCTGACATAAGAGTTATAGATTCCTATATCCTCCCTGTCCAATATCAAGGTTTAGCTTCTCTTAACCAATACACGAAATTAAAAAATTTCCTCATTTCCCAAAGGTAATGACATAAGTGTAACAAAACATACAAACAAAATGCTTCTAGCCTTTCCTAGACCACTTGGCATTTCTCAAGTTCAGGTTTCACGTAACATGAATAAAAATAGTATTCAAGGTATTTCGTCACCAATATATTATCTAAGAATACTATCATTTTGTATCAATAGTTTTGATCTAAGTCAAACTTTCAACCCTAAACTGGTTTGGTTATAAAAGATAATAATCCACTTTCAACCCTTTGATCTACTTGGGCAATTGACCTTCAACATAAGCTAGGTTATGAAATCTTATATATAAAACATCCTAGTATATATAAATGTCAATTAAACCTTCATTAATTAAAATTGTTTGCCACTTTCAAGTGGGATTGAGTTACGAATCTCACAAAATTCCCAACCTTAGATTAATCACTCTAGTGATGCCCAACCCGTGGTTAACTTTGTCTTCTATGCACTTACTACTAAAATAAGTTCTATTGAACAAGAACTATGATATTTATATCCTTGCATTTTCTAGTTTAATCTCTCTCCTGAGATAACATAACATAAGATATTTAATTGTTAATTGAAAAGCTATCTAAATTTCCACATTCCTAGATTGCCTAATCTCCTAGATTTGTTTTACAAATGACATGCAAAACTCAATTTCGCATAAGGAATTTTGTGCCCTTGGTGCAACATTATCGCTTCAATATCATAAGGTAATTATCTTCACTGAAATATCCATTCAAATAAATGGCAATGATATACTTCTAAAAGAAAACCACATCAATTGAACTATCATAGTCTTCATCCTAGATATTCTTTTTCGACTATAATGTCTTCATTCAAAAAGACACGAGGAAGGGATAGCAAGGGTCATTTTATTTCTCTTGAAAGAGACATCGAATGCATTCCAGGAATAATAGAGTGAAGAAATTTATCAATAAACATCTTCTATTATTGCTCACCCTAATTTTCCCTTTTATTGACTTACTGTCTTAACTTTATCTGAACTTACTGATTTCAACCCTTACTTTTAAAACAAGGTTTCAGAATTTGCAGTAAAATACTATAATAGGAGTTTGTTACTGAGTCTAACATTATAATGTCACAGCATTACCTCGGCCTTATATGTCACTGAGACAATAAATTCTTGGCCTAAAAACGTGCAAGTTGACTAAGTCTTCAGCCATAGAAAATAGCTTTAGTTCCAAATCCTATCGACTAAACACAGTCACAACACAATATTCTAAGTACGTTGGCCCAACAATGTCTACGAAGGAGCCATGGTTTAAACATATTTTTCTCTACGCGGATGACTCAGATAAAACATAGCATTGTTTAAAAAACTTCAAGATCAACACATCTTTATCTTGCAACTTCAAAGCTTTGGCACGACATTAACGATAATGATATTCACACATAGGAATACTTATAGCGTGGTCCGCACACTGCCAGGTTTACGACTACAAAGGCCCTTTACGGTAACGCGGAAAACTAACAAAAAAATGCCATAATGGTAAGTCGTTCACCATAATTAATATTACTATCAGGTTTCATAACTGATACCTTGCCAAGAGTCTCTTTGATTGCTTATTGATAGCTCTAACATGAGTCCATAGTGCATGTAGCTACTACTATTGCAAGATTTCTCCCCCCAGATTGAGATCCCACACACAATCACTGTTGATAGCTTGAAAAAGCATTAAAGAATAGTCTTCTCACATGGTCGAGAAGATAAATTTTAGAGATCTTTTGTCTAATCTCTAAACTCTAAATCCTTACTTCGGATTACCTCCTGCAGAAGAAAGATGATACTGGTTCTCCTTCTTCACTTTCTTGATTTTCCCCACCCAGAATAAAGGTACGAATCCCTCATATTAGTATTGATTCTTACACCCAACCACCAAAATTGTTACCACCCTCTCTCATATTGCCCAAGAATAGCTCCGTAAGGGTAGAGCCGAGAATTAGTTTTAAAAATTAGTTAATAAGAAACAAATAATGCCCACTAAGTCATGTGTCTTTCCACAAAATTAGCCTCCGAATGCTCTTAGATGAGCATGCATGGTTTGAGGGCAATTTTCACACCTCACAACGACCCTCCCATCTCTCTCCCTAAAGAATTACTATGATTATCAATAAGAAAGGATGATTCATTGATAAATGAGGTCGGTCATGAATAGTCTTACTAACAACTTTGTACCAACTTCCTAAAGTTTTACAATATGTTTCAATCATAAAATGCTCTCTTGAGATCTCACAACATTCCAGAATAATTTAAACTCATACTTCAACTTAACATAAATTAAAAATATATATTATTGTTATGATTGAATATACGAGGTTTGCCTATGCCTTCATAATTTGTTCGTTGGAATGTGTGATTGGGGTCAAGGTCTTTTTCCCCCTTCACAATCTTGTGTAAATAATCAATATAAATAAATAGGTTAACATATTGGTATTTGATCTGAAAATTAACAAAATGATAGTTAAACCACTAGCATAAATATACATTCACTCTCTTTTGAGTATATCCATTTTGGACACACAAGAACTAATGACTAACAACTAATCCTTGTTGACAGTCAAACTTTCCTTACCATAAGTTGACAATTGATGAATATGAATCTTGAATTACACCAAATGGCTGAGTACCACTTACCTGACTCAACTAGGTTCTCTAAATTACACCCACATAAGACTTAAGATGGCCATAAACTATTTTTTCCCTTATATATATACCCTTCTCTCCGATGATGCTCTCCCTTCCTTTCTTGGAGAGGCGGAACCTTGTTCCTTGAATGCAACTTGCAATCACCAAATAGAGATTAGTGTATCAGTAACCATTTCATAGTCCTTATGAAATCATCACACCTTGACAAATTTTAAACACATGTTTATTGTAGTCAAATAAACACAACTCATGAAAATATTGAGTTTTCTAGACATTTTTACTAAACATCAAATCATTGAATCATGCATAATCATCTAGTAATTACTTCAAAAGTAAAAATTAAAACATGCTTAAAGTTAGGGATGTAACATATCTTCCCCCACAAGACTCATCGTCCTTGATGATCCAATGCATCCAAAAGAAAAATGAAATAACAATTTTATTTATCTTGCAAAAGCATAAACAATTGTTAAAATCATTGATATTAAATCATGGTAAACTTTACATGTAACATTACCGCTTGGGATACTTGTCCCATTAAACCTTGCATTGAGAAGATCGATCATGACTGCTCCCTAGTCTTGTACCTAGAAAACATTATGAGAATATAATTATCATCTTTAATATACTTTTCAAATGAATTTTATAGAAAACATTTTACCTCTTGGTAATAATTGATAATAGAATTATTTTGTACTCAATTGAATTAATAACTTGAGATTTTTGAAGAGTCTTTTATTTCTTCAAGCTGGTTTGGAATACATTCCTTACTTTATGAAACTTTTCTTCTCTAGACGAGGATTGTGTCAGAGCATGGTTGGCATTTACTTAGCTTTTCTATCTATCATTAGCTTCCTCCAATCTTTTCTGATTGATTTGATTTTTTTATCCATTTCTGACAACATTTATTGACTAATGCTAATCCTATCTTCTAGCTTACCCAACTTATAGGAGTTTGGTATCTTCTTATGTCCAATGTTTCACTTGGAGTCGTCTAGATAGAAAAATTATAGAAGTTATTATAACAAACACCCTAAAAGGTGAATACTCTTTGTACATGTATCAATCAACTACTTTTAAGATAGGTTTACCAAGAGAATTTCACCAAAGGTTAAGAACTTTAAGTGAGTAAGGTACCACTATTCATCATGCAAGATACAAAAAGTAACAACAACCTTCACTTTTCCAGCTGAAAAGGTTATTCATCAAGTACCAATTTCATTTATTCATGCATCATTAAAATAAGCTGATAAGTAATTACAAGAGAAAGCATCAGAATTCCTTATCTAGTTTAACTGTCCTCCAAGACTCGGCTTGCCACTAATAAGAGGGAAAAACATCACTCGACTGTTTTTCCTTCCAACTATGGACTTAAGTGGTCTCCCGCGCACTTCCTAACTGGAAGTGGCCCTACCCTTCAATGATAGGTTGTGTTGGAAACCCTCTCAGTTTCCATTTGAGCTCTGGTGTGTACCTCAACTTAACTAACTTTGTCAAACTACTAAAGATACCCTCCTTCTAAGTACGACAACTCTAGTTAGCTAAGTGTCTAGAGTACAGTGAATCGATGAGTGCACGTAGTGGCATAACACTCACTATGGCCATAGTTTTTATATACATAAATTTTGCTATCCACATAGTAATGGTTCACCACTTTTCTCAACTTGGAGAGACTATTCACTTGGGCTTATTGGACTACCTGTCCACCCACATACTGTGACACAAGGTTTAGAAAGTGATATCCACATAAGACCTCCTTTTGATAGTCTACATATTAATTATATAACCCAAAAAGGGTTTGAAACCAATTTCTTTCCATAGAAGGTTTCTTTCTTCTATAAAGTTAAGGACATACCAGGTGCATTTCTACAATTTACTCCCTTACACAATCCATAAGATGCCCATCCAGGACATGATATAGGAGAACATTAATTCAAACACAGTGAACAACCAAAAAGTCCTTGTATAGCCACCACAAAAACTCAACTCAATATCAAAATATAAACAATTTTAATTTCAACCATAAATCCAAAAATGAGCTCTTTCCAAAAATAAATCAAAATTTTACCAACTGGCCATTCAATAAACCATATTCAAAAATTTGGTGTCTTGACCATTTCAAAATAACGAAATAAAACAATGACAATCCTTTCCAATATTAGAAAGAGTTTTACCAAAAATAACATAAAAAAAATACAACGAAGTGTCAAAATCTAGAAGAATGTTGTTATCACACTACATGGCTTGACTAAGTCACTACAAGGGAGTAGATTGCTGCACTATAAGAAGGTTATAACAGATCTTCTCCTATTTCTTGGAGTATCTATCATTCATTGCTTAGGTGATATTATAAAATTGTCCTATAGCAACACACAAAGATTATAGCTGGAACACAAACTTCATTTCTTCATTCCACTATATAGAACTCAATCCCTTACTTCACCAAATAGGTTACTTGTTCAAAACATGAATAACCTTAACTAAATACCTTGGTGATGATTACATTCACCAATGCGGTTGTACTTCCTAGTTCTACCAGAAGGCAAGTACTTAGTTCTCAACCATTATATATATGTATATTTTGTATTCTATGCCCGTAGAGCACTACTCATATATTTATTCCACTTGGCTCATTCCAAGCCATCTAGAAGTTAGACTAGCACCCATCTTATCTAGATTTCATTGATACAGTTTCAAGGATTCCAACACTCAAATGCCCCTGCACCTGGTTGATTACTTTCAGATCTTCCAATCCTTAAGTTCCCGAGAAATAAGATTGATCTAGAATTCATATAGGCATGCTCTACCTGAGCTCTTAGTTTGATTAATAACTAACCAAGGTCTTACCTTTCAATTCAAAGTCTCAAATCCTTGCAATATGCAACCTTAACAGAATGGTTTTCTATTAGAGTTTTATCCCCTATGTTGGCTTTCTCTTAGCCATTGACTTGGGTAAGTGTTGGAAAGATATTCTTCCAAACAGTTTTCTTGGTTTTTCTCTATGCCATTCTGGCATCAAACCAACTTTAGCCTTAGCCAATCTTCTAGTGTTTAACAAGTTTTCTCCTAATGAGCTCATAGGTCCATGTGTTGAACCTAGTTGGCTCTATTATCATATGTAACAACCCTCCTCTTAATATTCGAGTAAACTCTAGAATTTACTAGAGGGTAAATGAACTTAGTAAACATGAGAGAGCTTTTTTTTTTTTTAAGATAACATTTGCTTAAGCATAAGAAATTGAGTACAACATTTATAGTTAATTTCAAACCTAAAAACATATATAATCACAACTAGAATCAAAGATAAGTTCTTACACTTTTATGTTATATTGCATAAAATACAATTGGCAAAAGAATAGTTTTACCTCATAAGTTTGAATGTCAGGAGCCATACCATGGTGTTCACTGCATCTGGAATATGGTTAACTATCTTCACGAGCCTCGATGAATCTTCCACTTTAGAGGGAGAGCATCATCCAAGTTCTTTTCCTCCCAACCAAAGGCCTACTAGTCTCCCGTGTTTCTTCAACTAAAGAAACCCATCCCCATGAAGGGTATAGATATAAGGAACTATCAAGTTTCTCCATCTGATTCTTGGTGATGTGTCCTACAAAACTCAATCGACCATACAACTCTAGATCCCTTCTAGCTAAGTATGATCATCCTGATTGGTCATGCCATCTAGACACACACCTCTAACTCATCTTAGAATTTATCTCATCCTATAGTTTCACTTACTTTATTTGGTACTCTAGACACAACTTGTCTGTACTGAAAATCCATTCTAGCCATTCATACTTAGGACTAATCCTTAATCTAGGATATACATGTAATATAAAGATTTAGGTATTTCTACCTTTTAAGAAGTCCCTTACTATATTCTTGCAATTTCTAGGGTTTATGACTTTTTGTAATTTTACTCTCTAGATTCAAATACCAAAAATCTTTGATGCATTAAACTGAGTTTTGAATTTATCATAGAATTTCTTAAAGTAATACCAAGACTCTTCCTATCTTGTTCTATGGTTTTCAAGACCTTTCACTATCGATCAAAAATGGTTTCCTCGACCTTACACTGCCCATCTATATGTACATACAATGTCATATCTGACATAAGATTTATAAATTCATATATCCTCCTTGTTCAATATCAAGGTTTAGCTTCTCTTAACCAATACACAGAATTAACAAAATTTCTCATTTCCCAAAGGTAATGACATAAGCGTAACAAAAGTACAAACAAAATGCTTCTAGCCTTTCCTAGACTAGTTGGCATTTCTCAAGTTCAGGTTTCACGTAGCATGAATAAATATAGTATTGAAGGTATTTCATCACCAATATGTTATCTAAGAATACTATCATTTTGTATCAATAGTTTTGATCTAAGTCAAACTTTCAACCCTAATCTAATTTGATTATAAAAGATAATAATCCACTTTCGACCCTTTGATCTACTTGGGCAACTGACTTTCAACATAAGCTAGCTTATGAACTCTTATATATAAAACATCCTAGTATATATAAATGCCAACTAAACCTTGATTAATTAAAATAGTTTACCACTTTCAAGTGGAATTTAGTTACAAATCTCACAAAATTCCCAACCTTAGTTTAATCACTCTAGTGATGCCCAACCTGTGGTTAACTTTGTCTTCTATGCACTTACTACTAAAATAAGTTCTATTGAACAAGAACTATGATATTTATATCCTTGCATTTTCTAGTTTAATCTCTCTCCTGAGATAACATAACATAAGAAATAATTGTTAATTGAAAAGCTATCTAGATTTGTTTTACAAATGACATTCAAAATTCAATTTCACATCAGGTATTCTATGCCCTCGATACAACATTATCGCTTCAATATCATAAGGTAATTCTTCACTGAAATCTCCATTCAAATAAATGGAAATGATATGCTTCTAAAAGAAAATTACATCAATTGAACTATCATAGTCTTTATCTTAGATATTCTTTTTTTACTATAATGCCTTCATTTAAGAAGACATGAGGAAGGGATAGCAAGGGTCATTTTATTTCTCTTGAAAGAAACATCGAATGCATTCCGGGAATAATAGAATAGAGAAATTTATCAATAAATATCTTCTCTTATTGCTCACCCTAATTTTCCCTTTTATTGACTTACTATCTTAACTTTATCTAAACTTATTGATTTCAACCCTTACTTTTAAAACAAGGTTTCAAAATTTGTAGTAAGATATTATAATAGGAGTTTATTACTGAGTCTGACATTATCATGTCACAACATTACCTTGGCCTTATATTTCACCGAGACAATAAATTCTTGGCCTAAAAACGTGCAAGTTGACTAAGTCTTCGACCATAGAAAATAGTTTTAGTTCCAAAACCTATCGACTAAACATAGTCACAACACAATATTCTAATATTGTAAGTACGTTGGCCGAACAATGGCTACGAAGGAGCCATGGTTTAAAAATATTTTTCTCTATGTGGATGACTCAGATAAAACATAGCATTGTTTAAAAAACTTCAAGATCAACACATCTTTATCTTGCAACTTCAAAGCTTTGGCACGACATTAACAATAATTGTATTCACGCATAGTAATTCTTATAGCGTGGTCTGCACACTGCCAGGCTTACGACTGCAAAGGCCCTTTTTAGTAACATAGAAAAGTAACAACAAAATGTCATAATGGTAAGTCGTTCACCAGAATTAATATTACTATTAGGTTTCATACCTGATACCTTGCCGAGAGTCTCTTTGATTTCCTGTCAATAGCTCTAACATGAGCCCACAGTGAATGTAGCTACTAATATTGCAAGATTTCTCCCCCAAGACTGAGATCTCACACACAATCACTGTTGATAGCTTGAAAAATAATTAAAGAATAGTCTTCTCACATGGTCGAGCAGATAAATTTTAGAGATCTCTTCTCTAATAACCAAACTCTAACTCCTTACTTCGGGTTACCTCCTGCAGAAGAAAGATGATACTGGTTCTGCTTCTTTTCTTTCTTGCTTTTCCCCACCCAAAATAAAGGTACGACTCCCTCAGATTAGTATCGATTCTTACACCCAACCACCAAAATCGGTACACCCTCTCCCATATCGCCCAAGAAAGCTTTGTAAGGGTAGAGACGAGAATCAATTTTAAAAATTAGTTAATAAGCAACAAATAATGCCCACTAAGCCGTGGGTCTCTCCACAAAATTAGCCCGTGAATGCTCTTAGATGAGCATGCATGGTTTGAGGGGAATTTTCACACCTCACAACGACCCTCCCATCTCTCTTCCTAATGCATTACTATGCTTATCAATAAGAAAGGATGATTCATTGATGAATGAGGTCGGTCATGAATAGTCTTATTAACAACTTTGTACCAACTTCTCAAAGTTTTACAATATGTTTCAATCATAAAATGTTGTCTTGAGAGCTCACAAGAATTTAAAATTATTAAAGCTCATTCTTAAACTTAATATAAATTAAACATATATATTATTGTGATGGTTGAATATACTATGTTTGCCTACGTCTTCATAATTCATTCAACGGAATGTGTGATTGGAGTCGCGGTATTGTCCCCCTTCACAATCTTGTGTAAATATTGAATATAAATAAATAGGTTAACATATTGGTATTTCATCTGAAAATTACCAAAACGATAGTTAAACCACTAGCATAAATATACATTTACTCTCTTTTGAGTATATCCATTTTGGACACACAAGAACTAATGACTAACAACTAATCCTTGTCGACAGTCAAACTTTCCTTAACATAAGTCGATAATTGATGAATATGAATCTTGAATTACACTAAATGGTTGAGTACCACTTACCTAACTCAATTAGGTTCGCTAAATTACACCCACATAAGACTTAAGATGGCATTAAACTATTGTTTTCCTTATATCTATACCCTTCTCTCTGATGATGCTCTCCCTTCCTTTCTCGGAGGGGCAAAACCCTATTCCCTAAATGCAACTTGCAATCAACAACTCGAGATTAGTGTATCATTAACCATTTCATAGTCCTTATGAAATCATCACACCTTGACAACTTTTAAACACATGTTTATTGTAGTCAGAAAAACATAACTCATGAAAACATTGAGTTTTCTAGACATTTTTACTAAACATCAAATCATTGAATCATGGGTAATCATCTAGTAATTACTTCAAAAGTAAAAAGTAAAACATGGTTAAAGTTAGGGATGTAACAAATAGTGTACAGTAAGTAGAAAGATCCATCTAACCTTAATATTCTAGTTAAAATCTACCTATATTAAAAACACAACTACAAACTTTGGAAGAATGTAGTATAAATCGTCATCGAATTGACTTTCCAATTATTATATAGATGGCGTATGAGAACATAATACACATTTTTCTTTAAGAGAGTGAGGAAAAATAAAATCATAAGAGATATTGATATAAAACAAGAAATCTACGTAATAGTTGGCTTCTCAATTAAAAATTGAAGCTATTGGATAAAATAGAGCAATTGTAAAAGAACTAGTAGGGAAAAACTTTAACAACTAGAGATAAATGGCAGATAATCGAAAACCATATGAAATATATTAGTACAAGACAAGTAGTTTGTGTAAGTGTTGGATTGGCTAATGAATTTTTTTGGCACGACCAATCACTTTCCATTTTCTTTCACATATCGAGGCAATCAAATGTACCACCCCCCCCATATCCAGGTAGGAAGTTGTGTGGCTATCATAACGAGCTCTAAGTAATTCATTCCAGGGGGCTTGAAATAGATGAGGGAAAAATAATATCATGAAACATATCGATATGATATTTGAGCTACATTCTTTGGTAGAAGACATTGAAGATAAATAGAGGAATTGTATAATAGGTATTAGAATAAAACTTGTTTGCTACTAAATATTATACATGTATAGTAAGGAAAATTGTATTAAGTTTCCTGAAACATACACAGATATATACTCAATTCCTTGATTGATGTATACAAATATACATATAGGTAAATATACATTTCAAGGCATACATAGAAACAACATCGTGGATCGTTTTGACAATGCAACATCAATGTATATATCCATATGCATATCTAAATAAATTTGTATGCTATGTTTATTTGGATTTATGTAGAGTGTGATTTTAAACATAGTTTAAAATAACATGTATAAGTATTGTCCACCTTATTAGAAAATTTAGTACAATACAACCACATCATTGAATGATATAGCATTGAGATGTTAAGAACACAACATTTAATTAGTGAATGTGTGTACAATATTAATAATGCCACAATGGCTCTCCTAATAGTACAATTGAATCTATATATTTTTTCTTCAATATTTTGCACTATACTTTCCTACACTACAACATTGAATATTGCATTTACTTGTTATTGCGGTAGTTTGTAGGGTTTTAAAATTGTTGTTCTCCAAAATCTGTAAGTCATTCTACATGTGTATTTTGCATCACTAATATATATATATATATATATATATATATATATACGAATATATTATAAATTTGAGCTCCATTATTTGACAATAAATATCATAGAGAAATAGGAAAATTGTAAAAGAGCTATTACCAAAAGACAGAAGAACCACATACATCTGATTCTTAAGTATTATCCTAATACAAGTTTTGCAGGTGTTACATACATTGATTTTCTTGTATGAATATGTTGCATGATATTCTTTTTCCCTCATTTGTTTCAAGCACCTTATAACAAACTATTAATTGTCATAGTTTTGTTTTTGTATGGAAAAAAAAAAAATTGATTAAGTTGCATTTTCGAAAGAGCCATTGTGGTGTTGGTTCGATATTAACCTATTCTAAGAATCATTGGCCCTGGGTTTGTTCTATGGGAAATTTGAGGGTTTTAAAATGGTTGTCCTCTGGAATTTGTAAGCCGTTTTACATGGGTACATTGTGCATAAATGATTTGTCCATAATATTGAATAGAAAGCAATGTAGCTCAAATTTCCAATTAAGTCTATGGTGTTATACACATTTTGGATAGATTATTTCATCATATGTAATAGTTGGCTTCTCAATTGCAAATTCAAGCTACTAGATAAAATAGACCAATTGTAATAGAACTATTAGGGAAACATTTTAAGAACTAGAGATCAATGATAGATAATTGAAACTCATATGAAGCATATTGATATAGGACAAGTATTCCATGTAAGTGTTGGCTTGTCTAATGAATTTTTTTGGCATAGCCAATCGCTACTTCATTATATAGCAGATTGGAGGGTTTGAAAATTGTTGTTATCCACAATCTATAAGTTGTTCTACATGGGTCTTTTGAATAAATGGTTTATTTATTGTTTATGTTAAATCTATTGTTGTCCAGAATCTGGAAGTCATCTTACATAGGTTTTCACATTATGGTTTTGTATGGATGGAAACATTGTGTTAAATCTTCTTTCTTTCATCAAAAAATATGGCTAGGGTTAGTAATTTTCTCGTCCCTCATTTATTGTTTGTAGTTATCTCTACATGCATGTGTGGCCTTATACCTGTTAGCATAAGAATAATTGTAGCTAAATGTTTTTTTTCTCAAAATATATTATTCAGGTTAGTATTTTATCAGCCTTGATTTATTGATAGTTATCTCTCTACATCTTTTTTGTTACAATCATTAACATAGGACCAATTACAGATTAACATAGGAGTAATTGTGTGTGTATATATATGTAGATGCAAAGGGTTAGTATGAAAGCAGAAACATATTGGAGGTAAAATTAGCTTGGTTGGTGTTAAGTATTATTCTTTCTAATATGTCTTTTATCTATTCAATTTATTTGTTTGAAGTTTTCAATGTGATTTTCGTTAGCCTAGCAGTGAATAGAATTTGTTTTGTAATAGCTCTTTTACAACTTCTTTATTTGTTTAGAATATTTAGTGCCACACAATTTAGCTTGAATTGTATCAATTAACTTTGTGGCATTATAGGAATTTTGTATAGGTTATTTCTACTTATTATTGTTGTGAGTTATATTTAATGTGGGTTTGGTGTAAAAGAATGTATGTTGAATTTTGAATTGACAATCCAAGTCTTTTACATACTGCTTGTGTTGTATGAATATGCTTACTATGGGTTTTAATATATCAGGAAACATAGAAATAGGGAAAATTTTGGTGCTTTCATATATGATTTCTTCAGTTGTGGGTTTTTTGTTGGTGCAACAACTTCAAAAAGATAGAATGGTGATAGAAAGTTTCTTGGACATATTTTTTTAATTATGTGGATTGGTGGCGGTGGAGTTGGTGTCCTTGATATGCAAAAGTCAGAGGCTAGCTATATGTCATGATAGTCTTAATCCATTATTTCATTGTTGTACAATGGGGGAGGACAAAGTAAATGTGGGCAGATAAAGGAAATACAATATTGAGTGTTTCAAGGTGGGAAACTATAATTTCATTAAGCTAGATTGTCTAAACAACCATTGCCCAACAATTTGCTTCAAGTTTCCATCGATTTTTTTTCATCCTAGCTAGTATTTGTATTCACTAGCACCAGAGATGTCACTATACAACTAAGCTCAATAGTTAGTGGTTGCTCTCAAGAGTGCTATTGCATTTTGTTTCTGTTGTATAATAGCGGCTAACAATTCAAATGTAGGTGGCTGCACTAAATGGAGTTTCTAGTTTCACAGTGTGGGAAAGATAGTTTGATTAAGTTGTCTTATAGAAACAAACATTGCCTAAGAATTTTCTTGATGTTTCCTTTGGTATGTTTGTCAGCCCAGATGTGAATTGAATTTGTCGGTGTCATAGATGCCCCGACTATTGGGGACTTGGCCAAATTTTTTTGTGTGGTGACATTGAGCTTGGAAATTACATGGGTTGGTGATGGTGGAGCTGGTTCCCTCACCATAGTAAATCTAAATGGTTGTGTATATTATTTAGTAACAAATAACTATTATTCCAATATAGGTATCACACAAATACTCTATTTTTCTTCAATATATATATGCGTATATATATCTGTCTATGTTTCAAAGGATATATTTTCACATATAGTTCACAATGTATGTAAATATATATATATATATAATATGACAATGAAAGGAAAAATCAAAAATCACATGTTTGTTGTTCTCCCCACTACATTGGCATCATGGAGCCTTATCGACTCATGGAAAACTGTGAACTAGGAAAAGCATGAAACAATAATGAAAAATTTGATCTAGTTCCATCATATATCACACAATGACAAAGTTGCTAAAAATATTGTTTGCTCCAATTTATGGATTGCTTTTCCTAATGATTTTTTTTCCACAATAACTTTTAAAAAAATAGAATGGTGAAAAATAACTATGAAAGATCAAATTTGTGTGTAATGTTGATAAATATAGGAAATGCAGAATATACAAGAGGTCTTGTTTTGAAGCAAAATGAATTCCATAGATGAAATAAAAAAATATCATTAAAATGAAAACAAAAGAAATAGCAAAGGTTTTTCTTCAAATCATACAATGTATACGAATAAATTTATAAACATACTGGATGCTAGTATGTACTAGAACATATCTAGCCTTCTAGAAACAAAAGGGGGAACACATAACTTTGGTATGTACTAGAGCATATCTATCCCTGTAGGAAGAAAATGAGTGAATGTATAAGTTAGCAAAATATAAATTTATAAAAAAACCCTTGGTTATGGTTATAGTTGTTGGCATCTTCTAGGTGTGGATTGTTTCTTAGATGTTCTTTCTCTCACCTTTCCCTTCTATCCTTTCTTTAAGGAAAAAATCATAAAATTGTAAAGCAACATTTTATTTCAATCTATCAAAATATATATTAGTGATTAAATTTCTATGGAATGGGTAGAAAGATAGTGGTAAATTGAATTACAATAATAGTAGGGGGGAAACATAGTGTAGATGTTAGAACACAACACTTGTTAAACCATCCAATATTCCAACTAGTAGAGGTGCATGACAGGTTTTCACCATTATGTACCTATTCAGTGAGCAAACCAAGTCCACTACTACCAACCCTTGTGTTCAAGAAACTCTACCATTGTTGCAAAGAGGCCTAGGCAAGGCCTCATAAATTGAATAGTCTTATAATATACTAATCCAAAAATGCAATGTACAAAACTCTATATATTTATGAAAGAAATATAGAGGAAGAGGGAAAACAATAAAATGCTTAAAACAAAGTTTTATAGGTCAACATCATACATATACATAGTGGTAAACGCACCAATCTATGACACAATTTTGGCTCTTAAGATGCCACTTTTTTTTTGAAATCAGAAAAATCTGATTTGCATGAGAAAATGAAGATAGTTATGCTCAAAATTTCAAGATGAGGCGAGAACAAAAGTTGAAGTGCTCCAATTCTAGTTTCTAAGCAACTATTTTTTGTTGAAATTAATGAATATTAAGGGTCTCAAAAAGGCGGGGGGAATAGGTCCTGTTTTTATAAAAAAAAAAAGCATAGCACCTAAGGGGTCCCCCCTTTTTGATTGGATTTTTTTTAGAATTTGAAAAATCTCAATAGTGAGAAATTAGCTAATACCATGTAGTTTATCCTCATTCTTTCAGATAATTTTTTTAATGAATAAATATTTAATGAATTTTCAAAGTGGACACATCTTGAAAAGCTGAAATTTGAGCATGCTCGCCCCTAAATGTTTTGCAAACTAATCGAAAATTGATTTTTTTTTTTCATCATGTGTAGAATTGATTCTAGTTTCAAAAATGGTAATTTATTTCATGTTTCAATGAACAGGTAAAAATCTATCCTAAGACTACCACATGTTGGTTTTTGACCAAAAATAGAGGCATTTACAATGGAAGCCATGGATCAAAACCTTAACTAAATCAAAATGATTTTTTTTAATATATTTAGATAGCTAAGAGAGAGTTTAACCCTATCACGATTTTTTTATAAACTTGCTTTGAAATACAAGCAAATGAGATAGGGAGCACAGACAAAAATATGAGGAAATTTTTAAAATCCTATGAATTAACATGTCCAAAGCAGGCCATGGTGCTCGACAAATGACTCATCACATTTGGTGAGCACCAAATTTGGTGTGCACCAAATGTGATGAGTCATTTGGTGAGCGCCAAAATTTGGTGCTCACAAAATGGCCAACTTTGCATGGAACTAGAATTTCCCCTCTTTGTTGAACAACTTCTATAAAGATTAGAGTGCATAGTTTATGATCGTAAATGGATAGTCGAGGTTTTACTTTTCATACCTTCTCTATCTCGTTACTGTAATTAGATAAATCTTTATCCCTTTGAAGTCTTTATCTCTCAAGTCTCACTCCCTCCCACATGACCTAGACTACTCTCTCAGTCCAATCGCCTCTCTCAGGTCTCTTTCCCTCCCACATAGGTACCTAAATAAATCTATCTCACTCCAACCCCCTTTCTCACTCTCTCCCCCTTTGGTCTTTTTGTCCCTCTCACTCTATATCCCTATCTTAGGTTGTTATCTTTCTCTTTTTGTCTCTCTCTCTCAAGTCTCTCCCTCCTACCCCCTCTCCCTCTCTTAGGTCTGTTAGTCACTCCCTCTATCTATCTTGCATTCCCTCTCTCTCATTCACTCTATCTCTCTCCCTTTCTCTCTCACTCTCTCTTCAGTATCTCCATCCCCCTCTCTCTCACACACACACACACACTCCCTCTCTCTCTCCCACTCCCTCTCACTCACTCTCTCCCTCTCTCTTAGGTATCTCCTTCCACTCCCTCTCCCTCTCTCTCTCTCAAGTATCTTTTTCCTACCCCCTCTCCCTCTTTCTCTTTATCAAGTATCCCCCTCCTACCCCCTCTCCCTCTCACAGTCACCCCCTTTATCTCTCTTCCACTCCCTCCCTATCTCACTCCCTCTATCTGTCTCCCTCTACCTCTCCATCTCTCTCAAGTATCTCCCTCCCACCACCTCTCCCTCTCTCTCTCGTGCCATCTATCTCCCTCACACCCACTCTCCCTCCCTCTTTTTCTCTCAAGTCTCTCCCTTCTACACCCTCTCCCTCTTTCAATCCTCTCTTTGTCTCTCTCACTCACTCCCTCTATCTCTCTCCCACATCCTCTCTCTCTCACACTCCCTCTCTCTCAGATATCTCCTTGCCACCCCCTCCCACTCTCTCTCTCTCCTTCTATCTCAAGTATCTCACCCCAACCCCTCCATATCTCTTGAATCCCTCTATCCCAAGTACTCCCTCTCCCTCCCATCCCCTCTCCATCTCTCAAGTCTCTCTCTCTCACTCTGTGTATCTCTCCCATCCCTCTATCTCTCACTCCCTCTCTCCTACTCTCTTAGGTCTCTCCTTCCCACCCCCTCTCTCCAACTTTGTCTCCCTCTCCTTCTCTCTCAGGTGTCTCCCTCCCACCCCCTCTCCCTCTCCCTCTCTCTCACACTCCCTCTCTTTGTCTCACTTTTTATCTCTTCCTCTCTCTTAGGTCTCTCCTTCCCGCCCTCTCTCCCTATTTCTCTCTCTCAAGTATCTCCATTCTACCTGATCTTCCTCTCTCTCTTTGTCAAGTCTCCCCCTCCTACACCCTCTCCCTCTCATAGTGACTCCCTCTATCTCTCTTCCATTACCTCTCTCTCTCAATCCATCTCTATCTCCCCCTCTCCCTATCTCTCTTTCTCAATTATACGTCACTCCAACCACCTCTCCCTCTCTCTCTCTCTCTCAAGTAGAGGGTTTAGTGATTAAGGGTTAAGAGTTGATGGTTGAGGGTTGAGGGATTAAGAGGGTATGAGGGTTGATTTATTTGGGTGTAAGGGTTAAGGGTTGAGGGTTGAGGAACTAAAATGGTATAGGGGTTGAGGGATTAGGGTTTAAGGGTTGAGGGTTGAGGGTTGAGGGATTAAGAGTGTATAGGGGTTGAGGTATTAGGTTTTAAGGTTTGAGGGTTGAGGATTGAGGGATTAAGAGTGTGTAGGGGTTGAGGGATTAGGGTTAAATAGTTGAGGGTTAAGGTATTAAGAGGGTATGGGGGTTGATGGATTAGCATTTAAGGGTTAAGAGTTGAGGGTTGAGGGATTAAGAAGGTATAGGGTTTGAGGAATTAGGGTTTAAGGGTTGAGTGTTGAGGGTTGAGGGATTAAGAGGTTATGGGGGTTGAAATATTAGGGTTTATGGGTTAAAGGGTTTAGGGTTGAGAGGGTATAGCAGTTGAGTGATTAAGGTATAAGATTTGAGGGTTAAGGGTTAAGTGTTAAGGGTTGAGGGATTAAGATTGTAGAGGGGTTGAGAGATTAGGGTTTAAGTGTTGAGGGTTAAGGGTTGAGGGATTAAGATTGTAGAAGGGTTGATGGATTCAGGTTTAAGGGTTGAGGATTGAGGGGTTGAGGGATTAAGAGGGTATAGGGGTTGAAGGATTAGTATTTAAGGGTTGAGGGTTTAGGGATTAAGAGGGTATATGGGTTGAGTGATTAGGGTTTAAGGGTTGAGGGTTGAAGGTCGAGGGATTAAGAGGGTATCGAGGTTGAGGGATTAGGGTTTAAGGGTTAAGATTTGATGGTTGAGGGATTAGGGTTTAAGGGTTAAGGTTTGATGGTTGAGAGATTAAGAGGGTATAGGGTTTGAGGGATTAGGGTTTGAGGGTTCATGGATTAAGAGGGTATAAGGGGTTGAGGGATTATGGTTTAAGGGTTAAGGGTTGAGGGATTAAGAGGTTATGGAGGTTGAGGGATTAGGGTTTCATTTTTAAGGGTTGAGGGCTTAAGAGGGTATAGGTTTCGAGGGATTAGGGTTTAAGGGTTGAGCATTGAGGGTTGAGGGATTAAGAGGTTATGGGGGTTGATAGATTAAGGTTTATGGGTGAAAGGGTTGAGGGGTTAGCATTTAAGGGTTGAGGGTTAAGGCTTAAGGGTTGAGGGATTAAGATTGTAGAGGGGTTGAGAGATTAGGGTTAAGGGTTGAGGGTTAAGGGTTAAGGAATTAAGATTGTAGAGGGGTTGAGGGATTAAGAGATTATAGGGGTTAAGTGATTAGGGTTTAATGGTTGAAGGTTGATAGATTAAGAGGGTATGGGTGTTTAGGGATTAGGGTTTAAGGTTTAAGGTTTGAGGGTTTAGGGATTAAGAGGGTGTCGAGTTTGAGGGATTAAGGTTTAAGGGATGATGGATTAAGAGGGTATAGGGGTTTAGGGATTAGGGTTTAAGATTTGAGGGTTGAGGGATTAAGAGGTTATGGAGGTTGAGGGATCAAGGTTTGAGTGTTAAGGGTTGAGGGTTGAGGGCTTAAGAGGGTATAGTGGTTGAGGGATTAGGGTTTAAGAATTGAGGGTTGAGGGTTGAGGGATTAAGAGGGTATATGGGTTCAAGGATTATAGTTTAAGGGTTAAGGGTTGAGGGTTGAGGGATTAGGGTTTAAGGGTTGAGGGTTGAGGGATGAAAAGGGTGTAGGGTTTGATGGATTAGGGTTTAAGGGTTGAGGGTTAAGGGATAAAGAGGGTATGGGTGTTGATGTATTAGGGTTTAAGGGTTAAGGGTTGAAGGTTGAGGGATTAAGAGGGTATAGGGTTTGAGGGATTAGGGTTTAAGGGTTGAGCATTGATGGTTGACGGATTAAGAGGTTATGGGGGTTGAGAGATTTGGGTTTATGGGTTAAAGGGTTGAGGGATTAGGGTTTAAGTTTTGAGGATTAAGGGTTAAGGGTTGAGGGATTAAGATTATAGAGGGCTTGAGAGATTAGGGTTTAAGGGTTGAGGCTTCACGCTTGATGGATTAAGGCTGGAGAGGGGTTGAGGTTTCTGGTTTTAGGGGTTGAGGGGTTAAGGGGTTGAGGGATTAAGAGGGTATAGGGGCTAAGTGATTAGGGTTTAAGGGTTAAGGGTTGAAGGTTGAGGTATTAAGGTTTAAGGGTTAAGGTTTGATGGTTGATGGATTAAGAGGGTATAGGGTTTAAGGGATTAAGGTTTAAGGGTTCATGGATTAAGAGGGTATAAGGCGTTGAATGATTAGGGTTTAAGGGTTAAGGGTTGAGGGATTAAGAGGTTATGGAGGTTGAGGGATTAGGGTTTGAGTGTTAAGGGTTTAGGTTGAGGGCTTAAGAGGGTATAGGGTTTGAGGGATTGGGGTTTAAGGGTTGAGAGTTGAGGGTTGAGGGATTAAGAGGTTATGGGGGTTGATAGATTAGGGTTAATGGATTAAAGGGTTGAGGGTTGAGAGGGTATAGTGGTTGAGGGATTAGGGTTTAAGGGTTGAGGGTTAAGGGTTAAGGGTTGATGGATAAAGATTGTAGAGGGGTTGAGAGATTAGGGTTTAAGGGTTGAGGGATTAGGATTGTAGAGGGGTTGAGGGATTCATGTTTAAGGGTTGAGGGGTTGAGGGGTTGAGCGGGTATGGGGGTTGATTGATTAGGGTTTAAGGGTGGAGGGTTGAAGGTTCATGGATTAACAGGGTATGAGGGTTTAGGGACTAGGGTTTAAGGGTTAAGATTTGAGGGTTTAGTGATTAAGAGGGTATCAGTTTGAGGGATTAAGGTTTAAGGGTTGATGGATTAAGAGGGTATAAAGGTTGAGGGATTAGGGTTTAAGGGTTGATGGTTGAGGGATTAAGAGGGTATGGAGGTTGAGGGATTAAGGTTTGAGTGTTAAGGGTGTGGGGGTTGATGGATTAGGCTTTAAGAGTTAAGGTTTGAGGATTGAGGGATTAAGAGGGTATAGGGTTTCAGGGATTAGTGTTGAAGGCCTGAGAATTGAGGGTTAAGGGATTAAGAGCTTATGGGGGTTGAGATATTTGGGTTTATGGGTTAAAGAGTTGAGGGTTGAGAGAGTATAGGGGTTGAGGGATTAGGGTTAAAGGTTTGAACATTAAGGGTTAAGGGTTGAGCGATTAAGATTGTAGAGTGGTTGAGAGATTATGGTTTAAGGGTTGATGGTTAAGGGTTGATGGATTAAGGTTGTAGAGGGGTTGAGAGATTCAGGTTTAAGGATTGAGGGTTGAAGGGTTGGGGGATTAAGAGGGTATAGGGGTTGAAGGATTAGGTTTTAAAGGTTGAGGGTTGAGGGATTAAGAGGGTATAGGGGTTGAGTGATTAGGGTTTAAGGGTTGAGGGTTGAAGGTTGAGGGATTAAGAAGTTATGGGGGTTGAGGGACTAGGGTTTAAGGGTTAAGGTTTGAGGGTTGAGGTATTACGGTTTAAGGGTAGGGAGTAGAGGGGTTGAGTGATTAAGAGGGTATAGGGTTTGCTGGATTAGGGTTTAACAGTAGAGGGTAGATGGGTTGAGGAACTAAGAGGGTAGATGGGTTGAGGAACTAAGAGGGTATAGGGGTTAAGGAATTGGGGTTTAAAGGTTGAGGGATTAGTGTTTAAGGGTTAAGGATTGAGGGTTGATGGATTAAGAGGGAATAGGGGTTGATGGATTGAGGTTTAAGGGTTGAGGTTTGAGGGATTATGAGGGTATGAGGGATTAGGTTTTAAGGGTTAAGGTTTGAGGGTTAAGTGATTAAAAGGATATAGGGGTTGAGGTATTAGGGTTTAAGTGTTGAGGGTTGAGGTTTGAGGTATTAAGAGGGTATAGGGGTTGAGGGATTAGGATTTAAGTATTGAGGTTTAAGGGATTAAGAGGGTATGGGGGTTGATAGATTATTTTTTAAGGGTTGAGGGTTGAGGGTTGAGGGATTTAGAGGGTATAGGTTTTGAGGGATTAGAGTTTAAGGATTGAGGGTTGAGGGTTGAGGGTTGAGAAATTAAGAGGGTATGGGGGTTGAAAAATTAGGGTTTCAGGGTTGAGGGTTGAGGGTTGAGAGGGTATAGGGGTTCAAGGATTAGGTTTTAAGGGTTGTGGGTAAAGGGTTGAGGGATTAAGATTGTAAAAGTGTTGAGGGATTAGGGTTTATGGTTGATAGTTGAGGATTGAGGGATTAGGGTTCAAGGGTTGATGGATTAAGAGCATATGGGGCTTGAGGGATTAGATTTTAATGGTTAAGGGTTGACGGTTGAGGGATTAAGAGGGTATAGGGGTTGAGGGTTTAGAATTGATGGATTCAGAGGGTATAGGAGTTGAGGGATTAAGAGGGTATGGGAGTCGAGGGATTAGGGTTTAAGGGTTAAGGGTTGAGAGATTAAGAGGGTATAGGTGGTTGAGGGATTAGGGTTTAAGGGTTGAGGGTTGAGGGTTGAGGGATTAAGAGTGTATAGGGGTTGAGAGATTAGGGTTTAAGGGTTGAGGGTTAAGGGATTAAGAGGGTATGAGGGTTGATGTATTAGGGTTTAAGAGTTAAGGGTTGAGGGTTGAAAGATTAAGAGGGTAAAGGGTTTGAGAGATTAGAGTTTAAGGGTTGAGCATTGAGGGATGATGATTAAGAGGGTATGGGGGTTGAGGAATTAGGTTTTAAGGGTTAAGGGTTGAGTGATTAATATTGTAGAGGGGTTGAGGGATTCGGGTTGAAGGGTTGAGGGTTGAGGGGTTGAGGGATTAAGGTTTAATTATTGAGGGTTGTTGGATTAAGAGGGTATAGGGGTTTAGGGATTAGGGTTTAAGGGTTGAGGGATTAAGAGGGTATGGAGGTTGAGGGTTAAGGGTTGAGGGTTGAGGGATTAAGAGGGTATAGGGGTTGAAGGATTAGGGTTTCAGGGTAGAGAGTAGAGGGGTTGATTGATTAAGAGGGTATAGGATTTAATGGATTAAGGTTTAAGGGTAGACTGTAGAGGGTTTGAGGCATTAAGAGGGTAAATTAGTTAAGGTATTATGGTTTAAGGGTTGAGTGTTCAGTAATTAAAAGGGAATGGGGGTTGACGGATTAGTGTTTAACGTTTAATGTTTAAGGATTGAGGTTTGAGGGATTAAGAGGCTACGGTTGAGGGATTAGGGTTTAATGGTTGATGGTTTAGGGATTAAGAGGGTATGGGGGTTGAGGGATTGGGGTTTAAGGTTTAAGGGTTAGGGGTTGAGGGATTAGGGTTTAAGGGTTGAGGGTTAAAGTTTGAGGGATTATTGTTTAAGGGTTAAGGGTCGAGGGTTGAGAGGGTATAGGGATCGAGGGAGTAGGGTTTAAGGGTTGAGGGATTAATTTTGTAGAGAGATTGAGGGATTAGGGTTTAAGGGTTGAGGGTTGAGGGATTGAGGGATTAAGAGGGTATAGGGGTTGAAGGATTAGGGTTTATGAGTGAAGAGTTGAGGAATTAAGAAGGTATAGGGGTTTCAGAATTAGGGTTTAAGGGTTGGGGGTTGAGGGTTGAGGGATTAAGAGGGTATGGTGGTTGAGGGATTAGGGTTTAAGGTTTAAGTGTTTAAGTTTGAGGGATTAGGGTTTCAAGATAGCGAGTAGAGGGGTTGAGTGATTAAGAGGGTATAGGAATTGAGGGATTAGGTTTTAAGGGGAGAGGGTAGAGGGGTTGAAGCATTAAGAGGGTATAGGGGCTAAGGGATTAGGTTTTAGGGGTTGAAGTTTGAGGAATTAATAAGGTATGGGAGTTAATGGATTAGTGCTTAAGGGTTAACAATTGAGGGTTGAGGGATTAAGAGGTTATAGGGGTTGAGGGATTAGGTTTTAAAGGTTGATGGTTGAGGATTGAGGGATTAAGACAAAATAGGGATTGAGGGATTAGGGTTGAAGGGTTGAGGGTTGAGAGATTAAGAAGGTATGGGGGTTGAGGGATTAGGGTTTAAGGGTTAAGGGTTAAGGGTTGAGGGTTGAGGGATTAAGAGGGTTTAGGGGTTGAGGGATTAGGGTTTAAGGGTTGAGAGTTAAGGGATTAAGAGGATATGGATGTTGATGTATTAGGATTTAAGGGTTAATAGTTGAGGGTTGATGGATTAAGATAGCATAGGGTTTGAGGGATTAGGGTTTCAAGGTAGCAAGTAGAGGGTATAGGCATTGAGGGATCAGGTTTTAAGGGTAGAGGGTAGAGGGGTTGAAGCATTAAGAGGATATAGGGGTTGAGGGATTAGGTTTTAGGGGTTGAAGGTTGAGGAATTAATAAGGTATGGGAGTTTATGGATTAGTGTTTAAGGGTTAATGATTGAGGGTTGAGGGATTAAGAGGTTATAGGGGTTGAGGGATTAGGGTTTAAGGGTTGACGGTTGAGGATTGAGGGATTAAGAAAAAATAGGGATTGAGGGATTAGGGTTGAAGGGTTGAGGGTTGAGAGATTAAGAAGGTATGGGGGTTGAGGGATTAGGGTTTAAGGGTTAAGGGTTAAGGGTTGAGGGTTGAGGGATTAAGACGGTTTAGGGGTCGAGGGATTAGGGTTTAGGGGTTGAGGGTTAAGGGATTAAGAGGCTATGGATGCTGATGTATTGGGATTTAAGGGTTAATAGTTGAGGATTGATGGATTAAGAGGGTATAGGGTTTGATGGATTAGGGTTTCAAGGTAGCGAGCAGAGGGGTTGATTGATTAAGAGGGTATAGGCATTGAGGGATTAGGTTTTAAGGGTAGAGAGTAGAGGGGTTGAAGCATTAAGAGGGTATAGGGGTTGAGGGATTAGGTTTTAGGGGTTGAAGGTTGAAGAATTAATAAGGTATGGGAGTTTATGGATTAGTGTTTAAGGGTTAATGATTGAGGGTTGAGGGATTAAGAGGTTATAGGGGTTGAGGGATTAGGGTTTAAGGGTTGAAGGGTTGAGGGTTGAGAGATTAAGAAGGTATGGGGGTTGAGGGATTAGGGTTTAAGGGTTAAGGGTTAAGGGTTGAGGGTTGAGGGATTAAGAGGGTTTAGGGGTCGAGGGATTAGGGTTTAGGGGTTGAGGTTTAAGGGATTAAGAGGCTATGGATGCTAATGTATTAGGATTTAAGGGTTAATAGTTGAGGGTTGATGGATTAAGAGGGTATAGGGTTTGATGGATTAGGGTTTCAAGGTAGCGAGTAGAGGGGTTGAGTGATTAAGAGGGTATAGGCGTGGAGGGATTAGGTTTGAAGGGTAGAGGGTAGAGGGGTTGAAGCATTAAGAGGGTATAGGGGTTGAGGGATTAGGTTTTAGGGGTTGAAGGTTGAAGAATTAATAAGGTATGGGAGTTTATGGATTAGTGTTTAAGGGTTAACGATTGAGGGTTGAGGGATTAAGATGTTATAAGGGTTGAGGGATTAGGGTTGAAGGGTTGAAGGGTTGAGGGTTGAGAGATTAAGAAGGTATGGGGGTTGAGGGATTAGGGTTTAAGGGTTAAGGGTTAAGGGTTAAGGGTTGAGGGTTGAGGGATTAAGAGGGTTTAGGGGTTGAGGGTTAAGGGATTAAGAGGCTATGGGTGTTGATGTATTAGGATTTAAGGGTTAACAGTTGAGGGTTGATGGATTAAGAGGGTATAGGGGTTAAGGGATTAAGGTTTAAGGGTTGAGGGTTGAGGGTTGAGGGATTAAGAGGGTATGAGGGTTGACCAATTAGGGTTTAAGGGTTAAGGGCTCAGAGTTGAGGGATTAATAGGCTATAGGGGATGAAGGATTAGGGTTTAAGGGTAGAGAGTAGAGGGGTTTAGTGATTAAAAGGGTATAAGGGTTGAGGGATTATGGTTTAAGGGTAGACGATAGAGGGGTTGAGGAATGAAGATGGTATAGGGGTTAAGGTATTAGGGTTTAACGGTTGAGGGTTGAGGAGTTAAGAGGGTATGGTGGTTCAGGGATTATTGTTTGAGGGTGAAATATTGAGGCTTGATGGATTAAGAGGATTTGGTTGAGGGATTAGGGTTTGAGGGTTGAGGTTTTATAGATTCAGAGGGTATGTGTGTTCAGGGATTTGGGTTTAAGGGTTAAGGGTTGATGGATTAAGAGGGTATAAGGGTTGAGGGAATAGGGTTTAAGGGTTGAGGGTTGAGGGTTGAGGGTTGAGGGTTGAGGGATTAGGTTTTAAGGGTTGAGGGTTGAGGGATAGGGTTTAACAGGTTAAAGGTTGAGAGGATACAGGGGTTGAGGGATTGAAATTGTATAGGGTTTGAGTGATTAGGGTTTAAGGGTTGAGGGATTAGGGTTGAAGGGTTGAGGGTTGATGGATTAAGAGGGTATGGGGGTTGAGGTATTATGGTTTAAGGGTTAAGGGTTGAGAGTTGAGGGATTAAGAATATATAGGGGTATGGGGGTTGAGGTATTAGGGTTTAAGGGTTAAGGGTTGATAGTTGAGGGATTAAGAGGGTATAGGGGTTAAGGGATTAGGGTTTAAGAGTTGAGGGTTGAGGGTTGAGGGAGTAATATTTAAGGTTTGAGGGTTAAGGGATTAAGAGGGTATGGGGGTTGATGTATTAGGGTTTAAGGGCTAAGGGTTGAGGGTTGAGGGATTAAGAGGGTACAGGGTTTGAAGGATAAGGGTTTAATGGTTGAGCATTTAGGGCTGAGGGATTAAGAGGGTATGGGGGTTGAGGGATTAGGGTTTAAGGGTTAAGGGTTGAGGGTTGAGAGGGTATAGGGGTTGAGGGATCAGGGTTTAAGGGTTGAGGGTTACGGTTTAAGGGATTAATATTGTAGAGGGGTTGAGATATTAGGGTTTAAGGGTTGAGGGTTGATTGGTTGAGGGGTTGGGGGATTAAGACGGTATAGGGGTTGAGAGATTAGGGTTTAAGGGTTGAGGGTTGAGGGATTAAGACAGTATAGGGGTTGAGGGATTAGGTTTTAAGGGTTGAGGGATGAGGGTTGAGGGAGTAAGAGGGTATTGGGGTTAAGGGATTAGGGTTTAAGGGTTAAGGGTTGAGAGGGTATAGGGGTTGAGGGATTAGGGTTTAAGGGTTGAGGGTTAAGGGATATGAGTTGAGGGATTAAGATTGTAGAAGGGTTGAGAGATTAGGGTTTAAGGGTTGGGGGTTGATGGGTTGAGCAGTTGAGGGACTAAGAGGCTATAGGGGTTGAGGGATTAGGGTTTAAGGTTTGAGGGTTGAGGGTTGATGGATTAAGAGGGTATAGGGGTTGAGGGATTGGGGTTTAAGGGTTGAGGGATTAAGAGGGTATAGGGGTTGAGGATATAGGGTTTAAGTGTTAAGGTTTGAGGGTTGGGAGCATATAGGGGTTATTGGATGAGGATTTAAGGGTTGAGGGTGAAGGATTGAGGGATTAGGGTTTAATGGTTTAGGTTTGTGGGTTGAGTGATTACAAGGGTATAGTGGTTGAGGGATTAAGAGGGTATGGGGGTTTATGGATTAGGGTTTAAGGGTTGAAGGTTTAGGGATTAAGAGGGTATAGGGGTTGAGGGATTAGGGTTTTAGGGTATAGAATAGAGGGGTTGGGTGATTAAGAGGGTATAGGGGTTGAGGGATTAGGGTTTGAGGGTTGAGGGTTGAGGGTTGAGGGTTGAGGGTTGAGGGATTAAGAGGCTATAGGGATTGTTTGATTAGGGTTTAAGGGTTGAGGGTTGATGGATTAAGAGGGTATGCAGGTTGAGATATTAGGGTTGAAGTGTTAAGGGTTGAGGGTTGATGGATTAAAAGGGTATAGGGGTTGAGGGCTTAAGAGGGTATGGGGTTTGAAGGATTAGGGTTTAAGGGTTAAGGGTTGAGGGTTGAAGGATTAAGAGAGTATGGGTGTTGAGGGATTAGTGTTTAAGGGTTAAGGGTTGAGCGTTGAAGGATTAAGATGGTATAGGGGTTGAGGTATTAAGAGCATATAGGGGTTGAGGGATTAGGGTTTAAGGGTTGAGGGTTGATGGTTAGGGGTTGGAGGATTAAGATTATAGAGGGGTTGAGGGGTTAGGTTTTAAGGGTTGATGGATTAAGAGGGTATGGGGGTTGATGGATTAGGGTTTAAGGGTTAATGGTATAGGGTTTACGGTTTAAGGGTCTCACTCCTAATGTCTCCCACTCCCTCTCTTAGGTCTTCCCCCCCACCATAACTGAATAAATTCTTTCCCTCTCAAGTCTCTCTCTCTCAGATCTCACTCCCTCCCTTGATACCTACACTAATTTGTGTCACTCCAATGCCCACTCTCACAATCCATCTCTGTTAGGCCTTACTTACTTCCTACCCTACTTTCTTAGGTCTCTCCTTCCCACCCCTTCTCTCCCACTTTGACTCACTCTCCTTCTCTCTCGGGTGTCTCCCCTCTCTCTCTCTCTCTCTCTTAGGTTTCTCCCTCCCACCCCCTCTCCCTCCCCCTCTCTCTCTCTCAAGTCTCTCCCTCCTACCCCTTCTCTCTCTCTCTCTCCCACTCCCTCTCTCTCACTCCTTCTATCTCTCTCCCACTCTATCTCTCTCCCTCTCTCTCAAGTCTCTCCTTTTCAAAACAACACATTTGGTGCTCTCCAAATTTAGCACTCTCCAAATTTATTGAGTGCCAAATGTGTTCTACCTTGAAACAATAAAATAAGGGTTGACCCCATGATTCTGGCCCACATTCTCCTATATTTGTCTAGTTCAATGCTTTATCCGAGTCAGAAATGCCTTTTTTTATGCAATTGGACTTCATATTGTACCAATATATGCTTGATCCATCACCTTTTTACCACCAACTTGCAAGGTAGACAACGTAGAAGAAGAAATTTTTAACTTTCTACATCATTTTACATTATCTAAGGTAATATATTCATTTTGGTAATATTGAAATGTTAATATTTAGTATATTTGTTTGTTTTTGACAATATAGATTAAATTTCCTTAATGATTTTATTAATCATAAAAATTGGACATAGAATTCAACTTTGAATTAGATGGGATTTGCATAAAAATGGTCAATTTGTTATGAGTTTGAAGAAGAAAAAATTAAAAACATGACATTTACTTAACATAAATTTACGTATGATTTTTTTTTGGATTTCTTATAATAGTCCATTTCCAACATGGCTAGTGGAATTCATTTTATTTCATTTTTCTTTCAACTAATTTGTAAAAAAATTATTTTCATCTAATTTGGAAAACCTAGTAGCTTTCATCAATATTGATGCAAGTGTCCAATAATGTTTTTGTTCCATAAAAATTCACCTTCATCACATGTGCTTAGATAAATTCAAGTGAGCTGACATAGTTGTTAAATCAAGTTTCCATTCATTCATACCATTTACCTCTCTAATAAATAAAAAATGGGGAAATTTGTGCAATTGAGAATGATTATTGTCTTTCTAAGTTACCTCATTGCTAAAAAAATAGTGAATAATTATAAGATATAGAATCACAAACCCTTCTTTGAATTCATATTCTGCATGACTTCATTGACAATCAAAAATTTTGTTTTGAGAAAAATAAACACAAGATTCTCTAGTTTTCATTTAGGTGGAAACAAGTTATACCATAGGTTTGTGATGCGGACTAGGGAGAAAAAACCTTCAACAATCGTAATTAAATCAGTTTCAAACAATCTTCAATCTCAAAAACCCCAATTCAATGTTGAACTAACCTATTCACATTCACATCCTTGTAGCATTCACAACAAAGATAATTTTTCATATCTTAGTCACTAGAACCCTCTCTAATGCATCTAAACACTAAACCCTTGCTTTAGGGCTTTCTATTCTTGAAACAAGGAGGGTTTATTCAAAATCAATGTTCCATGCCTCTGGTGCAGGAGCACCTTGTAAGCTCAATTTTGTCAAAAATTTCATCTTTAGTGAGCATGGTCAAATGCTATGATTCTAGTTAATGTTGACTATATTGTGTTCAGTAAGGTCAATTAAACCATTTTATAATGTATTTAGAGCTAAGGGAGTACAGTTGTGTCATAGCTTGCAATTTGGCTAAATGTGGTCAGAAAAGTTGCTAAAAGATGCAAAAGTTGCAAAGTTCAAGGGAGTTGGAATGAAATAAAAATATGTATAATAACCTTCCATGCCTTGAAGGAGAGGTTTTTGGTTGATTTGTACCCCATTTTTTATCAAGAAGAATGTTATTTTGTAGAAATTTATTGGTTTCTATCACTTTTCTTGTTGTTATACAATCTGTATGGAATGTAAGATGATATGAAACCAATTGGATGTTGTAGATTAATGAATTAGATTTAATTTTCACCTATTTAGAGGTTCTAAATCTTTGTATAGTGAAATATATATTGTTTTTATTGTTGTTACCTACTTTCATAGTGTTCTTGGATTGAAGGGATTCATTATGTAATTTGACCCATTACAGTTTTTCTACCTACTGTAACTTGTGGAATGGGTCCTCTAACTGTTAAAATACATGCCTAACCTTTTTAGAATGTTGTGGGGTCAAGGTTGGGTGTTTGGGATGATGTTCTAGGACTATAGCAGGGTCTTTTCATGGTGAAAATTAGGGCTTCAAGTAGTGTTTTGAAAAAATGTGGAAAGGATTGTCCATGCAATGTATTATTCACCATGTCCAAGGTCTGGTAAGTGTGTTTGGTGCTTCGTATGGGTCTGACAGGTTTGGGAGATAGGAGTTTCATTAAAACCCCAAGTGTTTTGCTTGAAATTAAGGGTTTGGTGTATTAGGGGTCTAGAGGTCTTGGACCTAGAAACAAATACGGAAATTGGAGGTTTTGACACATAAAATACTACTGTTTAAGGATTTTGAGTGAAGATGTAGTGTTTAAAAGGTACTCTCTTTGTAAATTAGGCCAATTGAATAGCGTTTTCCAAGGTGGGTCTATTAGAAGTCAATGCTGGTCCAAAGGAGTTGATGCTCAGGTTTACCTAGGTTTTATAACTTGCAAATGGGTATCTTAATCATCTCTGATTTTTTCAAGTGTTTTGGAAAATATTGGTGAAAAGGCCCTTGAACCGGCTTACCTATTCTATAAGGGAAAGCTTGGTAGAAGTTAGTATTTTTAGTTGAACATCTGATTTTGCTTTGGAATTTGATTGATTCTCATTGATTTGTTTATTGAATGGTTTCCACCCCTCTTTGCATCAAAAATGGAATTTCTTAGTAAGTTAAGTGATCAAGTTGTGTGTATGTCTATTAAGAGCCTTCCTCTAAATATTTAAACAAGTTCATTATGGATACCTACATGTACTGCATCAGCCTCTAGGTACTTTGCCAACTCTTCAAACACACTAAAATTCCCTACTCTAATATCTCACCCTACATAAATATAACTCCATCATCTATGAAAAATATTTTGTAGCATAGACATGTTTAATAATTGCAAACAACTCGTTGCCTTCTTTCATAAAATTATTTTGTGTGTTTCATATTTAATGTAATGTAATCAACGATATCAATATTTTCATAAAATGAATTACTTACTTTTATTCTATGTGTGTTTGTGAGCATGTAGCATTCAAGGTCATTCTGAGGAAATAACCAAAGCCTCTAACACTAGAAGAACTGTAGTTAAAAATGCAAGGAGAAGAGAATAAAAAACTGTAGCTCATGAAGCAAAGGAATTGTAGCCCATACAACCAAAAATTCTCATGCAATCTAAGAGATAAGTCAAATTGGAAAAACCAAGAGCACGAATGAGGAAACTTCATGGAAGGACAGGAATGGATACTGAATTTGGGGGCACATCATCAACCATAGGTGAAACTCAATGCTCATCTCTAGTTGAAGACACATTGACAAAAATATGTGGTTTTCCATGTACATCAAAAATTGCATCTCCAATTGAAGACACCATCCAAAACATTTCATTTTGAAAGTACATCAGCAAACACATGTCTATTTGAAGGAGCTCCACAAATGAAATCTCAAGTTGGAGGTACTACATCATTTACATGTCAATCTCAAGGTATGTCATCAATTGCACCTCTAATTGAAGGTACACGATCTATCCCTGATGTTGTTGACCTTCCCAATATTGACACAAATTTACATTTGAGAACTCCTCCTAGATTTTTGCATAGAAAACCTACATTTTTGATTGATATTGATTCCAATTTTTTGAAATGGATGCCTAATAAGATTCCAAAACATACATTTCAAAGATATGCATAAAGGATATGGAGTTTTTTTTTTGTGAAGCTAAGTGAGGGTGGAAGATGCCAACTATTTTTTGAAATGATGAGGCAACTCAAATTTAGGCTCACCATGAAGGCTCTTGGGCTAAGAGTTTTGAATGAATCAAGTGAAAATTTTATTTTAAATAATGTGATGAGTGCATACGAGAGCATAGGTTCCACCTCACACACGAAGGATAGTTGTGCCACACAATGTGTGATGACAAAAACACTATTAAGCAATCAAACAAGGAACAAGGTGAACCTTACAAAGGCAACTAAGTCTTTGAAAATAAGTAGATAATATCCAATGAGAGCCAAAGGAAGGCTTGAAAGAGTGGAGGATAAAAATAGCAATGAGATATGGGAATTTTCGGGTAGAGTGCCACGTAAAGACACAAGAATTGCTCAAGGCTTGAGATTTGTAATTGTGAATAATTGGAAGGATAACACAAGGACCTATCCTAATCAAAGAGATGTTGTAAGAAGGAGAACTAGTAGTAAAAACCATGAGCCACATCCAATGCATTATTTGGATACCATTCAAACTCAATTTTTTGTTGATTTTGTATAGAAGTTTGTTGAAATTAAAATATGTCAAAGGTAGTTTGAAATGCTAAAGCCTTTTTATGTCAAAAAAAATCACACACACACACTACTTGTTGTTGTAGGGTTCATATTTAGCTTTCTAATCATTATGATGTTTATTGACGTATATGTGTAGATATGCATATTGACAATGTTTTGCAAGAATGTAGCATAATGCCTCCACCTAAATCATCAAGGAAATTTCTGTCTTCCATTTTATGTGAAGGAGAGGATGGTCAAATTTTTTACAAAAAATAATGTTTGGATGGCACATGTGATCATTGTGGTGGCATGCAACATTTTCCAATTTTCCAACACATGGCTAGTACACACAATTGGAGACAAAATTATGGAATTTGGCAAATATAAGACAATGGCATATAGTTTAAAAGATGGGAAAGAAGCAAAGAAGTGTGAATTGGTTAGTGATAATATTCTAGTGTATCGGTTTATGGGAAATTTTCATGATTAGGTGGTCTATGATTATGTAAGGCATACACATAGAGCACAATGGTTGGACTCACAGTTCAAGTTATGCAATGACACATTTCCATTTCTTCATATCATTTCAGTTGTCAACTTCGTTGAGAACTACACAGTACAACCATAGAATGAGGTGCAATTATAGTACTAAAACTCTATGTAGGTTGCTATATTTGTGCATATAAAATTCATTCATGAAAATGATAGTACGGAGGAAGATAGGAAATTATTGAGGGAGTATCACTTTTGCATCAGTGATGATCGCACACATTGTATAGAGTTTGTGCAAGGTTGCTTTCATATGTTCTATGTTGATTTGGCTAGCAAGTGCATATCATTTAGTCAACATATTAGATGGTCAAATAATTGTACATCACAATTCAAGAATGCCATAATTTTTTACTAGTTGAGTAGGATGCATATGATTAGTGGTGTTCAACATATGTGGAACTTCTCAGAGGCCGAGCATGGAAAGGGGGGGCATGAGGGAGCAAGTGCATGTATCAAAAGAGCCCTAACACAAGAAGAGTTAAAGTACACAAATAGTGTAAATTTGATAGATGCAAGATCAATTGTCGAGTGGTGCAATGGTGCAATGGGTCTAGGTAATTAAGGTAATTATTTAGTTCACATATTTTCTCTTTTAGTAGATGATACTAACATTGAAAAATATGAGGATTGTTGTACACTAATAGGATCAAGTGAGCTACACTCTTTTAGAAACTCCAATGCAATTACATGGACTATCCATACAAGGAATATGGCATGCTTTTGTTATGCATGTACACTTCAATCATGGAATGCTTGTGAGTCAATAGAATGGGTTGACTAATGGTCTGTAAGAAGTCTAACCCCACTTGACATTTATCAGCTCCTAACAGCTCTACAAATCATGAAAATACAATCATCCATTGACTTTGATCATGTATCAGACCTACTAGAACTACGTAATATATCTTACAAGTTTTATTATGTTGTTCAGTAAATACATATAACAAGATGAACATATCATTGCAAGGCACGTTTATGTGGTGATAGTAGATGAAGACAATGAAGAGGGTGCATACTATTACCTAGGTCATTGTATTGAAGCCAAAAATAAATTGGATTCCCTAGTTATGGATGGAGAAAATATAGACTATCCTATAGGTTCAATGGTTGTTATTGGAACATGGATTTGAAGGTATCCAGTTAAGAATGTTGCAATTTGTGGTTGTTTGAGGACTTCGACATGCATCAGAAAATTCTTCACTACTCTAACCTTGTCGTCACCACCAATGTTCATTTGATCAAATATAAGGGTAGACCTATGAACAAGAACTTGTGGAAAGTGAGTGAGTTTGTCCATGAGGCAATACTTGACATAGTAAAGAGTAGAGTAGACCCAGATGGTTCCCTGGATTGATTTTTAGTTATGCACATTGAATTTTTAAAGTCATGTTATTGATCACTCCTTTGGACCAACACCTTGCAATAAATATTTTTCACCACTATTTTTTGATGTCATATGCATTTATGATTGTCATTGATCCTTTTCTTAATGTGACTATAGGTAATACTTAAATTTTTCAAAGTATATAAGAAAAGAACACCGGTTGGTGATGCAAGTGTTCAGTGGTATGAGAAACATCGGTTTCTAGTGCATTTTCTAGTTGTCAATCTTCTCTTTCTTTTCCATCTCATATATTTATTAAATTCTTATATGCTACATGTTTTATGTTAAGCCTCTACGTGATATATTTGAAATTTATACATAGGGTCATCGAGAGATGATAAACTAGCAAAGGGTAACATCACCATTGTAGGACCTTCAATTGACCTCCTTATCTAGCATGCATGAAGGTGATAGTAGGTCTAGTCAGTTGTATGACTAAAATTATTTAGTTATTGCTCTTTTAATGATTTTTTGTGAGTCTATGTCTAAGATTGAGAGGCTTTTGTAGGTTTTTTGTGGACCAAATTCCTATGATACTACACAACCAAAAAGATGATAATACCCATGTGTTTCGTAGGGATCAGGGGATGTACATGTTTTGAACCATTTTGGAATGCAAATAACTGGTCCAGCTGAGGTGGAATGGAGAAATGAAATTGGGCAGCAACTCCTTTTGTTTCTTCTCAAGTATAATATATTCGATGATCTGTGTTGCAAATGGGAGGATTATTTCCCTGCATGTATTGATACAAGTATTGACTAATGGGAATATTTTAAAGACGTTCTTCCATCACTATTGTAATCTTTTTCATTGACTTAGTTTATTTTTTTATATAAAAAAATTATGAGAAATTAATACATGCAAATGTGTATATTTCTTAATATATGCCTTAATTAAATGTGTAGATTACATTTAAAATTATTTGTAATGTTTCATGGTTTATATTTAAATTTGTCTTCAAGGAAAAACATGTGGATTTATGAGTAAGAATGAAATAATGTCTAATATAATTATAGAAAAGCATATTTTATTGTCCCTATTGATGTAGAGGTGGTGGTAACCCAAGGCACAAATTGACACAACTTCTCTCAAATAT
This sequence comes from Sequoiadendron giganteum, assembly GCA_007115665.2. Classification (NCBI taxonomy): domain Eukaryota; kingdom Viridiplantae; phylum Streptophyta; class Pinopsida; order Cupressales; family Cupressaceae; genus Sequoiadendron; species Sequoiadendron giganteum. The sequence continues at coordinate 355,252,829 of CM021106.1, read as the reverse complement.
GCCAAGCAAGACATCAACATTCAATTAACTCAACCTTATAAATAGCATCAAACTCAACAAGGACCCTATAGAGGTTGTAAAAATACAAGCAATGATAATTAAATTAACTTTGCATAATCCCCAAGGCAGATTCATTGAATTCCTCAAAAATCACCTTTTGTCAATCCTACCAAATTGGCAAGATACTAAGCTCACTAGTGTGCCAAATCTGTAGGGTTGACAAGGTAGGGAAGCATATGCTTCATAGAAATAGATGAAACGTAGGTCATCTCTAACATACCTTAGGGTATTAGATTCAACCAAAAAACTACTATGGACCAATCTACAACACCACAAGGGGACCTAATGAGGTTGTTCCAAGCAAGAACCATGATGTAGAATGGATCAACCAAATAGGAGAGATGACATAATTTCTCTCAAATATTCCCACTTGGACATCAATTCACCAAACTCACAATAGGGTAACCTTGCCACTTGACATGGGATTTTGGCCAATCAAACTGAGACAGAGGTTTAGACTAGATTTCTTACCCTAGAACATGTTTCTGCTAACCACTTTAGGACATAACATCGTAACTTTCACCTAAGGAATTCTATTTTCTCATCGCTCTATCCTTTAGGCCTCTTTTACCTTTAACCACTGTAGCACTTTCCAGTAGGAAAATCAAGAAAAAAACCACATACAAGCTTGTACTAGGCCCAAACCACTGAATTTGGACAACAAATGGATGTCCCTACAAATTCTTAAAGCATCCCTTCTTGACGACCGAAAGTAAAGTCACAACAAACCAAAAGGTAACATACATTTGGTGGAAGGCTTAACATTGCATTTTAATGCACTCAAAACCCTTAAAACATGGTGTGCAGACCGACCCTCAATAATTGCCTTCTAAAATACACAAAATAACTTGAAATCCAACCAAACTATATATAAAATTGAGTTAAGTATGATGTCCACCTAATTCCATCGAAAAGAGAGCACAATCACTCTGAGATACAATCAACCAACTTGATCCCTTAAGGGTCCAAAGTGTAAAATGGAAACAATCTTTAATAGGGTATTACTCGTAAACCATGGTGATTATGAAATACTTGTCTAAGAATACAAGATCATGTTGGGACCCTCTACAAAAACCTCTCTTGGTTTTTTCTATCTAGGAGGCATTTTCTCGTGGTGGTGAATTTTCACTCAAAAACAAAGTTGTCAAATTCGAGTAGTTGATAGTTGCAAAGTAGTGCAACTTTCATTTTGCATCTCATGTGACCAAACAGATTGTTTCAATGCAAATGGGTGGGTAATTTTATTCTAGGCATGGTCCTCTTTTTCACCCAAACACGCAGAGTTGCTCTGAGCTACGTTCAATTGGATTGATCCCTTAAGGGTCCAAAGTGCAAAATGGATGTGAACTTCAACATGCTAGCATTCAGACATTGTGATGCTTATAAACTTATTGTATAATCCTATACGATGATGTTGGGCCCCTCTACAATAACCTCTCTTAGTTTAGGCTATCTCAGAGGCATTTTCCTGTGGTGGTGAATTTTCCCTTGGGGAAAAAGTTGTCAAATGCAAGTAGTTGAAAGTTGCAAAGTGGTGCAACTTTCGTTCTACAACTCGTGTGACCAAATGGATAGTTGCAATACATTTGGCTGGGTATTTTTACGCTAGGCATGGTCCTCTTTCACACTCAAACACACAAAATCGCTCTAAGCTACGTTCAACTGAATTGATCCCTCAAGGATTCAAAGTGCAAAATGGCTGCGAACTTAAGAATTCTATTACTCGGACATCATGATTATTAGAAAATTATCGTCTAATCCTATGAGATCATTTTTGAACCCACTACAACAACCTCTCTCAATTTTAACTATCTCAGAGGCATTTTCCTGTGGTGGCAAATTTTCACTTGGGGAAATGTTATCAAATGCAAGTAGTTGAAAGTTGCAAAGTAGTGCAACTTTGGTTCTGGAGTTCATGTGACCAAATGGATTGTTCCAATGCATATAGGTGGGTATTTTTACGCTACGCATGGTCCTCTTTTTTACCTAAGCATATGAAATCTCTTTGAGCTACTTTCAACTAGATCGATCCCTTAAGGGTCCAAAGTGCAAAATGACTGCGGACTTCAACATGCTATTATTTAGACCATGTGATGCTTAGAAAATTCTCATCTAAGCCTATGGGATAATTTTGGGCCCCTCTAGGATAACCTTTATCGGTTTTTTCTATCTCGAAGGAATTTTCCTATGGTGGGGTGATCCCACAATAGTGGTTTACAATTTTTGGCCAAACTGGACACTGCAATTATTATTTTTCACTAAATATTCATATCCGGGCACCTATAGCAACTAAACCGTGAGGAATTTGAAGATGATGCAAACTAGAGTCTCATCACATTTTCTCTATAGATTCTAAAAATATTTTTTTCCATCTCTCACGAAAACTGGTTTTTTTCAAAAAACAACATTTTAAAAAGGTGATGCTCACCGTATAGAACATAATTTTTTTTGTATCAAGGATAAAATTCTAATTTTATCAAATTTAGATTTTTCACTATGATATCTAGCACTTTCATTTGGTCTCATAGTTTTTTATTGAATATTTTTTCCTTAATAAAGTTTCAAAGTCAAACCAATTGCAATTTAGAAAAAGGCGGACTGTATACAACATAACTTTTTTTGTATGAATTGAAATTCATTTTTTCTTTTTTTAATGGATCATGGACATCAATACCCAGCCTCAAAATATTTTTAAAAAATTTATTTTGATAATCTGCTATTTTTCCACATGTGCAGATCAGAGATTTTAATTTCTAGTGAAAAACCTATGTTTAATAAAACTAAAAAATAAAATACATAATAAAAGCAAACCATATTAAAATTATATTCAACGAATAGCTCATTCAGAGGACTATTATTATCTAGTTGGGTTTCTGAAGTCTTCTACATTTTCGTTTTCAAATTGAGCTTTGAAAGACAATTTTTTACCAAAAAAAAAGAATTTTTGGGGAGATTGGGGAAATAGGGTGTTCGGCCAAACATAGGTTCGGCTGAACCTCTTTAAAATAATTAAGGAAATTATTTTAAATGGGTTCGTTCGATCCACACAAAATTGGTTCGGTCGAACCCCTTCACTATACATCTGAAAGTCAAACATCTTTTCTAGGTTTGTTTGCATTTTTTTGAGCTCCTGTGTAAATGGCGGCAACCCTCGTGCTTCCAAGCCTGTCAACTGAAAAAGACATTTCACAGGTTAAAAAATGATGAATATTTTGATAATGTTTGTTATTGTTGCATTTTTTTTTACTGTTGTAAGTTTTTTCAAGTTTTTTAAATTTTTAAAGTTTTTTCTAGTTTTTGTGATAGATTTTTTGCATTTTGGAGAAAAAATTTGTTGTTGGTTTAAATCAATCATTTGTATTTTGAAGAAGAAAATGGGACAAAAAGAAAAAAGAAAAAACAAAGCTCAACGAAATTTTTCAAAAGATAAAGAATAAAATAGATGCAAACAAAATTTGACAAATTATCATAGAAGGAAACAAGGTACGTGTTTATTTCTTCTTTTTCTCATCAAAAATGGGTAAATTTATTTATTTACAATTTAGTGGGTTTATCATATGTTTTATCTAGCAACAAGGAAAAATGCATCAAATAATTGATATATAAAAAAATTGAAGGTTCCTCATTTCATTTTTTTGGAAATGAAAACTCAAATGCACATCATCAATGAGTTCTATAAAACTAAAATCTGCAAGTTATCACTAGATTTTATGAATCCTTATACTAAATATTTTACTAGTTTTGATCTACAATATATTCTCTTTATTTGTATTTTTTTGTGGCACCCAATTTTGCATCTATCTATGTTTATGTCCTTCTTTAAATTATTATATTTATTTCATCCAATTGTGCATCATCAATTATATAGATATGGTAGAAACACCATCTTTCACCAGTATTTCCTCCTCTATCTTGGTATCTCCCTTTGTATCAATACATGAAAATCAATAGTAGGGAAATAATTATGTATAACCAAATTGGATAAAAGAAGATGACACAAGATAATTCAACAAAAGAGAATTTATAAACTCATCTAAAAAAACTAAATAGTGATAATTAGTTGAGAAGGCGGGGATAGCTCAAACACCCCACAAACACACAAAAATTGGTAAAAATTATAAATATTATAATAAATAGAATCATATTAGTTAGCAATAACTATTTTTGGATTATGATAGATTTAACAAGTACGATGAATATACACATAAAAAATACATTAACTAAATAAGTCTATATGCGAGGAACATATAATGTAGAAATATGTATTTAAAATAATATTTTCTAAATTTTCTAACACATAATCTAACATAGAATTAGAATATTCTTCATAACAATGAACTAATTCATAAAGAAATAAACATATTGATAGTAAAAATAAAAATGTATTGAATTTGATTACATAAATAAAAAGTTGAAAGTCTTAACTAACTTTATTCCTAGATAAGATTAATAACACAAAATTACTATCCAAAATAGATAAATCAACAAGTGTAAATGGTCTTATCTAAATTGGTTTCACCTATATAAACTATGCATGCTTATTTTTCCTATAAAAAAAAAGTACTATGTTTTTATTAAAAAAAATATTAAAAATGGGATTTTTATAATAAACAAAGAAAAATCTAGAATGAGAGTTGAGAAATAGATATCTTGAATCATGTGATAGGAATCTAGAATATGAATCAATAGAAGATAATAAAAATTAAATCATGTTTCCTAGATGGTAGCATGACTACATTAAGACCTCTATATGACTACATTTTTGTCAAGTACATAAAAAATACCATTTTATACAAAAATTTGAAAGTCTATAAAATAAGAATAAAATATAGAACCAATAACAAGAAACTAAATAGTAGAATAACACATAAATTTTGTAAAATAAATTAAATGATATAAAATCGTCATAATGTTATTTAAACTAAGCTCTAAGATAATATAACTATGATAGATAGGAAAAGACACAAAACCTTCATATGAAGAGATTTCCAAGAATACATGTAGCTAGTTCCACAAAGGAAAACGGGTGAATTTTGGTTATCTTACCAATATCGTCAAATCCCTAATTTGGTATTTTTACCTCCAGAAATAATAATAAAAAATACATTAGATTAATATGGTTATTCTCTTATCCTATATGTATCTAGAACTAAGATGAGTACAACATAAAAAAAAAAAAAATCTATAGCAATAAGTGTATCCCTTAGATATATGAAATAATAAAATTTGAGAAGATGGATCAACAAGAATTTCCAAGAGAGTTATGAATCTACAAGAAGAAATATGAAATTTTTTTATTATGATATTTTCTTAGGTAGATTCCTCAATGAATATAGCCATCTAAATATGTCATCTTCTTCTACATCTCTTTCTTTTGCTATAGATTCTTATCATAATCTTAATCTATATTCATATTCAAAGATATATGCACTATCTAGCCCTCCATGATGTATAAAATGTTAATTCTTATTTTTCGGAGTCAAAGATTTCATTACATTCTACATGAACCAATTTGAGATTAAACAAAATTTTAAAAGCACCAAAGAGTCATTTTGAATCTCAAACACTGCAAAATTATTTTTCCTTTAAACCCAATAGGTTGACCTTTATATTAGATACCATGTGCTAATGAAAATTTTGGATCTTCTCCCTCATCTAGTACTATATCATAGGGAGTATCATGTAAATTTGGTTTTCCAAGCTCCTCCCAATTTATTTTAAGAATAATTTTAACATCTACTCCCAAGTTTATTAATATATTTTTTATCCATAAAAATGAGTTCTATATGATTGTGCCCATTTAAAAATATTAAGGTGTGAAAGAGATGCATTTTGTTGTAATTATTATGTTCTTAGAATTAATGTCTATTCTAACATGTTCCAAGCCAAAAATTAAATTATGAGTGTTGAAATTTATATATATTTGTTGGTTTATAATTTGAAAATTAGATTTTGTTCAGTATTAATAGATAGGGATTCAAGGTTGAGACACAAATCCTAACGATCTATCGTAATGGGATACCTTATCTAGAAGAAAAATAAAATATTTAATTTTACTAGATCTTGACTATCTACTTAGGTACAAAGAGGCTCATAGACTTACCACACTATCTAAGATTTTTGTCCAAGTTTTCTATCTTTTTTTTTAGTTTTTTTTTCCTGTTTTCTTTATTTCTAGATTAGAGTTTTTTTTTGTTTGTGCTACTAATCTGTTTGTTTTAGCATGTGTCCAGCTGGAATTAGCTAAATGTTATTTTAATTGTTTTTTTTCTTTACAACTTGCATTTTACACACATTGGTTAAAAAAGAACAGACATGCAAATGCATATGGGTAAAAAAGGACAACACACTTTATCTTTCATTGGGTTTAAAATTAACTCTTAGATAGAAAACACTACAAATGGTTAAAATTAACCCCTTTGCTTGAAAAACACTAAAAATGGATAAAATGAACCTTGTGCATTCTTTGTTTGTTCACATTTGATTTTGGTTTAAAAAGAACACCATGCGAGTGTGATCTGAAATAATCATGTGCTCTTTCTTTGTTTTTAAACAAAGATCAATTGAACTATGAATATTTTGGTTCACTTTTGTTAAGCCTTAGATCTTGGGCCTACTTTAGTGGGAAAAAGTACTCACCCCAAAGCGACTCAAACTAGGAACACGCTAAAGCCAAGCGACGCCCAACCGGTATATAAATTCGAATGTTAAGGAAAAATTAGCATTACAGAACTTCCTGTAGACAAGCAATGGACTCCCCAATACCCTTGTGGTGCATTGAAACTTGCAAATCCTAACCTCTACAAACTGGGATGATAATTCCTCTCACGCGGCCTTTTGAATGGGTGCTTGAAATAAATCCTTTGTTTTATAAAACCACAAACCTTCTATTCTTTGGTGTAACAACGATCATTGCCAACGCTCCCGCACCTGCGCAGTTCTTAGTAGAAGTGATCAATATGCCATGGGAGTTTCATGGAGATTGGAAGCTTGGTTGCCTTGAGAAGTGAGTGCAATGTAAGGGGGAGCCCATGGGGCTAAGCTTCTGAAATTCATTCGCTAAGGATATGCTATTTGTGGGATCCATGAGAATATTGTCCTTGCAGCCTTAGGATTTTTTTTTGTAAATGTCTTCTATGTGGTTGATTTTCATTCTTTACAACACCGCATGTTTGCCAACTATTTTCAAACAACATGAAGAAATGAACATCATCCTCCAAATCTGAATCAATACAGTCAAACTATGAAGAGTCCCCTAGCACCACCCATGACACTAAGTCACAAAAACCTTCCATTATTCATACCCACCCTAACCTTGACAAGGGAAACCAACCATCCACATCATATCCTAGTCCTTCATTCATGTCATATCCTAGTCCTCCAATCATTTCATATCCTAATCCTCCATCCATGTCATATCCTAGTCCTTCATCCACGTCATATCCTTGCATAGTAGCCAAATTTGGACCTAGAGTCGCATTTGACCTCTTGCATTCTTAACTTATCACATCATATCATACCATTTTCATAAATGTCATCTTAGAATCATATCCTTTTCATTGCATCCTAGTCCTTAAATATTCCTACTCTTGCATAAATAGAATATATCATTTCACCTAGGTCTTGCATGTACAACCCCTTGCATATATATCAAGATCATATTGTGCCTAAGTTCCAAGTTGCATACATTCCATAAATTTAGTCCTTTGCATAGTCATCATTGATCAAATAGAACCCTTAGCTCTTGCACGAGTTCCACTACTCTTCATAGGTCTCAAAACCAATCCATTTTTTATCTATCACCCACATCACTTAAGGTTTATCATGGACTTTCAAGTTAGGTAAAATACCATTATCCTTGCGTTTCTAGGGAAATCCTTCTAGAGTCCATCATCTCCTGCATACCCTCTCTTGATCATTGTTCCCTTATGTTTATCCATCATAACACAAGTCAAGCCTTGCATTGTAACCAAATTTGGACCTAGATTTGCATTTGACCTCTTGCATTCTTAGCTTATCACATCATATATCATACCATTTTCATATATCCCATCTTAGAATCATATCCTTTTCAAATGCATTTTTTCCATGGAATTCTTAAGTTCAAGAATCTTTGATTTCATTTGATTTCATTTGTTCAACTCCAATTATATATCACCATCTCTCACTTTCTTTGCACAATATTTTGTGACATGTACAAATGGCTCAACAAGCAAGAAGTTCTCGAGCAGAAGTCGAGCCCAATCTAGATATTGGACCAAATGAATCAGTTGAAGAACACATGGACCTTGAAGATAGGGAGGAGGCCCAAGTTCAAACTATGCATGTTGGAGAGGGGTCAGGATCACTTCCTAAAACAACAATGGATGAGCATATAAAGTAGCTGAAACAGTGGGGAAACAAATTTCTTATATAAATTTAGATCATTTACTTGAAATGGATATGGAGAAACTGAAATAATATGCTGACCAAACTAAAAATACAAGTAAGAGGTCAATGACTAAATCTATAAATAGAATAATCCATGATCATTTCAATCATCTTGAAACACTTGAAAAAACCCAATTGTTATCATGTTTACTTCTTCGTGATGAGCTGAAAGAGTCATTACAATTGTTGGGTGTACATTCTACATCGAATAAGAGGAAACACATGAGATTGCAAAAAGATATTGTTGAAAATGTAAAAAAAGGTTTAGATTCCACTGGGAAAGGATCTCAATCAATGGATAGAACCATTGCAAGAAAGGTGATTTTGACATCTATTTTAAATAGAGAAATATCCAGAAAAAGAAAAATGTCAGCACTTTCCACTGAATTTGGTTATAGTAGAACCACACTAATAAAATATGAGAAAAAAGGAAAGGTTTTAGATGATAGTTCTGAAGGCAACTGGACAATTATGTGTAGAGCTCCTTGTTCTGACAGGATTGAAGATGTTATTGGGAACTTGATCTCAAGTTTTTTGAATGATCAGACCCGTCTGTCATCAAATACTAGAGATGTTATGAGGTGTAGGATTGGACCTAGTATTTATGAAGAACATATTAAACATTGGCTAGACATAACATAGCTTGAGATGTATATGAACTTTTGTAATATGTATCCTCATATAAAGATTGGGAAAACAATGTTTGAAAGGTTAAAGCCATACTATGTGAAGATAAACAATTTTTTTGAAACTTGTTGTTGTCATTATCACATTGAATTTGATCTCTACTATCAGGTGTTTTGAAAGATGAGAGAAGAAAGATATGGTTTTGAAAAGGCACCTACTAAACAGGTAAGTTTTTTCATAAAGGATCTATTATGTGATCATGAAAATGGACTTCAAATAAAATGCATAAAAGGAATTTGTGAAACATGTGGAAATTTGGCTAACTTTCCTTCAAAAAATGAAAATGTTGACCTAACAAAGATAGTAAATTGCAAAAGTTACAAGTATGTAAAGTTTCAAACAAATTTTGGGAAAGAATCCACAAAGTTAAACTATGTAGAAGAGGAGATACCTATTGGGAAATTAATGGAATATTTTGAAAAATTGATACAACCATACATACAACATTCCTTTTATGCTAAGTGGAAAGCACATCAATTTCAAACATTAAGAGATACTTTCCCACTTGGAATAGTTCTATCAATAGTTGACTTTGTAGAAAATTACTCTTTTGTACATCAAAAAGACATTCAATCAGAATATTACTTTTCAAAACAGGTCACTATTATGGTTCATGTGTGTTATTGACATGCAAAATTGGAATTAGATGATGTTGAGAGTACAGATGAACAATGATCCATCAAGAAAGAATATCACTTTTATATTAGTGATGATAAAGAGCATGACACACTTTTTGTACAACATTATTTTACAAAATGTTTTTTTGAAAATTTGAGAAGCAAGGGTGTAAAAATTGAAAAACATTTTGTATGGTCAGATGGATGTATGACACAATTCAAATTATCATGGCCATTTTATGCACTTTCTAGATATCATAAAATTTACAACATACCACATGTTTGGAGTTCCTTTGAGAGTGGCCATGGAAAGGGTGAACATGATGGTGCAGGAGCTTGCATCAGACGTTCTTTAAGAAAACATCAAATGAGTTATTCAGAAGATCATATAGATGGTGCACATGATGTTGTTGAATGGTGCAAGAAACACTTTGCATCAAATGACGTCGGCACATCTTCAAGAACAAACCAAAACATTCCACGTAGAGTGTTTTGGGAGATATCAAGTATGTATAAATTACATTTAAAAAATATATATATATTTAAATTTAAAATTTACACATATATATACACACACATGTTCAATTTCATATAAGTTTTTTGCAATTAGACTTATCTAGGTGTGGATAGAATATCGATGCATGGATGCAAGAGGGTAGTAAAAACAAGATCTTTGCATTGTGTTATGAGTTCAGATAGTCACCCTGGATGGACATTATACACAAGAGATTACTCTTGTTTCTGCACTGAGTGCATTGCAGAAAACTCTCATGCATGCAAGAATGAATAACTTGAATATGTTAGTAAATGGGATATGGTGCCACTATTTGTTTCAGACACATACGATGAAAATGAAGATGAAAGATTTCAAGACATTCCTTTGATTTCAATTGATTAGGACCATATTTCAGGATTGGTTAGAAAAGGTACATGTGTAAGTTTTCAATAATTTAAATATTATATAAATTTAATGATCTTTAACTTGTGTAGAGACAATTCTATTTTTTTTAGAATTTTATTGTGTAAATTTGGTGTACAGGAGATTTTTTTGCAATTATAGCAGAGCCTAGAAACATAGAAGGTGTTAGCTATTATTTACTATGTTGCACAAACGAGAGGAATAAGCTAACACAGCCTGAAACAGATGATGGAATGTTATTTCGCATAGGTGAGTTTGAATTTCAAATTATATATATACATTGTGTACATGTGTACATTACCTTAAAAACATTAAATATATATTGTACAGACCTTGAGCATGCAAATGTTGTACACATGCACATGTATTACCTCAAGTTCATGTTTATCGTGCAGGTTTTGTTGTTGTGCAAGGGATATATCTAAAACAAGTCAAAGTTGTTCAACATGGGATTCATTTTGTGGACTATCAAGTTGATAACAAGGTATATCAATATAGTCACCTTATAATTGCTACCGCCCTACATCTTCATGCAGTTCCACATGCACGTGGATGAAAAAAATGGAGACTAGATAGTGATGACCATCAAAAAAATTTACATGTTATTCAAGAGCAGGTTGAACCAAAATTTTTGAGTTAGATTATATCCATGATTTTCAAGTTCACTTGTACATGTACATACATGTTCAAGATGAGAACTTATAGTAACTTGTTTGAACTCTGGATTGTTTTAGTTAGTTATGATATATGTTGATGACAAGTGTTTTAAATTTGGTTGGACACAAATTAGGGGTTGAAATACATTGAGAACCTTAAATTGAGCAGATATTTCCAATTATATATTTGTTCCATGGAATTCAAGTACTTGTTATGTACATAATGTGCAAACCTTGTCATAAAAAAATTCATTGGAAGAGTGATGGTGGGAGTAGAAGAAAATTTAGTGTTAGTTTCAATGATCCCCCAAATCTAACATCTCAACAAAAAATAAAATTGGCACACAAGGAGATGTTACATGACTACATCTCAAGATGTTTCTTCTCCTATACATCCAAGAAAAATCATTGATTCATTAGTCCATGTCTTCTATATATATAAAGTGAATGTTGTCTCAATCTTCTTTTTTGTTGTAGAAAAAGAAACCTAACATATTAAAATTTGTGTCTTGTAGAATGTTGTACCAAACAAAAAATCCCAAAAGTGTCTAGTATGGACATGCTTCATGTTAAGTCAAAACCCATAGTGTGTGTGAAAGAATTATATATAATAAATTAGGGAGGATTGATCTCAAATTCATTATCCAATAGTATCCACCTAGGTCAAATACCTTGAGATGTGATGGGAACTTCTCTTTGTGTCTATTGGTTGTCCCATCTTAGACCCACTAAGAAAATCAAATATCTTATTGAATATATTTTAACCTCAATCCTACATAATTTGGTGCATAAAATCTACTAATATATTAAGATAAAGTTGATCTTCACATGTCAACATAACTAAGTATTAAAAAACAATCAATCACATTTTTCACCTAATTTTACTTTTCTTAATTCCTTTTCTACATTCCTCCTCTTCTTTTCTTCCATCATCTTCTATATTTCATATGAAATTTTCCTCATAATTCTTCTTTTGAGAGCTAACTTGTGTATTTTTTACACAAATAATCTCTTGAGTCCAATCATCGTCAACTACCTAATATTTTCTTATTCCTCCACCTAATTGAGGCATATCATTATTTTTCTCATCTCTTATAATTCGTTCTTCTTAAGTTCTTTTTTTTGAAACAATGTTATTTTGAACATCATCTTGTAGGACACTAAAATAATTTTGTCGAACCACTATTATTATTTTATCATATGTACCATAATTAAGCTCCATTATTATTCATTATCATCCATTAATACTTTATTACAATTTAGTGAATTAATTCATATTATTTATTTAAAGTTAATTAATTTCCCGCATTTAATAAATATATTAAATTCATATTGTCCATCTCTTATCCATCAAATAATTAATTATTTTATCAAACTGCACCTCAAATGCACACATTATCCATTTAAATAAAGAATTAAAATTTCTAGTTCCATCTCATTTAGTTAACTAATAAATCAAGATTAATTAACTCATTAATCTTGAATTAGTCCACTCACTGAATGGTAATATTATGCTAGTATAATGAGAACATGCATATTATTGTTATCTTGAGCACAATCATACAATGCTCAATAAAAGGTTTTCTTGAGTTAGTTAGGATTTTAGATTTTTTCTTTAATTCCAAAAGTTATAATTTAATGCTTATATGAGTATATGGTTCTATTTTTATATGACTAAATGATTATATTTTTAAAATATTATATGCCTACATGTTGAGATTATATTTAATCCCCATGTACTATTGTTTCTCTTTTCTAGCAATTTCTTATATCCTATGAATGCAACCAATTTTTGAGAGGGAATATTCTATCACTAAGGTTTTCCTAGTTAGATCTATAAATAGTTGCAAGTGCTTATAGAGGTCCATCTTATGAAAAAATATACATAGAAGGAAAACATTCAAGATCATATATATCCAAGGCATGCGTGTGAAAAATATTTATTGTGATCAACATGTGAGTGAACTTAATTATAAAGTGGCATTCATTTCCTAAAATTATACTCTAGAGAGATCAAATGTATATATCATATAAGCAAATGTAAGTTGTAAGAGATCATCAAATAAGAAAATGTATGTATATTGAATATAAGAAAATGTATACATATATCATATAAACATTTCAATATTGATCAATTTATAAATATGTAACATGTTATAAGCAAAGTGCCAAATGTATGTATATCATAAAAGGAAATGTAAGTTACAGATCATCAAATGTGGAATACTAAAGATCATCATATATAAGATCATCATATAAGGAAATGTCGAATACTAAAAATCATCATATATAGAAAATGTAAGTTAGAGATAATGAAATGTCAAATACTAGAAAGATCATCATATAAGAAAATACGTGTAGTAACGATCATAAATCTAATGCATGGCCTAATACGAATTTTCACTCCTAGTGAAATGACCATCTAAATGAGAACGGTCTTGCTCTGATGGATGTGCTAAGCCCTGCAAATAAAATGGTGTACAAAATGTGTTAAATACATATAATTTATATTAAATATGTATATAGATATATGCATACATATTTGTACATATACACATGTATATATAAAAATTTAAAACTCACATGTCCACTAGCATCAGATTCATCCACATAGTCACATTGATGTGCACCATCTGGAACAAGGCTAGGAGTGACATTAGGTATGTCCACCTACAAATATATAAATTCATATATATCAGTACATGAATATCTAGTTATTAAAACTAAAATTTTAAAATAATTATAACGGAATTGAAACATGCACATGCACACATACATCCACATCATCTGATATCGGATGACCCGAGTCCTTTGAAACAGCCGCCTCCACCATATCAACTATATGATCAAGTGACGAATCAAGATCTACATCCCTCTGATCTATCTCATGTCGTGCCAAAAATTATGAGTGGAGAGGACTATGTAGGTGAGATGGCATCGACGATAACAAACCGACACCAACCAACATCTCAGTAAAACCCATAGTTTATGTAGCTATCAAATGATCAGATTGTGGATCCTGATGTGCACTAGTGTTGGGTTGAGAGTGATGGGATCCTAGAAGTGAATGACCTCCACATGCCAAATGATCTCTAACATGCTCTATATTGATACCATAGTTTGAAGCAATGAAGGCACATGCCTCTAAGAGTTCCTCAGCCAAACAATGTAGAGTCCTGCATGCCATATCTCCTGTAAGTGCCTCAAGCTCTGTCGGAGTAGGGATGCCTACTGCTGTGAAAGGATCCATGATGGTCCACTATATTGAATATGGCATGGGCTAGGGACGTCTAGATATCAAATACTGACCTATACGATCAACATATATCCTAGTGGTGGCAGCAGCAATGTCACCTATAGTATCAATTGCTTCCTTTTGGGAAGCAATGACAACCTCATCTACTATGGGGGCTAGATTTGGGGTGAGAGCAGGAGACCTCTCACCAAGCAATACCCTGAACACTAGGTTCAGTCTATCTACTTGATGATAAGTGGGTCTGTCAGCAATCCTGCCATGCCCCTGACCAACATATGGTGGAATGTCCAAGTAGCTGACTTTGAGGCCCAAATGGACCTCAGCATACAACTGTTGAACAAAATATAATGGAATCTGGTCATTGTTTGGGTATTGACCATGTGCTATGAGAAATCATGGGTAGATCAATGAGGCCATAGCACAATTGACACATCTAGTGACCTGGTATCCCCTGACCTTACGTGCATTTTGATAAAATGGAAAATAATTGGTTTTTATCATTTCGTTGGTCATACTATCCTGTATTTTTTTAAGGGGAACCTCACCATGTACTTCTTCCCGCATGCGGGAAAGAATAGCATCTACTCTTTTTTGGAGAAAATGCATTGGTCCTCTCAAGTTCATCTCTTAGTTTTTCAAGACTATGTAATATTGACATGCATGGTTCATAATATATCCTTGGGTTTACACTTTGTGCTAATGAGTCTTTCAATTTATTAATCTCATTAGTGGTATGTGCAAACAAAGATTCTGGAGGTGGAACATCTGCATTATCCATTTTATGTATGTATGTATGTGTACCTAAAGGAGCAATGAGACCTTAGTTTAAATAATATATCTAGATATAAGGAATAGAAATCTACAACAGTTCTAATAATTCATCAAATCATCAATAATATTTCCATACCATCAACAAAAAACATGTCCAACATCTATCATATTTTTTAATAATCAAAACATTCACATTACTAGATTGCACAAAAAACATAATCTAAAACAATTCTAAAATTAAAATTTACAAGTGTGTGTGTGCACTCTAGTACAAAATGTGTCATTAAAGACAGTTTAAAAAACATTGATAAAGGTTGCATCTAAGATTTATTTCCTACAACTAGTAATAAAGGGAAAACATAATTACTTAACATTGGTGGGCATGTAAAATCAATTTAGTCATTATTGAAGGCACAAATAAGAGAAGAAAATGAGACAAATGATAAGCTTGTAAATATGATTTCTAAACTATGGAAGGACAACATTAGTGCTTCCCAAAAAAAATCTACTTCATGAAAATATAATCATTTGAAATTGGATGGAAGAATCTTAATGCTTAAAGCTATGATCTAATACATTATAATCTATATGATGTCATGTTTATTGATGCTCTTCAAGATCTCTCAAGATTTAAATAAAACAATAAAGAAATTATTATGGGGTGGTTCAAATGAAAGTAAGTCTATTCCTCTTATTAAATGGGACACTATATGTCTTCTCAAAGGTCTTTATGGCTCATGAACTAAAGTCTTATCAAAATGGAAATAAATGATTAATTACCTATTTAGAATTATATGAATGTAAATATATCATAGAAGATATCTAAGGTGGTTATATTCTTAATTATTTGAACCATGTGGATTATCCAAGTGGCTTATAGTGGACTTGGAATAATTCTGATTTGGCTCCCATTCCACATAAAATCAAAAGGATTTTAAAACATGGATGAATTTCACAAGTAAAAAAATTATATACCACATAGGACAATTATTCAATATCATATAAACTATTTAGCCATAATAAAAATAAAAATGTTGAACATGAAAGGGAAAATGTTGCAAAATTTTATGAAACACACATTGAAAAGAGTAACATCATAGAAAAATAAGATTTAGAAATATTTTTGAATAATGTAGAAATGAACCCCATGATATTAAAATTATACTCCATGATCCAATTGTTGATAATATTAATACAATTGATAACACATATAAAAAAATGAAAGTCATTGTATCTCCAAGTTACTTAAGAAAAGAGAGGACCTTTCCAAATAAGAATGATATCCCATATTCAAAATTTTCTAACGAGCTTGATAAAATTGTAATAATTCTGGAACCCAAAAATGGTTACTTAAAATTGATGAGAACATACAATAAAGTCTTAAATTAAAGAGATCATCATGAACCATTCAATTTTGAGCTTCAAAAATTTTAAATGAATACTTTTGTAAAATTACTAAAGTTGTAAAAAATAAGACCTTTACAAAATAAATTAAATATTTAGGCAATCAAAATTTTTAATTAAAATAAAATTATTATTAATTTTTTTTTTAATTCTCTCAATTCTATTAGGATTACTAGTAAGTAGAAAGATAAAAGAGCTACTTGTAGAGTAATAAAAACCTCAATAGTGAGAAATAAATCAATAAAGGTTTGATTAATGAGGCAAACTCATCTTCACTTAAGCATAAATTGTAAAATATTGTGAAAAGCACTAGCAATAAGATCAAGACTAGATAGTCCTATTGAAAATGGTACTTGAGATTTTAATGGTAGGATTCCATGAGTTCATAAAAAGCTAATTAACAACACAAATGATGAAATTGAATTATTTTGGCACTTTAACTCTAAAGTATCACTCAATGTAAATGATGTTTTAAAATAAAAAAATTGGCGATCAAGACCACACACGACATATTAAACATTAATTGGAATGTAGCCAAACAAAATTGTGTAAAATTTCTTGAAAAATATATTCATTTAAAAATATCACTAAGGGAATTTGAATCTTGTAAGCCTTTTTATTGTATGTCCCTTAAAATTTATAATACATATTGTAAATACGACATGTAGTTTTTATCTATCATGGACTATTATGTAATATTAATTATACTTTGTATATACTAACCAAATTTTACAAGAGTGTGGTACAATTAAAATACCAAATTTATCCAAGGAATTATTAGATTTATTTTTATGTGTTAGATACAATGATTGTAGTTTTTGTAAAAATGTGTTTAAATGAGAAGCGTTTACAATGCGGTGGGTTATCAAAGTTTATATATCATGTACCCATGATGGAAGAAAAATGATCTGGGAAATAAAATGTTTGAGAAAAAGAGATATGAGATAGTAAAATACAATTTGAAGAGTGGAGGTGAAGATTCTAGATGTGAGTTGGTCACAAGAGAAGCACTGCTAATTTTATTTCTTTGTGGATACATATGATATAGATCTTAAGGTGGCATCTAATATAATTTATATAATTTTAAGTAGTGATTCTTAATCTTCCAATATATTTTTTGTAATAAATAATAAGTTGTAGTTGATGTCAATTTTATTTTGCTTAACATTTTTTAATATTTAAATGTAGGTGTTTTGGAGAATTTAAATATATTGTATATGTGGATTGTGATCAAGAGGTTAAATAATTTATATTTCATCATGGATACTTTCAATATAATTTGGATACAATTTAAAAACATCTATTAAATCAACATTTTGAGGAGATGTTATATTTTTTATATTTAATTTTTTAAAAGTGTGTTTCTTGGAAATATTAAAATTTGGTAATGATGTTACCAAAATATCTATGAAATATGTTTGCAAATTAAAATTGTGCTATTGAGGCCTTGATAAATAAATGGTATGAACTTGTATTATCAATATTTGATGTTTAAAATTTTGGTCAAGCTATATTTGATTGATAAGGTTGTGAGAAGATCTTTCTTATGCTTGAATACAAAAATGGATTGTATACCTTCCTTGTTTAACTCTATTTTCCTTCTTTGTCCATTGGAATTTCATATGGAATTTGTTCATGTGATTTTATGGTTATTTGATTGGTGTGTCCCATCCACTTTGTTTGTGGTTTTCTTATGGGCACTACTGCATTACTATTCAATCAAATCAGGTTATCAAATGGAAAATTTAATATTGAATTCCTTAGGTTGGCTTTCTAGATTGTGTTGGGGAAATCATGCCTCCCAAAAGCTAGTGCATTTTCCTTAGATGAAATTTAACATGAGAATACTTATAGGATATCTAGACAAGTCACACACTTGTCTTCACATATGTCTATCTCTAAGGTTTCTACTATGCATGTCTACTAAATAATCTTCCAATCACCTATTACTCAACTATTCATATTCTTCTAAGTTCTAGAATTAGCATTGTTGTGAGTTAGAATGGTCTAATTCCCTCTCACAATATCTCTTATCTCTATTTATCAATTGAAAATTTATGCTTATCATTTAATTCCACTTGGGATAGAATATGGAAGGCTAGCCCATTTAAGATGAGTTAGAATTTATGGAAAGAAATAAATTGATGAATATTTAATGATCGGGACATCCCATTTAATTCTTTACAAAATAAAATTGAAATCATCATTTATGAGAATATTTCAACCAAATTTAGAACGGTTTCACATAGAGCAATTGAGTTCACTAGCTAGGACAATAGGATGACAAATAAGTTAGGGTTAGGTTTTAGTCTACTATTGGGTTTCTCCTATTGCTTGAGTAAGGTGGGAATGATGGAAATCAAATGATTGGAACCTCATTTTGGAAGATAATAAATAAATGTGGATGAGGCTTGCAAAGGTAATTGAACTCCAATTTTAGTTGCTTCTATAATAAAAAATGACAAAGGTAATCTCCTTTGAGTTGTATCTAAGATAATCCACCCATCCACACATAATGAGGTTGAGTTAAATGACTTATTTGAGGGGATAAGATTATGCCAACATATCATTAAATTTGTGGGTATTGAAGGAAAACCCTAAATTCTAATTAATTTTTCTCTTTTAGAAGATCACCAATTATAGGCTTAGCTCAAAGTTACAAAAAAATATTGTTATTTTTGGATTGTGTGAGGCCCTTCTTGATTAGAAAAATATGCAAAGAGGCCAATATACATAGGTGTAACACATGATCCAAAACACACATGATCTATCAAAATGATATGTGAAGTAAGTGAAATATTTTTTTGGATCAATCAAAGTGATATATGTAAATCATTTTTTTCAATGTGAAAACATATTCATATTTATATGCTATATTTTTCAACCAACCAAAAAATTTATGAAATAGACTTTACTTCATTACCTAGACCATTTATAGAGTTAAACACTATTGTATAATTGGTGTTTCATCTATCAACTTTGCACTAGATATAAAGTATATTTCATCTAAATTCTCATCCATTCTAATAAGTTCCATATATATTGAACACCACTCTTTTTATGCATCCTAATTAGCCAATAAAATATATGTGAATATATAACTTTTAATGCACAATTATTTGACTATATGTAATATGCTAACCAAATATGATGCTCCTACTACTTCCATATATAATCTAAAATTAACCTTGCACAACTCTCTAGAATAAGTGCATGTCATCACTAGTTTAAAATAATACCAAGTTTCAAGATCTTTCTATCTTCCTTTGTATTTTTGGTTGGATTAATGAATGTTATATGTACATAAATATTTCAATTTGAGTGGAGTTGTAGTATTTTGATTCAATTTTTTAACTACATGAAGTTTTACATTTTCCCTTTTTTTCTCCAAATTCTTCTTAAATCCATACCTTGAATAAATGTTTCATGATCTAATTAAATTGGAAAAGATGATATATATTCATCTATGGAGTTCAATTTCTTAGTTTCATGAAGTTGTATCATTTATTATCTTTTCTTTGAATTCTCAACTTCATACTCTTTTGATATTTGATTCTTTGATTATTTTCTTGGTGTTATGTTGAATTATATACCAATCAAATACAATTACTCAAAATAATCAAAACAAAAATTATTTTCAATTATCAGAAACAAATTAAAAACATGGAATCAATTATTCAAATTATTAAAAATATAATATAACAAGAAAGTTAGACTATATGATGATGGAAAAAATGGGAGTTTTGGAACAGGGTATGGATACCCATCAAAGCATGATGGAAAAAATGGGGGTTTTCAAACAGGGTATGGATACCCATCAAAGAAAAAATGGGGGTTTTCGAACAGGGTATCAATACCCATCAAAACATTTAAATTCAACAACAAATGAATGGATTTTTTGAAAATGCTTTAGAAACTTTCAAATAAATTCATGCCACGAATTTTGCACAGTGCAACCAACCTGAGAGAATGGAGATGATGGAGGTTGCTGGAAGTTTCACATGTTTGTGGGTCATGTTTCTGCAAGTACTTCTTCGCCGGTTCGCCGCACGCACTGCCTTTTTCGTCGGTCGCCTTTGTCACTATTCGTAGAAACTCTATTGGTGAAAGTGACAGAGTTTTTTTTTTTTAAATCTCTATTAAAGGGGTTCGACTGAACCCCTGTTCAGTTGAACCCCTTTATTTTAATACTTTTTCCCATAATTCAATGGGGTTCGAGCGAAAGGTGGGTTCGGCCGAACCCGGTGGTTCTCTCGAACCACTATAATGGTTCGGCTGAACCCCTTCACTTTGTGTAGGGGGGAAAAATGACTTTTCCCTTCCTCCACAATAGTGTTCACCACTTATGTGGGTTCACCCGATGGTGAATTTCCACTCGAAAAAGAAGTTGTCAAATGCAAGTAGTTGAAAGTTGCAAAGGGGTGCAACTTTCATTCTGCAACTCGTGTGACCAAACAGATTGTTCCAATGCATCTAAGTTGGTATGTTTGCTCTAGGCATTGTTCTCTTTTGCACCCAAACATGTGGAATTGCTTTGAGCTATGTTCAATTGGATTGATCCCTTAAGGGTCCAAACTGTAAAATGGTTCTGAACTTCAACATGTTAATAATTGGATTTCATGATACTTAAAAAATTCTTGTATTATCCTACATGATCCTGTTGGGCCCCTCTACAATAACCTCTCTGAGTTTTCGCTATCTCGAAGGAATTTTTCTACGGTAGCGAATTTTCACTTTGGGAAAAAGTTGTCTAATGCAAGTAGTTGAAAGTTGTAAAGTGGTGCAACTTTTGTTCTGTAGCTCATCTGACCAAACCGATTGTTGCAATGCATCAGGATGGGTATATTTACGCTAGACATGGTCCTCTTTCGCAAGCAAACACATGAATTTAGTCTAAACTATGTTCAACCGAATTGATCCCTTAAGGGTCCAAAGTGAAAAATGGCTATGAACTTCAGCATGCTAGTATTAAAACATTGTGGTGCTTAGAAATTTATCATCTAAACCTATAAGATCATGTTGGGCCCCTTTACAATAACCTCTCTCAGTTTCTACTATCTCAAAGGCATTTTCCGGTGGTAGCAAATTTTCACTTGGGGAAAAAGTTGTGAAATGAAAGTAGTTGAAAGTTGCAAAGTGGTGCAACTTTTTTTCTATAGCTCATGTTACCAAACGAATTGTTTCAATGTGTTTGGGTGGGTATTTTATACTATGTATAGTCCTCTTTCACACTAAAACACGCAGAATCACTTTGAATCATGTTCACCCGGATTGATCCCTTAAGAGTCCAAAGTGAAAAATGCCTACGAACTTCAACAAAATATTACTCATATAGCATGATTCTTAGAAAATTTTCATCTAATCCTATGAGATAATCATAGGACCCTCTAAAATAACCTCTCTCAACTTTCACTATTTCTGAGAAATTTTCCTGTGGTGGTGAATTTTCACTCGGAGAAAAGTTGTCAAATGCAAGTAGTTAAAAGTTGCAAAATGGTAAAACTTTCATTCTGCAGCTCGTGTGACCAAACGGATTGTTCCAAAGTATTTTGGTGGGAGTTTTTACACTAGGAATGGTCTTATCTTACACTCAAACACACAGAATCACTTTGAGCTATGTTCAACCGGATCGATCCCTTTAGGGTCCAAAGTGCAAAATGGTTGTGAATTTCAGCATGTTGTTACTCTAACACTATGATGCTTAGAAACTTATTGTTTGATCCAAAAATATTATGTTGGGCCCCTCTACAATAACCTCTTTTGGTTTTCACTATTCAAATGCATTTTCCTATGATGACAAATTTTCACTTGGGGAAAAAGTTGTCAAATGCAAGTAAGTGAAAGTTGCAAAGAGGTGCAACTTTCGTTCTACAATTCATGTGACCAAAGGTATTGTTCCAAAATTTCTGAGTGGGTACGTTTACGCTAGGTATGGTACTCTTTCACACCTAAACATGCGAAATCGCTCTGAGCTACGTTCAACCGGATCGATCCGTTGAGGGTCCAAAGTGCAAAATGGTTGTGAACTTCAACATGTTATTAGTCAGACACCGTGATTCTTAGAAACTTCACGTCTGATCCTATGAGATCATGTTAGGCCCCTCTACAATAACCTCTCTCAGTATTCACTATCTCAGAGGCATTTTCCTATGGCATAGAATTTTCACTTAGCGGAAAAAGTTATCAAATGCAAGTAGTTGAAAGTTGCAAAGTGGTGCATCATTCATTCTATAGCACGTGTGACCAAATGGATTGTTCCAATGCATTTGGGTGGGTACATTTACACTAGGAATGGTCCTCTTATGCATGCAAACACGTGAAATCGCAATAAGATATGTTCAACCGAATCAATCCCTTAAGGTTTCAAAGTGTAAAATGGTTGTGAAATTTAGCATGCTAGTATTCAAACACTGTGATACTTAGAAACTTCTTATTTAAGCCAATGGGATCATGTTGGGCCCCTCTATAATAGCCTCTCTCATTTTTTTCTATCTCGGAGACATTTTCCTATGGTGGCGAATTTTCACTCGAGGAAAAAGTCTTCAAATGCAAGTAGTTGAAAGTTGGAAAGTGGTGCAACTTTAATTTTGAAACTCGTGTGACCAAACAGATTGTTCCATCACATCCTGGTGGGTACGTTTACACTAGAAATGGTCCTCTTTCACACCCAAACACTCAGAATCACTTCGAGCTGTGTTTAACTAGATCAAAAATGGCTGTGAAATTCAATATTCTATTACTCAGACATCATGATGCTTAGAAACTTTTCAATTGATTATATGAGATAATGTTGGCCCCTCTACCATAACCTCTCTCGGTTTTTTCTATGTCAGAGGCATTTTCTTGTGCTGGCGAATTTTCACTTGGGGAGAAAATTGTCACATGCAATTAGTTGAAAGTTGGAAAGTGGTGCAACTTTTATTCTGCAGCTCATGTGACCAAAGAGATTGTTTCACCATGTCTAGGTGGGTACATTTATGCTAGTTATGGTCTTCTTCATACTGAGCTACGTTCAACCGGATTGATCCCTAAAGGGTCTAAAGTGCAAAATAATTGTGAACTTCAATATGCTAGTATTCATACCCCATGATGCTTAGAAACTTATCATCTAAGCCTATGGGATAATGTTGGGCCCCTTTACAACAACCTCTCTCAATTTTTTCTATTTCTGAGGCATTTTCCTGTGGTGGTGAATTTTAACTCGGGGAAAAAGTTATCAAATGCAAGTAGTTGAAAGTTATAAAGTGGTGCAAATTTCATTTTGTAGCTCCTGTGACCAAACTGAGTGTTCCAACGTATTTCAGTAGATACATTTACACTAAGAATGATCCTCTTTCACACCCAAACACACGGAATCACTCTGAGCTACGTTTAACCCGATTGATCCCTTAAGGGTCCAAAGTGCAAGATGACTACGAATTTCAGCATGCTATTTCTCGGACACTATGATTCTAAAAAAATTTCTTGCCTAAGCCAATGGGATCATGTCGGGTCCCTCTACAATAACCTCACTCAGTTTTTACTATCTCGAAGGCATTTTTTGATGGTGGCTAATTTTCACTCAAGGAAAAAGTTGTCAAATGAAAGTAGTTGAAAGTTGCAAAGTGGGTCAACTTTCATTCTGTAGCTCATGTGACCAAATGGATTGTTCCAATGCATTAAAGTGGGTACGTTTACACTAGGCATGGTCCTTTCTCGCACCGAAACACATGGAATCACTCTGAGCTACGTTCAACCTGATCGATCCCTTAAGGCTCCAAAGTGCAAAATGGCTACGAACTTCAACAAGCTATTACTCAAACAAGGTGATGCTTAGGAAATTCTTCTCATATCCTACGAGATCATTTTAGTCTCCTTTACAATAACCTATCTCAGCTTTTACTATCTTAGAGACATTTTGTAATACCCCTCCGTTTTGTTTCTTGTTCAAGTTGCTTTATGCTATATTTGGTTGCTGTTACTTTGATACTGGATACATTTTGTTATGATGTTTTGATCGCTACTATTGAGCAACAACTATTATTGTGGGATGTAGTTATTTGATTTTGTTTCACATGCATTATGGATTAATGATGTTGTAGAGTTAACATGAGATGTTATTATGAGATTACTGGATTATGATGGAAGTGTCAGTTTCAATGAGTGTATTGGTGAAGAGGATGGTTTCGCATCACTCGCTTGCGAGCGCCCTACGAATCCATAATTCCTTCTTCACGGTGTGTATTATATGTTGGATATATTGTATGATGTGTTTACTTGTTTGCAGGATTGTAGGTACATGACATCAACTCCACCTGGTTTCACAGGTTTGAGCGTGTCGATCCAACGGTTAAGTTGAATGGGAGATAGTAGCTAGGTAACATGTGTCAAGTCTATGCCCTAGCCTTAGTGTGTCATCAGTCATGTGTGTCGAGTCAATGTCTGTCTTGCTTTAATGTTATTTAATTCTGAAGAATTCTTGATTTGGAAATAGATATTCAGAATAATTGCATTTAAATCTTGTTGATGGTTATTTATTTTAAATAATGCAATGTGGATAAAAGTTTATATTTAAATTAATTAATTATATTTAAATTATTTAATTAATTAAATTTAATCCAAGGGGGTTGAATTTAGTTATTAAATAATTAAATTAATTAATTAAACGTGATGCAAAATAATGAAAGGAAACAAACGAATTAAAATTAATTTTGGAATTTAATTTAGACGTGTGGGAATTAAATTAAAAATTGTAATTAAATGTTTATTTGGGAAATTAGTTGCAACTTTGAAAATTAATTTATTATTTGAAATTGCATTTTAAATTGAAATTGAAATTGAAATTGAAAATTGAAATTAATATATAATTTGCATGTAATGTGAATTAGGATTGTAAAAATTGAAATTGAAATTAATATCTAATGTGCATGTAATGTGAATTAGGGTTGTAAAAATTGAAATTGAAATATCTAATTTGCATGTAATGTGAATTAGGGTTGTATCAGGTATTCTTGATTTATAAAGAATACATGTTTTAATTTTAGGGCAGGAGAAAGAGATTGAGAAAAAAGTACATTTTTATAGTAGATAATTTTTTTTGGAAAATTTGCACAAGGGTTTGAAGAAAGTTTGATTGTAGAATTTATTGAAGGAAATATTGTTTGCATTTGTTGGATTTTGGATTGAATTCATTGGAGGATTGAAGAAAATTCAGAAAATCCTTGGAGGAGGTTTGCATCAGAAATTCATCTCTCCCTGTAATTTTTTTGTACCAGGTTTTTCTCTTTGTGTTTTATTGTTCTTGATTGTTTTTCTTTAAAATAGTAATGATTAAAGATTTGTTTGTTAAATCTTTTTTAAAAAATAAATTTGATATTAGAAGAAAAGAATTAAACAAATTTACAACCTTTGCTTCTGAAAATTCTTGAGTGAAAATTGTGAAAACCTCAGTTGAATTTAAATTATTTGGGGAAATTGATTTTGTTGTTATTGAAATCAAACATAGAGATTGAACAATGCATTTAGAATTTTTTTAGAAAATGAAACCTTCTGTTTATTATTAAAAAACGGATTTTAAAATATGTAGTATAGTTATATTTTTCATTGTAAAATGGTCTGGTTGCGTCACCTATAACTTCACTTGCGCAAACTGGGTTGTCAGGAAATTTAAAGAGTTTTTGCATTTTGAAATTTTCTTATCCTTGTCAAAAAATCGCAAATACCCAGATCGCAGTTTTTGAGTTATGCTTGAAACATGAGACTATTGTTAAGTTATTTTTCATGGCTGCTCTGAAAATAAAATAATAACAAATTGATATTTATAAATATTAATATTTTATGTATTGTTATTATAATATTAAAATATTATTTAATAATATTTTATATTATAATTTATAATATTAAACTATTATATTTATTTATATTATTTTAAATAAAATTTGTATATTAGATTAATGGAATTAAAATTATAAACGTATGGGAAATTATTGTTTATTTTAAAATGGCATGTTAAGGAGTTAAATATTTGATTTAAAGTATGCATAATTTAAAATTCAATTGTGGAATTTAAATTCATATGTAAAAGGTCCAATTATTAATTTGATTTAATTGGAAAAATATATTTATATTTTGAAAAATTGATAATAAGGGATATTTTATTTTGAATTAAACAATTTGATATTCTGTAAAGAATAGAAGATATGTTAATGATTAAATATATTTAAATATATTAATTTGTATTTAGTATATATATTGAAGGTATATATCATTTTGAGAGAATAAATAATATTTTATTTTATTTTATTCTGTTGTTTGCAAATTGGGTATTATTAGTGTTTTAAAAGAAATGATTAGTATGTGTAGAAAATGTATAGAGAAAGATATTTTTTTAATAGAAGTAATTACTTGATTTAAAAGGAAATACTTATTTTGTTAATATGATTAAAGATAATATATTGAGATGTATATATATATATATATATATCCATGAGTATTTTCAATCAATATTTACTTTGTTTTATTTAAGTGTGTGTAATTTAGCTTTGCATGAAGAATTTAAATGATAAGATTTGAATGTATGGTCAAAAGTGATAAGGAAAAGATATTTAAATATATTGAAGAATTATAAAAATATTTATATTTAAATGTTTGTTTTAATTAATGAGATTTAATTAGAAACAATATGAATGTGTGGTCAAATAGATAAACCAAAAGATATTTTTATACATTGATAAAATTGCATGTTTTTAAATGGATAGTTGAAGAGACATAGACTCTGGATAGAAAATTGAAAAGATTGTTTGCAATATTGTTAGGTTGCATTAGAAGTAAATTAAGGAACTAACTATATTGAAAAAGGCAAATAGTTATTATGTTTTATTTAGTTCCATAGAGTAATCTAGTCATTGTGAATGGAATATTAAAGAATATATGTAATTAAATTTATTAATATATATATTTGGTGTCTATATAATAAGGAGCATATATATATATATATATATATATTGTGTAAAATTCATTATCGTATTTTATTTTAATAAGATGTATGCAATATATTATTGAATAGAGATTTAAAATGGATTGATTAGTGTATATTGGTAAATGGGTAGAGAAACAATATTTTATTATATTAAAGTGATTGCATGTTTTAAATAGTAAATTGAATGAAATATAAGATTTGGTTAGGAAATGGAAAGAGTTTACTTGCATGGATTTGTGTCGATTTAAAAGTAAATTAAGAAGTTGTTTTATTGATGAGGCAATCAATTATGTTATTTATTAATTTTTATTTAGATTAATTGAATCATTGTGATTGAATTATGAAACAGATATGGATTTAGTATATCCAAAAGTAGTATCTTCCTCATGATTATCTTAAAGGATTTAATTCTCTGTATTCAGTAAAGGGAAGTAAGTTTTATTGTTTTAGATTTCCAATAATGAAAAGGGAAATAGAGGTTATGATTATTTTAGATGATCTAGTTATCATGTCTTTGACTTTGTCAACACTACCTATTGAATGAGTATGGATTTAGGAAATCCAAATATTAGATTTGATTGATGACTTGAATACTTTTGTTACTATGTCGTCAAGTTGCATTGTTGGTTTTGGGATTTAGTGTTAGTCCCTAAATTATAAGTCTTCTAGAAGATCTTAGAGGATAAGGGTTGTTGAACCTTTATGCCATCCAGTTGTTTTCCCTCAAGTAGTGCATGGTGTTTTTTCAGTTTTACCCAGTTTCCATGAACGGGGATGTTTTGTACCTCCTCCGAAAGGAGTGGACTATGTGTTGTTGCCTCCAAGATGTTTAGAGTGAGATATTTTGTACCTCCTATGAAAGGAGTGGACTATGTGATTGTTGCCTCCAAGATGTTTGGAGTGAGTTTCTATTATTTGTATCCTCCTGGTGTTGGAGTGGTTATGATGCCTAGTTTGTATGCACTTGTGTTTCCCTTAGTGATTGGTTGTGAGTGCGTTGTCCATTAGAAGAGTGGCTTTTGTTAGGGGTCGGAGCCCAAAGTGGTAAACTGAGTAACCTTCAAAAGTGAGTTAATCAAGTGATAATTAAATTAAGGTACTTAGATGATTAGGATGCATTCACATTAATCAAGATAATTTAATTCTCACTCATAGACACAAGGGGTCGTTTAGACTTGGGATGAGTGAGAAGGCCTGGAATGGCAAGATCAACTATCTTGTTTTTACGAGAGGTAGTTGATTCCGCTTGAGTGAATATGAGTGTCGAGATTCGGTTGAGGCCACCAGGATTACTTGTGTCGAAGCCTATGAAGAATGCCCAGAAGAGATCTCATGACAAACCTTGTGATGACACTCTATCTAGGACAACTATTGTTAATTGTTTTATGTGTATAGTTATTTGAACACACTTGATCTATTTTATGTCTGGAAGCAATGTGACCTATGTCAGTGATGTTGGATTTGTACTTGATTTGTGCTTGTATTGTACTTGATTTGTACTTGTATTGTACTTGTATTGTACTTGAGTTGTAGTTGATTCGTACTTGTATGGTGAATGAGTTGTACTTGTTAATTCATTTGGTTGGTTATAACAGTATGAGTCAGTTTGAGTCTGCCTTTGGTTAGAGGTAGTAGAATCTTTGTCCATGTTACTTTGTTACTACCTCCTAGCATGGGGGGTGGGCCTTCGAGTACCACATTGGTAGGGTGGAACATGCACCAAAACTATTGGGTCCCCATCTATCTTCCGCACTTGGTGGCAAGACATCCAGATGGATAGCACGCGATTTTTGTTGTAATTCCTTGCATTGTAATATTTTAACTTGTATAAGTTATGTTTTCCCTCTTATGTTTATGAGGTGGAATTCTGTAATTGTAACCTTGAGTACTATTGCCTCATTCTGGGAATAAGTGATGTAACTATTGGCTTAAGATAATGTTTATGAGATTGTATCTTGGTTGATTATCTTATTATGCTATGTGGTATTCTTATGATGTATGATTTTTATTTCATAAAGTTATAATGCTATGGTTATATGTAATATGTATGTGTGGGTTTAAGTAATCCTAACCTTGTAGCCTCAGAGGTTTGTTGTTAATTAGTAAGTGAATGTGTATGTTAAATGCACTTTATGAAAAAAAAATTTGTTCGCTTATGATGTTAATTGCGACTTCCTTTAAGGTTACTTGGCAGGGCATTACACATTTTCCTATGGTGGCAAATTTTTACTTGAGGAAGAAGTTGTCAAATGCAAGTAGTTAAAAGGTGCAAAATGGTGCAACTTTCATTCTGTAGCTCATGTGACCAAACGGATTGTTCCAACTTGTCTGAGTGACAATTTTTAAGTTAGGCATGGTCCTCTTTCACACCCAAACAGATGGAATCACTCAGAGCTATGTTCAATTGGATTGATCCATTAAGGGTCTGAAGTGAAAAATGGTTGTGAACTTTGACATGCTATTACTCAGACACCATGATGCTTAGAAACTTCTTGTTTGATCCTACGAGATCATGTTAGGTCCCTCTATAATAAAATATCTTGACTTTCACTATCTCAGAGGCATTTTCCTATGGTGGTGAATTTTCACTTGGGGAAAAAGTTGTCAAATGCAAGTAGTTGAAAGTTGCAAAGTGGTGCAAATTTTGGTCTATAACTCATATGACCAAATGACATGTTCCAACACATTCAGGTGGGTATGTTTACTAGGCATGGTCCTCTTTCACACCCAAACACATGAAATCGTTTTGAGCTATGTTCAACTGGATTGATCCCTTAAAGGTCCAAAGTGCAAAATGGCTACAAACTTTAGTAAGCTATTACTCAAACACCGTGATGCTTAAAAAAATTTCATCTAATCCTATAAGATCATGTTAGGCCCCTCTACAATAACCTCTCTCAGCTTTCACTATCTTAGAGGCATTTTCTTGTGGTGGTGAACTTTCACTCGGGAAAAAAGTTGTCAAATGCAAGTAGTTGAAATTTGAAAAATGGTGCAACTTTCATTTTGCAGGTCATGTGACCAAATGGGTTTTTCCAATGTGTCTGAGTGAGAATGTTTACGCGAGATAGGGTCCAAAGTGCAAAACAGCTGCGAACTTCAGCATACTATTACTCAGACACCGTGATGCTTTGAAACTTATCATCTGATCCAACGATATCATGTTGGGCCCCTCTACAATAACCTCCCTTGGTTTTTGCTATCTCATAGGCATTTTTTTGTGGTGACAAATTTTCACTTGGGAAAAAAGCTATCAAATGCAAGTAGTTGAAAGTTGCAAAGTTGTGTAATTTTCGTTCTACAACTCGTGTGACTAAATAGATTGTTCAAATGCATATGGGTGGGTATTTTTATGCTAGGTATGGTACTCTTTTGCACCCAAACAAGTGAAATCTCTTCAAGCTACATTCAACCGGATTGATCCGTTGAGGGTCTACAAAGCAAAATGGATAAGAACTTCAACATTCTATTACTTGGACACCATGATGCTTAAAAACTTCTCAACTGATGTAATGATATCATGTTAGGCCCTTCTTAAATAACCTCTCTTAATTTTCTCTATCTCGGAGGCATTTTCCTATGGTAACAAATTTTCAGTTGGGAGAGAAAGTTATCAAATGCAAGTAGTTGAAAGTTGCAAAGTGGTGCAAAATTCATTCTCTAGCTTGTGTGACCAAATGGATTGTTCCAATGTGTTCGGATGGGTACGTTTACACTAGGCATAGTCCTCTTTTGCATGCAAACACATGAAATTGCTGCAAGCTACGTTCAACTAGATTGATCCCTTAAGGGTCCAAAGTGCAAAATGGTTGTGAACTTTAGCATGCTAGCATTCAGACACCGTGATACTTAGAAACTTCTTATTTGAGTCTATCGAATCACATTGGGATCCTCTACAATAACCTCTCTCAGCTTTTTCTATCTCAGAGACATTTTCCTGTGCTAGCGAATTTTCACTAGGGGAAAAAGTTGTCAAATGCAAGTAGTTTAAAGTTGGAAAGTGGTGCAATTTTTTTTTTGTAGCTTGTGTGACCAAAAATATTCTTCCAACACATCAGAGTGAGTAATTTTATGCTATAAATGGTCCTCTTTTTCACCCAAACACTCGAAATTGCTTTGAGCTACATTTAACAAGATCAATTATTTAAGGGTCCAAAGTGGAAAATGACTGTGAACTTCAACATTCTATTACTCAGGCACCATAATTCTTAGAAAATTCTCGTATGATTCTATGAGATCATGTTTTTCCCCTCTACCATAACCTCTCTCAGTTTTTGCTATCTCAGAGACATTTTCCTATGGTGGTGAATTTTCACTTGAGGAGAAAGTTGTCAAATGCAAGTAGTTGAAAGCTGCAAAATGGTGTAGCTTTCAATCTGCAGTTTGTGTAAGCAAATAGATTGTTCCAATTTATCTAGATAGGTAAATTTATGCTAGGTATGGTCCTCTTTCACACCCAAACACATGAAATTGCTCTGAGCTACATTCAACCGGATCGATCCCTAAAGGGTCCAAAGTGCAAAATAGTTGTGAACTTCAACATGCTAGTATTCAGAACCCATGATGCTTAGAAACTTATCATATTACCCTATGGGATTAGACTGGGCCCCTCTACAATAACCTCTCACGATTTTTTCTATTTTTGAGACATTTTTCTTGTGGTGTCAAATTTTCACTCGGGGAAAAAGTTGTCAAATGTAAGTAATTGAAAGTTGTAAAGTGGTGCACCTTTCGTTCTACACTTTGTGTGACACATTGGAGTGTTCCAATGCATCTAGGTGGGTACGTTTAAAAAAAGAATGGTCCTCTTTCACACCCAAACACACAAAATCACTCTGAGCTACGTTCAACCAGATCGATCCCTTCAGGGTCCAAAGTGCAAAATGGCTACAAACTTTAGCATGCTATTAGCTAGACATCCTGATGCTTATAAAATTCTTGTATGATCCTATGAGATCATGTTCAGACACTCTACAATAACCTCTCTCAATTTTTTGTTATCACAGAGGTATTTTCTTGTGGTGGCAAATTTTCACTTGGGGAAAAAGTTCTCAAATGCAAGTAGTTGAAAGTTGTAAAGTGGTGCAACTTTCATTCTGCAGCTCGTGTGACCAAACGGATTGTTCCAACACATTTAGGTGGGTATTTTTGCATTAGGAATGATCCTATTTCCTACCCAAACATTTGAAATTGCTCTGAGCTATGTTCAATCGGATTGATCTCTTAAGGGTCCAATGTGCAAAATTGTTGTGAAATTTAGCATGCTAGTACTCAGACACTGTGAATCTTAGAAAAGTTTTGACTAAGCCTATGCGATCATGTTGGGGCCCTCTACAATAACCTCTCTCGGTATTTTCTATCTTGGATGTATTTTCTTGCGGTGGTGAATTTTCACTTGTGGAAAAAGTTGTCAAATGCAAGTATTTACAAGTAGCAAAGTGGTGCAACTTTCATTCCATAGCTCGTGTGACCAAACTAATTGTTCCAACATGTCTGGGTAGGTATGTTTACACTAGGCATGATCCTCTTTAGCACTCAAACACATTGAATCGCTTTGAGCTATGTTCAAACAGATCAATCCCTTAAGGGTCCAAAAGTGCAAAATGGCTACAAACTTCAACATACTATTACTTGGACATCATGATTCTTGGAAACTCCTTTTCTGATCCAATGAGATAATTTTAGGCCCCTCTACAATGACCTCTTTTATTTTTTTTTATTTCAAAGGATTTTTTTCTTATGGTGGCGAATTTTCACTTGGGGAACAAGTTATCAAATGTAATAGTTGAAAGTTCCAATGTGGTGAAACTTTTGTTCTATTGCTCGTGTGACCAAATGGATTATTCCAATCTATCTTGGTGGGTATGTTTATACTAAGCATGGTCCTCTTTCACATCCAAACATGCAGAAACGCTCTGAGCTACGTTCAATTGGATTGATCTCTTGAGGTTTCAAAGTGCAAAATGGCTATGAACTTCAACATGTTATTACTCTGACACTGTCATGCTTAGAAACTGATTGTTTGATCCTACAAGATGATATTGGGGCCCTCTACGATAACCTCTCTTATTTTTTGCTATCTTAGAGGCATGTTTTTGTGGTGACAAATTTTCAAATGGGTAAAAAGTTGTCAAATGCAAGTAGTTGAAAGTTGCAAAGTGGTTCAACTTCTATTTTATAGCTCATATGACCAAACAGATCATTTCAACATGATGACGTAGGTATGTTTGTTCTAGGAATGGTCCTTTTTCACACCCAAACACGTGAAATCACTCTGAGCTACATTCAACCAGATTCATCCCTTAAGGATCCAAATTACAAAATGGCCACGAACTTCAACATGATATTAGTCAAAGACTATGATTCTTAGAAGATTTTTGTCTGATTCTACGAGATCATGTTAGGCCCCTCTACAATAACCTCTCTCTATGTTCGCTATCTCAGAGGTATTTTCTTATGGTGGAAAATTATCATCTCATCCAACTAGATCATGTTGGGTCTCTCTACAATAACCTCTCTCGGTTTTCATTATCTCGGAGGCATTTTCCTATAGCAGTGAATTCACTTGGGGAAAAAGTTGTCAAATGCAAGTAGTTGAAAGTTGCAAACTAGTGCAACTTTCATTCTATAGCTCATGTGAGAAAATAGATTGTTTGAACACATTTGACTGGGTATGTTTACACTAGACATGGTCCTCTTTCGTATGCAAACACGTGAAATCGCTCTGAGCTACAATCAACCAGATCGATCCCTTAATGGTCCAAAGTGCAAAATGACTATGAACTTCACCATGTTAGTATTCAGACCCATGATAGTTAGAAAATTCTCATATGATCCAATTAGATTATGTTGGGCCCCTCTACAATAACATCTTTTAGTTTTTTCTATCTTAGAGGTATTTTCCTATGGTGGCAAATTTTCACTCGGGAAAAAAGTTATCAAATGCAAGTAGTTGAAAGTAGCAAAATGGTGCAACTTTCATTTTACACTTGTTTGACCAAATGGATTCTTCAAACACATTTGAATGGTTACATTTACACTAGGCATGGTCTTCTTTCACACCCAAACACATGAAATCGCTCCGAGCTACATTCAACTGAATCGATCCCTTAAAGGTTCAAAGTGCAAAATAACTATGAACTTCAACATGATAGTATTCAAACCCCATGAAAATTTGAAACTTCTCATTTGAGCCTATGAGATCACATTGGGCCCCTCTACAATCACCTCTCTCAATTTTTTCTATCTCAAAGGAATTTTCCTATGGTGGCGAATTTGCACTCAAGGAAAAAGTTATTAAATGCAAGTAGTTGAAAGTTGCAAAGTGGTGCAACTTTCATTTTGTAGCTCATGTGACCAAACAGATTGTTCCAATGCATCTGGGTGGGAATTTTTATGCTAGGAATGGTCCTCTTTCACACCCAAACATGCGAACTTGCTCTGAGCTACGTTCAATTGGGTCGATCCCTAAAGGGTCCAAAGTGCAAAATGGTTGCAAACTTCAACATGTTATTACTCGGACACTATGATGCTTAGAAACTTCTCTTATAATCCTCTAAGATTATTTTGGAACCCTTTACAATAACCTCTCTCATTTCTTTCTATCTCAAAGGAATTTTCTTGTAGTGGCGAATTTTCACTTGGGGAAATGTTGTCAAATGCTAGTAGTTGAAAGTTGTAAAGTGGTGCAACTTTCATTCTACAACTCGTGTTACCAAAAAAATTATTTCAA
Source organism: Sequoiadendron giganteum (assembly GCA_007115665.2). Lineage (NCBI taxonomy): Eukaryota > Viridiplantae > Streptophyta > Pinopsida > Cupressales > Cupressaceae > Sequoiadendron > Sequoiadendron giganteum. The sequence continues at coordinate 355,217,340 of CM021106.1, read as the reverse complement.
TGTGTCTTTGTGGGTACTTTTACATTAATTATGGTCCTCTTTCACACCCAAACATGCAGAATCACTCTGGGCTACGTTCAACTGGATCGATCCCTTAACGGTCAGAAATGCAAAATGGCTATGAACTTCAACATGCTATTACTCAGACATTGTGATTCTTAAAAAAATTTCATCTAATCCTAAAAGATAATGTTAGGCCCCTCTATAATAACCTCTCTCATTTTTTGCTATATCAGAGACATTTTTCTATGTTGGCAAATTTTCACTCGAGGAAAAAGTTATCAAATGCAAGTAGTTGAAAGTTGCAAAGTGGTGCAACTTTCATTCTGTAGTTCGTGTGACCAAATGGATTATTCCAACACATCTTGTTGGGTACGTTTATGATAGGAATGGTCCTCTTTCACACCCAAACATGTGGAATCACTCTAAGCTACGTTCAATCAGATCGACGCCTTAACGGTCCAAAGTGCAAAATGGCTTAGAAAATTCAACATGCTATTAATTTGACACTTTTATGCTTAGAAAATTCTTGTATAATCCTATGAGATCATGTTGAGCCCCTCTACAATAACCTCTGTCAGTTTTTTCTATCTCGGAGGCATTTTCCTATGGTGGTGAATTTTCAATTGGGAAAAAAGTTGTCAAATGCAAGTAGTTGAAAGTTACAAAGTGGTGCAACTTTCATTTTGCAGGTCATGTGACCAAATGAATTGTTCCAACACATCTGGGTGGATACTTTTACATTAGAAATGGTCCTCTTTTGCACCCAAACATGTGAAATCGCTCTGAGCTACATTCAATCGAATCGATCCCTTAAAGGTCCAAAGTGCAAAATGGTTGCAAATTTCAACATATTGTTATTCAGACATCGTGATTCTTAGAAAATTCTCATCTAACCCTATGTGATCATGTTCGGCCCATCTACAATAACCTCTCTCATTTTTTTTTCTCTTGAAAGCATGTGCTTGTGGTGTCAAATTTTCACTTGGGGAAAAAGTTGTCAAATGCAAGTAGTTGAAAGTTGCAAAGTGGTGCAACTTTCGTTCTATAGCTCATGTGACCAAATAGATTGTTCCAACATGTTCAATTGGGTATGTTTACACTATTTATAGTCCTTTTTCACATCCGAAAACGTAGAATCACTTTGAGCTATGTTCAACCAAATCGATCCCTTAAGGGTCTAAAGTGCAAATTGGCTGTGAACTTCAACATGCTATTACTCAGACACTGTGATGCTTACAAACTTCTTGTTTGATCTTATGCATTTATGTTAGGCCCCTCTATAATAAAATCTCTTGGTTTTTGCTATCTCGTAGGTGTTTTCCTCTGGTGGAAAATTTTCACTTGGGGAAAAAGTTGTCAAATGCAAGTAGTTGAAATTTGGAAAGTGGTGCAACTTGTGTGACAAAATAGATTGTTCCAACACATTTGGATGGGTATTTTTACACTAGTAATTTTACTCTTTCGCACTCAAACATGCGAAATCACTTTGATCTACGTTGAAGTGGATCGATCCCTTAAGGGTCCAAAGTGCAAAATGGCTATGAACTTTAGCATGCTAGTATTCAGACACCATGATCCTTAGAAACTTATTTCCTAAGCCTATGATATCATGTTGTACCCCTCTCCAATAACCTCTCTCAATTTTTTCTATTTCAAAGGCATTTTCCTATGGTGGCAAACTTTCACTCGAGGAAAAAGTTTTCAAATGCAAGTAGTTGAAAGTTGCAAAGTGGTGTAATTTTCGTTCTACAACTTGCGTGACCAAACAAATTATTTCAATGCATCTGAGTGGATATTTTTACATTGGTCATGGTCCTTTTTCACATGCAAACACATGAAATCGCTTCGAGCTACGTTCAACTAGATCGATCCCTTAAGGATCCAAAGTGCAAAATGGTTGCGAACTTTAGCATGCTATTACTTGGACACCATGATGCTTAGAAACTTCCGATCCAATCCTATGAGTTGAGGTTGGACCCCTCTACAATAAGATCTTTTAAATTTTTCTTTCTCCGAGGCCTTTTCCCATGGTGGAGAATTTTCACTTGGTGAAAAAGTTGTCAAATGCAAGTAGTTGAAAGTCACAAAGTGGTCAAACTTTCATTTTGTAGCTCGTGTGACCAAATAAACTATTCGAACATGTATGAATAGGTATTTTTATGATAGGCATGGTCCTCTTTTTCACCCAAACACGTGGAATCACTTTGAGCTACATTTAACCAGATCAATCCCTTAAGGGTCCAAAGTGCAAAATGGCTGCAAACTTTTGCATGCTATTACTCGGACACTGTGATTCTTAGAAACATCTTGTCTGATCCTACAAGATCGCGTTTGGCCTAGCTACAATAACCTCTCTCAATTTTTTCTATTTCGGAGGCATTTTCCTATGGTTACTAGGGGAAAAATTTGTCAAATACAAGTAGTTGAAAGTTGCAAAAGGCTACAACTTTCATTATGCAACTCGTATGCCAAACAAACTATTTCGATGCATTCAAATAGGTATTTTTATGCTATTAATGGTCCTCTTTCACACTCAAACATGTGGAATCACTCTGAGCTACATTCAACTAGATCGATCCCTTAAGGCTCCACAGTGCAAAATGACTATGAACTTCAACATGCTATTATTCGAACATTGTGATACTTAGAAACTTCTCATTTAATCCTACAAGATAATGTTGAGCCCCTCTAAAATAACCTCTATTGGTTTTTTCTATCTCGGAGGCCTTCTCCTATGGTGGAAAAATTTTCACTTGGGGAAAAAGCTATCAAATGAAAGTAGTTGAAAGTTGCAAAGCGCTGCAACTTTTTTTTTATAGCTCATCTGACCAAAAAAATTGTTCCAACATGTCCAAATAGGAGGTTTTACACTAGGCATGGTCCTCTTTCACAACCAAACATGCAAAATCGCTTTGAGGTATGTTCAACCGGATCAATCCCTAAAGAGTCCAAAATGAAAAATGGTTGTGAATTTTAGCATGCTTATATTCGGACATCAAGATGCTTAGAAACTTATCATCTGATCCTATGATATCAAGTTGGCCCCCTCTACAATTACCTCTCTCAGTTTTTGTTATCTCAAAGGCCTTTTCCCATGTTGGCGATTTCTCTCTTGAGGAAAAAATTGTCAAATGCAAGTAGTTGAGTGTGTAAAAATGACTTTATAGGCATTATGTGACCATGAGACTACGTTTATTTGAGGTATCTTTTGAACTAGTTCACTCCCTTGTCTATGGCTTGTCATGGCATTCCATCACCACATTTATTTGATACATTTTTACAAATAATTCACTACCTTGTCTATGCTACTGATTACTATTATGCTTTTGATATATTATTTTGAAGCATCCATAGCTTGTTCAAAATCACTTGTTTTAGGCTTTTAGCCATAGAAACAAGGTAATGAACTATTTGATAAGATGCTTTGGTACACATATATGATAAATGTGGTAATATAGACAAGGCAGGGAACTATTTGAAAAAATACCTCAAATAAATTTGGTCTCATAGAATGCCATGATAAGAAAATGCAATTTGCAGTTGCTCCTAGTTATTAGTTATGCATTGTGAAGAAATTGCATAACTACTTAGGTTGACTTTGTACAAACTATATTGTAATTGAAATTTGGTCATCTATTAGCATCTACTTATTAGTTATACAAAGTGAAGTAATGCTTTTGACTTTGAAAGATGTGCAATGCAATGTAATCAATGATATGAATATAAACTAGAAAAATCCATTTTTTACAATTCATTAGTTAAAATATTTATTTTATTTTCTCTCTATATCATGATATTCTATGGAAATACCTTTCAATTTAAAAAATATATATATACTTTCTTTTTGTTGTACAATTTTTCCTTATTTTTTCACAAAGTATTATACTTTTGGTTTGTCAAAATTTTCCCCAAAATATTTTTGTTGCTATGCATTGTAAGCATGAATTATATACGTGAATACACACAATATAGGTGAACTATACATGTGAATAAGTGAGGCACAAGTAACTAAAGCATTCCAAAGGATACAAATCACCACGAATGAAGCTTATTTACACAATACACTTTAGATGGGGCTTATTGAGCATTCGACAGTAATTAATTAAGAATTAGATGTAAACAAAATTCATGCCTACAAAATTCAAGCATACAACTTACACGATATGCATGATAATATCATTCAAGAATGGCAGTAGCAAAATAAGAGTTTCTCTAATAAAAAATTTGAAAGGCTATACAATGATATATATTGATAAAATTATATACAATATATCCAAAAATACCACACATGCTTAGTAAAAAGAAGCCATATGGACATAAAATATCACGTATATATTGATAGTACAAAACATATGTTCCAAAATGCCACATAGGCATACAACAAACAACACTAATACATAATAATTTCCCTCTAGGGGAAGGAATTAGATCTCGTGTTGCCTTCAAAATTCAGATGGATGGAGTGATTGTTGCTTCTCTTGTCTTTCAAACACACTCGCTAGTCCCCCTCTCTTCACTCTGGACCTTCAACTAATACAATTAAAAGTATAGATGTTAAAACATAGAAATTGAATTGTGGAATGACATATAAAAAAATATACAATCAGTTACTGCATACATTTAGTCATCGTGCACATTTATAGCATCACCACATCCATGATATGGAGTGACAACCACCTGTAGCAACCATGAAGATAGAAATTAAACTACATAAAAATATCATGAAAATTTTCTATAATAGACCATAAAAGAGAAAATATAATGTCAAATCAACTAATCTATTCCATACCTCTCTCAATTGATCAAAACTAGCTATTGCTACAACAACTCCATGGTCCATCATGCCACAAACATCACCATATCTATCTCTTGTCAACATATCAAAATGAAAAAATATCTCAGGGTATATGCAGGATCATGATGGGCAAAAAAAGTGGCGATATCTAAGTGATATTTGATGGCCCATGTGGCTAATGACTTTTTTTTTACCTAAAATTGATGAAATGAAAAAGGGTTTTTGAAGGAGATTCTTAGATTTCCACCAATATAAATTATTCTTTACTTTCAATCTAATAAATAATTATTATTCATTTTCTATTTGAATTATGAATAAAGTCCTAATTGATAAGCTGATTGAAAAAAATATATAGCTTTCAAATGGTATCTCATTTTTTTGAATCCCAAACATGTGTCGTATTCTATGCTTCACATACTATAGGATTAAAAAAATAAGAATTGAATTTCGTGAAGTTTTGACCAAGTTAAGGTGGTCAAACATATGAGTTTTTATATTTTTTAAAAGTTGTAATAAAAAAATCATAGTTAATTATTTACAATGAAAAAAATTACAAAAAATATGCATCACATCAGGACATGAGTCCCCTAGTTATATCTAAAATATTATAAAAACATATTATCATTTTATTGTGGTTAGGATGGTCAGACAGACACCTACTTCTTATTTTTTGCCTGAAATTTAAGTACTACTCCATTGAAATTTCAAATTTTCACCAAATAGATTTTTTATTTTTTTTAAAAACCTAGTAGTTTAGAAACTACATTCAATTTTCTACAGATTCAATTCTTACATGTTTTTGAAATAATATATATAAATTATTCAAATTTTTACTTCAAGTTGCCTAACTTTGATTTTTTGAATTTTATTGCCACTTAAAGGGCTATTTTTTCCATGATGATATAAAGACTAAGAGGGGATAATGCAACATAAGGTGAAATAAGAGAGGTTAAAGGGATGGGAATATAAGCGTGATGTAGAGAGGGGGATCAAACTCATTCTAAGTCACAACTTGCTTTCAAAATACATCTAACAAGATTAGAATGGCCTACTAGATTTATCAAAACAATCCTCAAATCTTGACAACAATCAGGAGTCTAACTTCTCACTTTTGCCCATGTAACCTAGTAGTAGTGCAAACTCGGTTTTTGGCCTTTCACTCCCATGCTTTCCAAAAAACATGACAATCATAAGGTGGATTTAGATACCCATTTCAGATTTATACAACATATCTCTTAACCAAATACAAGTCTTTTGGACCAATCCCTTGAAATTAGACCCTCAACGTTGTCCTAAGCCATGAATTAGGTCAAATTTACAAAGAAACATACCTTTAAACTTAATACAGACCCTTGAAACCTTGAGGCAGAATTTTCTATACCCTCAAACCTCTAAAACCATAATCAAAAGCTAGGTTTCACTCCTCCAACATAGCAAACTGCAAAACCTTCAATTTCATGCCAAGTCAAGAGGGTTTATTCAAAGTCCCACTTGCACAACCTCCCAGACCATGCCACTAACTTACAAATGTATATTCTAACCCCAATATGCTCAAAATTTGGAAAAAACTCCACACTCTCATTGATTTACACAAACCTTAGACCCAAGGCTCCATCTTCATGTGTTTTTCTTCACAAAACTCATCAAGACAGTAGGTTTATCTCCTTAGTTCCTTATCCACAACTTTGATCACAAAACCTACAACCTACTCAAAATCGCTAGGGCACATTAAACTAGTTATAGTAGGTAAAGTTAGTGTAAGGGACATTAAATCATGATTTTGGTTAAAAATCCCTCAAACAGTGTCTTCAGCCTGTCATAGGAAAACAAGGATATTTACCACAAATCACAATAGATCTCCCTCGAACATTTTCCAAAATATTGTTAACACCTGCCACCATAAAGTAAAATTATTTACATGGCACAATCAATCTGTACGAGTTTGTACAGGCCTACAAATGATAAGAAAACTTAGAAATTTGATGAAAAACATAGATATTCTTATTGCCAATGCTTCAAACTTCAAGCCAACATTACAAAATGAGTTTTCATTCCTTTTTAAAGGCTTCTCCTCATCAAACCAACACCCAAATACCTTACAATGACTTTTGAAACCTCTCGTGATTGTTGCATTACAAATTTGTTGCATTTATGCAACTCACAAATTTAACACTTTCAAGTTTTTTCTTTATATTTTCCTAGACCCTCTTAAACACCTAAAATATTAAAAATAGTCTAATGAGACCTTATTCAACTAATAAATCATGACTTACTCAAGAAAAAATCATCATATCTACCTTGACACCCCTTGTCAAGTTTGAGAATTCCTTCCACATGATTTTCAAACCTTACAAGATGAATACAAAAGCCCCTCAAATTTGATCAATTACAATAGAATGGTCACATTAGACCTTACTAAGACTCAAGGACTCAACTCAAAAATCTTAACAAACCTTTCCTATTTGATGTAGAGTGGTAAGGAAGGTAAACACACAAATATGATGGAAAAGACAATCCAATTCAATGCTTCTCTCAAATACTCTTACAAGGAGGAATAAAATCCATTATTCTTTAAATGATCAGCCCCCCACACATCTAGGGTTCAAAACATAGACCACCCACAAAACTTGAAAGAATTTGGATAATGTCACATTAAAAAAAAACAAGGTTCAACAACCCTCTAGCACTTTTTCAACAAACAAATATCACTATGGTGATTTAGACCTCCCTCCCTCTTAATAGTATAGGCATATACTTTGCATCCCACTAGGATATAACAACTCTACAATGTGGGGATGGAAGAAACACCCATAGTTCACTCAAAACCCTGATTTTGAGGGTTTTTAGACCACCCAAGCATAAAATTTGAGATATATCTCTTGATACTCAATTAAATCTCACCACTCGAACACAAAAATAAAGCTTATTCAATTACCTATCCAACCATTATAGGCTTGGATAATGAAACAACATGTACGGACAGTACCAAGTATGGGATTAGAAATTTATTCAGGAAAACACATAAATCAATAAACTCTTTATCGAAAACTTCTTCCAAACTTCAAGAAAAACCTTGCCTGAACCAAGAGAGGCATATTTGAGTTTAGTATACTTTCCCTTTGGAAGTATTTCCTTCTTTGAGTGAGCCATCACCAAATCTCCAACCTTATATTGAAAATACCTCTTCTTCAAATCTTCTCTTTCTTTGTACTTCTCAACATTCTTTTGTAGAGTTTCCTTCACTTGTTGATGGATATCCTTGATTGTAACAACAAATTCCTCTCCTTGATAACTTCTCCTATCAACTCCTTCTAGATATCTTAACTCATAGACCCTCTAGGGTGCATGCCGTAGACTACTTCAAAAGGGCTCCTACCAATGCTCATATTCATGGACTCATTGTATGCAAATTCAGCCTAAGGTAAAATCATATCCCAAGCTTGTCCATGCTCCTTGGTAAGACATCTCAAGGGATTTACCAATCATCTATTCACCACTTCAATTTTTCCATCCATTTGTGGATGGTATGCAAAGCTAAAGGATAGGTTTGTGCCAATTTTCTTCCACAAGTTCCTCCAAAAGTGACCTATGAACTTAGAATCCCTGTTAGAAATAATTCTTAAGGGAAATCCATGTATTCTAACAACCTCCTTAAAGAATAGACCTTTTATACTAGATGCATCATTGGTGCATTTACAAGATAGAAAATGAGGCATCTTACTAAACCTATCAACCATGACAAAAACACTATCAAAACCTCTTTGGGTTCTAGAGAGCCCTAATAAAAAATCCATACTTACACTCTCCCAAGGCCTATTGGGAATGGGAAGTGGTTGATAGAGCCCTACATTTGATGAAGTTCCCATTTCTCTTTGGTAGATTGTGCATCCTTCCATAAAATTTCTCACATCCACTTGTAGCCTTGGGCAATAGTTGTACCTCCTCACCTATTCTAAGGTCTTACCAAGGCCAAAATGGCCTCCAAGACTCCCACTATGTTTCTCCTCTATAATATTCTCCCTCATTGAGAATTTAGGCACACACAATTGGCTTCCTTTGAAGATAAAACAATTCTACAATAGAAAATTAGAGTATTAACCATGAGAATTATTCAAATGTTGATCACAAACATTGTATACCTCCTTAAAATCTGCATCTCCATGATACATGTCTTTCAATGCATCAACCCCTATGATTTGGAGTTGGATCTCTTGCAATACAAGTTCCCTTCTACTAAGAGCATTTTCCACCTTATTTTCTTGGACCTTCTTATTCTTTATTGTGAATGTATATGCTTGTAAGGACTCAACCCACTTCATGTGCCTATGATTGAGTTTATCTTGTGCATTCAAGATACTCAAAGCATGATTATTAGTATAGACAACAAAATATCTAGGTAGCTAGTAGTGTTTCCACTTTTTAAGGGTTTGGAGCATAGAATACAATTCCAAATCATAGGAATAATACTTCCTATTTTCTTCATTCAACCTCTCACTAAAAAATGCAACCGGTTTTCCTTCTTGGCTCAAGACAACCCCTATTGCTTGCTTACTAGCGTCATATTCAATTGTACAAACCTTATCAAAATCAGAGAGCACAAGTATAGGTTGTTTTTCTACTCCATTTTTGAGATATTAAAACCATTTATTAGCCTGATTGGTCCAATAAAACTTACCCTTGTTACCTCCTTTAATGGTGTCCAAGATGGGTGAAATTTTTTGACTAAAATTCTTGATGAAATTTCTATAAAAGCTTGCAATTCCATGAAATATTCTCACATATCCCATGGATTTTGGTGTTGGAAAAGTAAGAGTAGCATCCATCTTTGAAGGATCCATTTTCAAACATCCCTTGGAGATGAAAAATCCAAGGTACACTAGTTCTCCCTTCATAAATTCACACTTTTCCATGTTGATCAAAAACTTCTCCTCTTGTAACCTCTTCAATATCATGTCTCTTAATGGATCTTAATGGATCTTGAATAATTTCAAAGCCTCCAAATACTATCCTTCCTTGGTGCTAGGATAGCAGGAATAACACAAGGGCTCAAACTCTTTATCACTGGCCCCTTATCCAACAAATCTTGTAATTGTCTTGCAATCTCCTCATTCTGAGCAGGTGTCATCTTATATGCACAATTATTGGTAAATAGAGCCCCTATAATTAGATCAATATGGTGGCTTATATCTCTAATGGGAGGTAGGGAACTAGGTAGTTAATTTATCATTATGTCCTTGTAGCTTTCCAACAACTTTTGGACCTCTCTAGGCGCATCTTCCCTCTTTATGAGTAGATCTACTTCACTTTTTGGCTTCATAATTAGGAAGAATCCTCTACCTCCTTCCTTCAATGTCTTCATGAAATCATTCTCACCCACCATCAAAAAAATAGGCCCTTCATTCTTTGCATTGTCTTCTTCTATGAGAAGTGTGAGGTTGTAAGTCATCCCATCCTTCACAATGGAATATGTATTCTTCTCCCCATCATGCTTGGCCTTCATATCAAACTACTAAGGCCTCCCAAGAAGCAATTGGAACAAATCCATAGGGATGATGTCACATAATATATTGTCCTTGTATGATCCAATGTTGAATTCTACCCATACTTTCTCATTCACCAACACCTGTTGTCCTTTACTAAGCCATGAAACTTTGTATGGGTTAGGGTGACAAATCCTTTTCAAATTCAATTTTTCTACCATCTCAATTGAAGCAAGATTATTAGTTGACCCTGAGTCCACTAATATCTTACACACCTTGCCTTGTACCTTGAAATTTATTCTGAAGAGTGCCTTCCTTTGTGGGGGTTCTTCAGGGATTTGTGCCTTGAGCAATGCTCTCCTAATCATCAAGTTCTCTCCAACTTATGATGTGAGCTTTACTCTAGGTGAGGTCACACTTTCTTCTCTTCATGTACCAATTAATTCCTCCTCTCTCCACCATGAGATCTTGATCCTTTAATTTTAAGGAATTTGAAGGATGGGTGCATAGGCTAGTTGTAAGTGTAACATCTCTTTGAAAACTTATTGGAACTTATCCCTCCATTAAATTTTCCTCTACCATTGGGTCTCCTACCCCTGAATCCCCCTCTATTGCTTGATTCTCCACTTAGATAATTATTATTAGACTCCTCTTGATGTTTTTCGGACCAATTTTTTCCCCCAAAGTTTCCTTTACCTCTTAAATTCTTGCCTCTTCTCTAATTTTTTGCTCATGTTTTCTTCTTATGCTCTCTTTAGCCCTATGTGCAATTTGTATGCAATCCTCCATGGTCTTGTGGAAAACCAAAATGATCTCATCTTGTATGTTGAGCCTTATGCCATTGATATACCTAGCCACTCTTTCATTCTCACTTTCTACATGATCACATCTCATACTCAAATTGAAGAATTGTTCAATGTAGGATGAAACATCCATGTCTTTTTGCTTCAGATTCTACCTCTTTTTATACTCTTTCACCTCATGATTAGTGGGAAGGAATTGTTCCTTCAACCTATGTACCATCCTATCCCATGAGTTGATCATAGACTTACCCATCTTCACCCTTTCTCCTTGGATGAAATTCCACCATTTCAAGGCGGATCCCTTCAAATTTTTTGGAAAACTTTACCTTCTTGTTCTCTACCATTTCTTTATATTCAAAATAGTTATTCAATTCCTCTACCCATTCCAACACTTCTTTCAAATCCATCTTTCCACTATACATCAATAGGTCAATCTTCACTTTAGAGGACTCTCCTCTTGAAGCTTTCAATGCTTTAAGGATTCTTCTCTCATGAGGGGGTATCTCTTCCTCTTGAGGGTTCTCTCCACCTTTTACAGGTCCTTCACCCTCTAACTCTTCTTCAAAATAACTCTCTTCCTCCATGGCCACTCCTCTTCTTTTGTTCATTGCCTTTAAGGCCTCTACCTCTTGTCTAAAGGCCTTCAATGCCTTTGCAACCACTGGTCTAGGTTGTTTTCTAGGCATGATGTCTTCCCTTCAACAATTACCTACAATCAGGATTTGATACCACTATGATGTAGAGTGGAAGGGAAGGTAAACACACAACTATGATGGAAAAGACAATCCAATTCAATGCTTCTCTCAAATTATCTTACAAGGAGTCATAAACTCCATTATTCTTTAAGTGATTAGCCCCCACACACCTAGGGTTAACAAATCAGACAACACACAAAGCTTGAAATAATTTGGATCATGTTACATTAGGACAAAAAAAGGTTCAACAACCCTCTAGCACTTAGGTTTCAACAAAAAACTATCACTATGGTGATTTAGACCTCACTCCCTCTTAAGTCTTGTAGCCCTTACCCGGTAGGATAGTTAGAATAAAAACCACATGGAGGACTATCAATACATCAAACCCATAGATTCAAACACCCCACATTAACCCCTACAAATTTCCAAAACCTTTCCTCTTGATTGTCAATTCATAACTCACAATGACCTTTTCTACCACTTCTCCAAGAGGCCTAAATCACAGACCTGCACTTGGGTTTGAATATCTTGGCTCTCCCCTTCACCTCAAAACCAGAAAAAAAACTCCTATAGGTTTTACACACTTTTTACCATCATTCCTAAGTGCCCCCCAAACAGATTTTCTAGAAACCAAGCAAAACCCACTTTTTTGCTTGTTAATTAGGCTTGCCACATAGAGATGCAAAGCCAAGAATATCACAACACTTCCTCCATTGAGCCTTCCACTCTCCAAGAGATTGAGTAAATAATATTATAGGAATATACCTTCCATCCCACCAAGATTTAGCAACTCTACAATGTGGGGATGGAAGAAACACCCATAATTCACTCATAACCTTGATTTTGAGGGTTTTCAGGCCACCCGAGAGTAAAATTAAGATATCTCCCTCGATAATCAGAAAAATCTAACCACTCTAATGCCAAAATTAATATTATTCAATTACCTATCCAACCATTACAAGCTTGAATCATGAAACAACATGTATAGACCGTACCAAGTACATGATCAACAATTTTTTCAAGGAAACAAAGAAATCCACAAACCTTTTATTGAAAACTTATTCCAAACTTCAAGAAAACACTTGCCTCAGTAGAGAGAATCATATATGAAGCCTTCCAACATCCTACAACTTCCTTCAACTGAAATTTGAATTATTTGGCCATTGGAAACACAAAAAGACCCTTTTTTACTCTTTAATGCCTAATTAAGGCAATTTAGACAACTTTGACCAACCTGACTACAAAGATACCTCCAAATTGTGTGAAAGGCATCGCACCACAATCAAATAGTTAATGAAGAAATGTAGAAAATAGTGGTTCCCTTGCACCAAAGATATTAATGGAACATAGGATGGACTAGTATAGATTGATGGTATGGGCTAGGATGGGTTAAAAAAATATAGGGTGGAAAATTTAAGGTTAATGGGATGTGATTATTAGGGAATAATGCAACATAGGATGAATTAGGAGGTGTCTAGGGTTTGACTATAGTACAAAAATTGCGAAATTGACCTATGTGTAGAAATAATAGAGAAGAGTTATCTAGGATGAAACATGGATAAATATGTTATAATATTGGATGATATAAAGGAACATAGGGGATCATGGAACATCTAGGGTGATATAATAATGGGTACACTAAGATGGGAGTAGTACATAATGACACATAGCATGGACTAGAAGACATTAGTGGGATAGGCTAGGAGGGGACCATGGAAAATAGGGTGAACTATTAAATGTTAATGGTAAGGGGTTAGGAAGGAATAAAGGAACAAAAATTGAATTAGGAGAACATAATGTGACATGATCAAGGAATACTTGAATGCAATGTTTGTGTTTCTCATCAATTTTTTAGATTTGTATATACACAAAATTACAAAAACTAGCTAACATAGATTTACAACACCATTAATGAATAAATGCTACCTAATTTTATGTTGTTTGAGGATATGAATCACGAGGTGTGGAGGAAGAAGATGCATTGGGAAAATATTTGAAATCTAAAGCATGTTATGATACAAACATTCAAATATAACATTCAACTATTCAAATGTAATAATAATATCTTTAATACTATTTGCATACCTATGGACTCATCATCCCTCATGAATAGAGTGACCCTAAAATTTCATCATATCAAAATTCTACTAATTTAGTTATTCTTAAATTTCAAAATATATTTTAATAAAAAAAATTAAAATAACTTGCTAAATTTTACTTGAGTGTCAATGATGAATGTATCATTCAAAATATCATCTGTGAAAACCATCACCTCTGCAACTAACATAGGCTATGATATGCATCATGATCACCCTGATAATCGTATGTGCAAACAATACCACAAACAACACAATGGTGGGGTGGAGCTCAAGGCCTACACATCTCCTCCACACCAAGCTCTACTAGAGGACTCACACGTTGTAAAATGGTCTGTGTGAGTGAGCCAATCGACTTCATCATGTCCACCTCTACACTATCCTTAACAATGGAAGGAATAATGACATACTCCACCATGGGTCTGCCCAAGGCTCTCGGTGCCAACTATGGATTACATCGTGCAACAGGTATATCATGTGTAGAGCCCCCACCTCTACCCTGAAAGTCTAAGATATCAAAATAGTTTGGCATTTTATTGAGGATAAACTCGCAATATATTTTCCTCAAAAATTATTGCAGAACCTCATGGTTATTGCATGGAGGTTGGTCAAATACCATCCACCACCACTCCCAAAACTACTTTTTTTTAATTAACTCATGGTGGCACCAATGGACGGGGAACCTCCTACATGCATGAGACAAAGTTTCATTGGTGTTTGGGTCTATAAATAGGGCACATAAGTTGGATTTGCTATTTTTTAGATTTTTGACATCTACATATGACAAACCACTAGCATAAAATTGTCTCATCTCATGCCTCTTATTTGACCAAAAATTCATTTTCTCACTCATTTCTCCTACATGAGTTAAAATTAACTTCATGATTTAGTAATCCCTCTCCTATAAGGGTGGGTTTTCGGCATGCTTGGTTAATCTTGCAATTAATTTTTGAATGTCCCTTTTATTGTTTTCAATTTGATTTTGAATATTTTCTTGTGTTCCTTGAGGATTCCTATGAATTGATGGAGGGGTTTCGGGTTGTTCTTGTATAGGAGGCTCTTCATGAGGGGTTGATTGTGAATTCTCAAATTTTCATGGTGGAGATTCATTCCATGAGAATTAGAATAAATTTTTATTATAAAAATCTATTTAAATTTGCATTCTAAATCAAATTTGAAATAAATAGAATAAAAATACACACCTCTTTTCAACTTTGACCTCTCTGATGTGTTGGTGGAATCCTCGTGGAAAATAGAATGCTAAGGATGCAAACAATGGAAGAGATTTGGTGAGCGTGAGTTGCAGACCCGAAATCCTCTTCCTCAAGCTACGGGTTGAAGAAAAAATGAGGGTTTGAAACCCGAGTTTTTGCTTTTGTGTCAAATAAGCCATTTGGCATGCACCAAATTTATTTTAAGTCATTTGACATGCACCAAATGTATTTTAAGTCATTTGGCATGCACCAAATGTCTTTTAAGTCATTTATGCTTGTCAAATGTCTTTTAAGCCATTTGGTGTGCGTCAAATGGCTTATTTCGGGGTTTTTTTAACATTTCTTCAATTTGACACCTAAATTATGTCACAGATTGGTGCACTTACCCATATATATACATATATAGATACATACACATATATATATGTGCATACATATATACATATACATATACATATATACATAAACATACATATATATACATACACATATACATATACATATACATATGCATATTATTGGATGTTGTGGTTATGCTTTTGATATGTGGTTGTCATTGATTTTAACACTATTAGCATTGGTGTTTCTGAAGGTTTCATATGTCGAGGAGATTGAGAAAATTGTAAAAAACATAGTGCAGGAAACTAGTCGAGTTAAGAACATGTCAAAATGGTGGAAAGAGCTTTAAGTTGCTAATTTGAAGGTACGCTTCAAAGGGTTTGTTTTTTAACATTTCTATTATGTTGTCCAAAAATTTGAGAGGTTCACATCAAGTTTTCTAGAAGTTATGAAGATTACTTCCTATAGTTATTCAGTTTCAGATGGTGTTCTTGGATGAAGTGGATGAAATTCTAGTAGTTTCATGTGTTTTTCATGTACCTATGGTGTTCATGGATTAATCTAGATTGTGCTCTATCCCTATTGTACATTCACATTGATTGGAGTGTTTGTGATCATAGATTTTTCTGATGTGTGCTCGAGTTTTCATGTTCTTGACCAACATGATGGTGTTAGCATGTTGCAGATCCATGAGGATTAATATTTTATTGTTTGGAATGTTTTAAGGTGTTTGTTTGGTTCATCACTGTGTCATGACCAACTTGTTTTGGTACACATTTAAATTTATTCATGCATTGAGGTAAACAATTGTAATTTATTCTTTGTTTGTGGCTGACTAAATAGTGGATGTAAATTTGTGTAGCGAATATATATATGAGATTTTTTTCCTCATTTATAAGTGTGCTTAGTGTGTACAAGTGATGTACATGTGTGAATAAAGGCCAGATCATTTAGAGCAGAGTGTGCAAGAGTTTGAGCAGAGTGTGTAGAAGCTTTATGTGCACCTAATTGGAACTGTAATCAAGATTTTGTAGAAGCTAATTTCTCAGTTCAACTTCATCAGATGAATTTAATCTGATTATTGTATGTAAGGAAGTGAGCCTTCCTTCTAAGCAGTGTGCTCTAGGTAGTGCACCTGAATGCAAGTGTTCCTTTTTATTATTCATTATACTTCTAATAGGGTATATTCTTATGGACTAACATCCATCATGGTTTTTCTCCTAACAGGGTTTCCATGTATAAAATCTTAGTGTTCATGTGTCTCTAATGTGTTGTTGATTTAATGATTGTACTGTTAATTAGAAGATCTAATATCTAAGGTATATTAATGTAGTATAAGTTTGATTTTGGTAACAATTGATTCACCCCCTCTCTCAATTTTCCATCCTTATTTTTCTAACAATTGGTATTAGAGCTAGTTGCTCTAAAAAAGACTAACAACCTGAGGTGATCCAAGATGGCATCATATAAGAAGGATAGTCCTAGATTCAATTATAAAAACTACTCTTTATGGAAAGTCAAGATGGAGTGTCATTTTAAGTGCATTGGTGAACCCTTTTGGAAGATTACACAAAGTTCATATACTATTCCTTGGAAGGGTTCTTCTTATGAAGATGAGATCAAACAAGAAAAAATTAACACTAGGGCAGTAGAAGCATTGTTGAGTTCTTTGATAGATTCAGAGATGACAAATTTGATAATATTGAATACTATATACCAAATCTAGAAAAAAATGGAAACATTGTATGAAGGAAAGGCTAGACAGATAGGACATATAGAATATTGAGGTGGGACCAGTGAGTACAACCTTCGATGGTATAAAATTTTAAGCCTAGGTGGTAGAAAAAGACCAACAGGCTGGGTGAAAGGGGCCGGTAAGAGCACGAAGGAAAGGGCTCAACCGGATCACTTAAGTGATCGGTTACGTTCGGTAGTAAGTGACCGTTGAAACATAACATGAGGGTTTCAAATTTTTATAATTCAAATCACCATGGGTAACTCTAAACCCTAAAACCCTAGCCTCCTTCCTTCGAAATTTAAAATTCCCATCATTGGCTTTGACTGGGGATGTATGCCCCCTATGGGCATAACAAGAATCCAAAATCTCTGGTTTCGCATACCAAACTATTGAATTACACAAGTTCCTTGATGAATATTTTACCTTGTTCTATCAATTGGACTTGTGCATAAAAACTTGGTAGCCCCAAGCCACCATACATGAGGAATCAAAGTTTACCTTTGTCAAAAAAAAAATTCTTTGTCACCTAAAGTAGAGGAAGTCTGCAACATTTACTTTTTGATGCTTCAAAACTAATGGGATAATTAATATGCCTAGAAGTATCATAATATTTACCTATAATCCCCTGCACCAATTGAGTTAATGTCCCATTCCAAAACTTTAAAAGAAACATATTACCATGATAATATTTCACCTTACTCTACCCCTCGTCATATTTCATAGAATGTTGGCTTAATTGAGCTGGGAAGTGGAAACATTAATAACTTTCTGGTTTGCAACATCACACATTCTGGCATCATCATCAATTTGGACATCAAACTATTTTTTTTATATAAAACAGTATGCATGTTATCCCTACTCCCATTACTCGATAAAGATGATACATAACTCAAGGAATCCCTTTCCTAGAGTTTCCAACATAAGTTTGGTTTCCATTCTCCGAATTTTGTCAATTGGGAATACATCTGGGCATTACAAAAGTCAAAAATACTAGCTACATAATTCTCTATGGAATGTGTAAACACATTCATCTCAAGCCTCTCAATATACATCTTATCTTATACTTCTTTATTTATTTTTAAATGAAAACTATCAAAGATATAGTTAAAAAAATAAATTTCAACCTGGTCAAAAAAGAAAGAACAATATGTATTGGCCTCCTTGTACTCAACACCACCTGCTAAATATGTTAATTTATATGTGAAAATTTTGGCACAAGCTAAAAAAAAAATCACTGGCAATATCAATGTCATAAGGCAATAACACATCCATCTCAACTTCACAAAGATAGTCAGGAGATACCATAGTACCAATATGTTTATCAATATATTGGTTACCTCCAGTCATATTCTTCTTATCAAACACATCACTTTCCTCAAATTCCTCAACATTTATACAATTTTTTTGTTCCATTGCTAGTATACCCGAAGTATACTCTAAATATTTATCATTTGAAAATTGTTCCTTCATTTGGAAGCAAGTATAATCATGAGGCTCCTCATTTCCATACAACTCTGGTAAAAAGAAAAACTCAATTCCATCCTTAGTACTATAATCATTACCCTTGATATCACAATCACTAGCCTGTAACAAAATCTCAGTGACATGATCATTACAATCTGGATTAGGAAACACAATGGGTGTCTCATACAATCCTACATCATTTTTTACCTCAAATTCCTCAACATTTATACAATTTTCTTGTAAAAAGCAAGCATTATCTTCATTTTACATAGATACATTCTTGGTTGATTCTACAATTTCTATCCACTGAATGACTTGGGCCAAATTAGTAGTTTTCAATTCTTCTAGTAAAGCATTTAGCCTTGGTTTAAACAAATCCCAAACTAGTCAATGCATTCATAGTCATTAGGTCTATGATCTCTAGGGATTTGTATTAAGGCCTCTAAAAATCTCAAGAAAAAATCATATGGTGATTCTTTCTCTTGCTTCTCCATATCATACAATTCTGGTACAAGAGAAGTTTTATCATCATCCTTCAAACTAGACTAGCTTTCCACTTGGATGTCATTATCATCACACTACAATGATGAAGTTATAACCATTTTAAAAATAGTTTTATCATAATTGGTGCTCTAAATAGCCAACTCTGACATTCTACTGGTACTGGTTAGGCTAGGGTAATCAATACTTGCAGCCATATACCCCTTCATCATTGAAAATTTCATATTGTTTTCAATTTCCATAGCCATTTGATATGCTTGGTGCAGGGTTGTAGGATATTTTTCCCTTAATAAAAAACCCATCCTCTTGTCAAGAGCACCAAGATATACAACTAAGCTTTCAGCCTCATTTGGTCTTATTTCTTTAGGGATTTTCCTCAAAGCTCTTGAAAACCTGAGATTAAAATATGGGATTAGCTCTTTTTCTTTAATGCGAGTTCCCATAAAACCTCTTCTTAGTATGTTGGGATTGATTCTTTCACCAAATTGTTCCATAAAAACTATCACCAACTAATTCCATGAATTAGCAGAGTAGGCAAGTAAATAGGAAAACCAATCCCTAGCATCACCCTTGAAAACTTGAGATTAAAATATGGGATTAGCTCTTTTTCTTTAATGTGAGTTCCAATAAAACCTCTTCTTAATATGTTGGGATTGATTCTTTCACCAAATTGTTCCATAAAAACTATCACCAACTGATTCCATGAATTAACAGAGTAGGCAGGTAAATAGGAAAACCAATCCCTAGCATCACCCTTCAAGGATTGCACAAAAAGATTCATGACAACATCCTCATGACTGATTTTATAATCCCCCATTACATCTACAAAATGGTGTAAATTCTTAGAGATTGATTTTGCACTTTGCCTTGTATATTTAGAAAAATACTTCCTAATTTTCTTAGGAATTGGATTAGGGTAACCACTGATATCACTGAAAATAAAAGGCATATACCTTTGAGTTACAAAACACCCTGAAGGGTATAATGAAACTTGTTCTCTTTGCATACTTATGTCTAACCTTACATATGGGAAATTACTTATACCCATTAAGAATTTCATCAACAATATATATTTATCAAACATATCATTTACCATCTCAACCATGATTCCATTAGTGACTGAAATTATTATTCCTTGCTTTCATAAATATGGTGCAACATAAAAATGTTTCATAAGTTATTTGACATTTTTCATTGTTATAAGTATAGTAAAACTAATAATTGTTCCTTTATTGATGCTAGACATCCAGTTTGGAACCATTTTCATCCTTAATTACAAACACCCATCATTATTAGAGATAGTGAACTATTTAGTTTTGATGAAATAGTTGGTAATTTTTTGCAGCATTTATTACATTCTTCTCCCTGACTGTAAATATCACAGATCTGGGACTCTTCCTTCATTCATCAACTGGTTCTTCAGATAGAGTCACCACCTCGTCAATAGAGGACTGTATTAAAAGAAATATGAAATTCCTTTTCAAAGCTTGTTAGATTCTGGGTTCTTACCCACAATAGAGTCACATCATGTCACTACTAATATCTTTCAAAACCACAATCCATTACCATCCAAATTTATCATTCAACTTCAATTGAACAAAAGATTATGGATAACCTCTCACATTCCTCCAACCCCTATCGTTTCTCCTCCTCTTTTTGTTTAAATTTCTCAGAAGTTCTCTCCAATAAAAGCACCCGTCAACTAATAACTCTAGAACTCATAGATCCTTTTCCAACAAGATACCATAGACCATAGGATTGGCATGTTCATTTTCAACAACTTCTTCCCTCTAGGGTTGAAAACATTCACAATGTAAATTCAGAACAATAGATCTTTTAATATGACTATAATCATTTGCAACTGGTGATTTAGAACTTCCCTAGCTGAGTCACCATTCTGTTGGTGTTTTTTCTCACATAGGATTTGAAATTCTCTAAGAGGTAGCCAACCTCCATCATAAATAACCACAAAGAAAATTGGCCAACTGACAATATTTAGTCAAAGTCTGACATCTCCTACACTTTTGGCTCTGTGATACCAAGGTGGGTAAACCCAAGTGTGTTCATAAAAATGTTTTATGATTGGTAAGAACACTTCTTCTTACAGATTTCAGTCCCTAAATGCACAATGAGATAGTAATTATTCTAGTATTGGTAGACCAAAGTATGATAACAATTATCACCAAAACAACATGACTGAAGCATTCAACATAAGATTTAAATCTCTAAAGAGACAAGGTTTGATATTTGTTAAAATGTTTAGATATTGAATCACCACACTTAGAACCAAAGTCCTACACCTGAAAGAAATTTACAAACACTATCAAGTACCTCATCCATTGTACGCGAGTCATATAAAACATAATTAAGATAATGTGAACTTATCACCATAATGCTTTTCTACCATGAGATCTTTCTATATATTAAAAAAATACTCCTTAGTGAATCCTGAGCATATAACCATAAACATGGAATTTTTTTTCAAGC
This sequence comes from Sequoiadendron giganteum, assembly GCA_007115665.2. Taxonomy (NCBI): domain Eukaryota; kingdom Viridiplantae; phylum Streptophyta; class Pinopsida; order Cupressales; family Cupressaceae; genus Sequoiadendron; species Sequoiadendron giganteum. The sequence goes on along the minus strand of CM021106.1, from coordinate 355,195,725 downwards.
ATTTGATTAACTCATTAAGTTAAAGCAAGAGAACAAATTACACGTTCAGCTACACCATTGAAACTAAATGAGAAAACCGTTGATAAATCTATTTATAATCCATGGCGCATACATAGGAGAGCAAATTGTCTTAATTTTTAGATTTGTTTCAATATCAGTAATTACAAAAGTATAGCGTACTTATTTCATACTATTCCCAACCCAAAATGATTTCCTAAATAATACCTTCAAAATCCTATAGTAAAACTAACTGTACATATTCTAAGCTTTAGGACACCAAAACTCTGACCCCAAACAATGAGCTGTAAAATCTCCTTTATAGGATAGGAGAGCAACAAATCATTAGGCTACATTATTAATTTCAAAATTGAATTTCATTTAGAATGAAGTTCAAATTAACATTCCTCATCATTGAATAACAAAGTGCATGATCCAAGGAATAAAAAAAATGGTTACATAGTAACCATTCAAAGAAAAAGACAAAAAATATGCTAGGCATGCGCACGTCCACATCCGCCAGATGAAACACCAAGAAAAACACCACCCAACAGACCCAACACCAGCGACCACTAAGTAGACACATGACCTCGGTACAAGTGACTGCTTTGAATTCGTGCCTCAGTTAAAGATGAAACCACCCTCTTTCTTCCAGCCACATCAACACAACACTTAACAACCTAGCAGATTTGCACTACAGTTATTGGTTCGACTGCAAGGACCACCTCATTCACTCCCATGAGCTCAGTCAAGGCAGCTAGGTAACACCGGTAATTTGAGTCTATTTTAGACCCATTACCATCAGAATCTAATGAAATTAGAATAGGGGACACACAATGCTCTAGCCTTTTGCTAGCACTTTTAGTAGCAACTTCGGGTGTTCTGGGAGCAGGTTGCTCCTTCTCAACCAATGACCTTCTGGCTCCCACTTTGGCACTCCTACGCCCTGTTTGAATTTGAACCATTGACGTGGAACATATCTGGCGAATCAGATGACTTAGAACCAAGTTGGAACCTACTATAGAGAACAATATCCTTGTTAAATATAATTAAACTTTTAAGGCTTATCAGGGTTACATTCCTGCTCTCAAGAAAACTATGGTTCGCAGAGTTGTGAAGTTCGAGGAAGAGAGGGCTCTTTAGAAGTCTATCAAATCGATGAATGAGGAGAAATAATCTATGGTTGAGTTGGCACAAATTACTCAAACTTAAATCATGCAAGTTGGAGAGAAGAGTGAGTAGGTCGAGAAAAAGGAGGAACAAATAATTCCTTAGCCTCAGATTCCTCTTATTGAGAAGTGGAGAAATAGGGAAGCTGAGTAGAGACTGAAAGAGGTCCAAGAATATGTTGGCGATCCACAAGATTTAGTAAGATAGAGAAAGGCTCCAAGATGTTATTCTAATTATGTTGCACTTATGAGTGAATTAATTGAAGTAGAGCCTTCTAGCTTTCAGGAGGCATCCCAACACCAAGTGTGGAGGGATGCTATGGTGGAAGAGTATTCTTCCATCATGAAGAATAGTGTGTGGGACGTAGTACTATGACCAAAAGATAAGTTTGTGGTGGGCTTAAGATGGTTGTAAAATATTAAGCATGTTACAGATGGTCGTGTGGAAAAGTTCAAATCCTAGTTTGTGGCTAAGGGGTTTTCTCAAAAGGAAGGAGTCGACTATGATGAGACTTTTGCTCTAGTAGCTAGGTAGTCATCCATAAGAGCTATATTTTTTGTAGCAGTATAGATGGATTGGACGAATCACCCGATGGTTGTAAGGGAAACTTTCCTCAATGACGTGATTGAGGAAGAGATTTACATAGAGCAATCATAAGGATTTGAAGCACATGGGAGGGATTCTCATGTTAGGTTGAAAAGAGCATTGTATGGACTCGAGCAAGATCCTAGGGTGTGGTATTCATGTATTGATAGTTACTTGCAGTGCATGGGATTCATCAAGAGTCAGGCGGATCTGAACCTATACTTTGTTCAAGTGAAGGTAAAAATTATCATATTAGTGTTGTATGGTGATGACTTATTTCTCACGGGGTCAAAAGAAATCATAGCACACTATAAGCATGATCTTGCAAGAGAGTTTGAGATGAAGGACTTGAGGTTGATGTACTAATTTGTGGGATTGGAGTTGTGACAAAAAGTGAGATAGATCTTCCTTAGACAAGGGAAGTACTTAATTGATATCTTGAATCAATTCAGGATGGAGAATTGTAAGCCCATGTCAATGCCACTTCTGACCAATTGGAAGAAGATTGATGCTTCTAGATCACAAGCAGTGGACCCAACTATATATAGATAGTCGATAGGCTCTCTATTGTATCTGGTCAACACCAGGCCAAACATTTGTTTTGCAGTAAACTCACTTAGTTAGTTTATGGTGGAACCTAAATGTGTACACTAGATAACTGTGAAGCATCTTTAGAGATATCTCCAAGGAACAATTGATTATGAGATGAAGTATGTTCAATAGGATGGAGTGAAGCTTGATGGGTTTATCGATGCAAATTGGGTAGACAAAACAAGTGATCAAAAGAGCACTTCAGGGTGTAGTTTTAGTTTGGGATTAGAAGCAGTCTCTTGGTATAACAAGAAGAAAAATTCAGTTGCATTGAGTTCTATAGAGGTGAAGTATATGCAAGCTAGTATGGTGACATGTGAGGCTATCTGGCTTTGAAAAATTCTAGCTAGGCTCTTTGATCAGGGTCTAGATCCTATAGTCATTCACCATGATAATTAGAGTTGTATCAAGCTCTCTGAGAATCCGGTATTTCAAGACAAGTCAAAGCACATTGAGATCAAGTACCACTTCATCAAATATTGTGTGTAGAAGGGGATAGTGAAGCTCAAATACATTCCTACAAATGAATAGATCACAAATATCTTGACAAAGGCCTTGATGAAGAGAAAGTTTGAATTCTTCAAGGATAAGTTGGGTATTGTGCAAAACACCTTCCTTGATAAGAGGGAGTGTTGATCTTTGTGTAGCTCAAAAGGTGGGAGGGCATGTGCAAGATCATCATGGAAAAAACAGGCCCTTAAGTGGCAATAAAATTCAAAAAAATCAAAGTTAGGCAACTTGACGTAAAAATTTGAATCAGTTAACTATATTATTTCAAAAATATATAAGAATATAATATATTTCAAATTGAATGTAGTTTCTAAAATACTAGGTTTATTTTTATTTTAAAAAAATCTATTTGGTGAAAATTTAAAATTTCAGTGTAGTAGTACTTAAATTTCAAGGAAAAAATAACAAGTAGGTGTTTGTCTGACCACCCTAACCACAATAAAATGATAATATTTTTTTATAATATTTTAGATATAAGTAGAAGACTCATGTCCTGATGTGATGCATATTGTTTTTAATTTTTTTCTATGTAAATAATTAATTATGATTTTTTTATTACAACTTTTGAAAAAATATAAAAAATCATACGTCTGACCACCTTAACTTGGTCAAAACTTCATGAAATTCAATTCTTTATTTTTTAATCCTATAGTATGTGAAGCATAGAATGTGATGCATGTCTTAGATTCAAAAAATGTGATACCCTTTGAAAGCTATATATTTTTTTCAATCATCCTATCAATCAAGACTTTAGTCATAATTCAAATAGAAAATGAATAATAATGATTTATTAAATTCAAAGTGAAGAATAATTTATATTGGTGGAAAGCTAAGAATCTCCTTTAAAAACCCTTTTTATTTCATCAGTTTTGGGTAAGAAAAAGTTGTCAGCCACATGGGCCATCATATCACTTGCATATCGCCACTTTTTGGCCCATCATGATCCTGCACATACCCGAGAAGTGGAGTTTCTTTAAAGCAACTTGAGTTGGATTTTTGCAACAACATATTTTTTATTCTTTCATAGAATTTTTTCTAGTTTGTGAGGATAGGATTTAAATCCAAGAGTGGTTTTATGTGTGATTTAAATCCAAAGAATGCAAGGAAAGTTTCTTTTCTTGCATGCTAAGTAAAGCAGCTAGGCTCTATATAAGTAATATTTCTATAGAAAACTTGTATTGTATTTTCAAAAGAAATGTTTGTTGTTAGGCTGAATAGAAGATCTGACATTTTTAGGTTTTTCCCTATTTTGGGGTTTCCTAGGTATATATGTGTTATAATATTTTTGTGATCCAATTTGTATTCTTCTTGGTTCAGCTATTATTAGTTGTTAATTAATCTAGTTGTATTAATTGTTATAAATCAGATTTCTTTCTATGAATTTATTCTGTAATTAATCTATTGATGGGTTATAGAAATTAACAGTTGCGTCAATAAAGCCACCTCATTTATTTGGTATTGCTACATTTAAAATAATTAGATTTTTTGTAAAGGATAGTTGATTGATGAGGTTCAAAAGATAATGGATATTTTGGAGGTTTGTGGATGCAGGTGCTTGACTTATAAGCATAAATAATTTAGTAAGTTTTGTGTGAACACAAAAATTAAACTCCTATTCTTCCATCCTTAACTTAACCATTAAGGTAATGTGCCATAAAATAATTGCTCAAAATCCATCAAAAAACACAATTGACTATCTTAACAGATAAAAGAGATACAACATTCTATTATAGAATACATTTTTTTATTTTAAAATGGAAACCACTGAGTTAACTATATTTGGTTGTCATTTGCAGAGGAGACTACATTACATCAATCAACATTAAATATATATTTTTAATCCACGTAAAAAAATATTTTTGCAACATGAATCTCATCAAACACATTGTTTACTCTCCCACCCCCTATTTTTTTTTCCTATGGCCGCAGACATTTTTTCAATGCTTATGACAATGAAGGGAGCATAAATAGAGAAACTGATATTAGCTACTTATTTTAGGTAAAATGAGAAATATTTCAGATATGGAATATATCATTAGTTAAGCAGGTAAATAATAGAATATTGATCAATGAAATGGAATTCAATTATGACTCAAATCAAGGTCCAAAGTCTTATTAAAGAAAATTGATGTCATATGGTATTGTACACAACATGAATAATATACTTGAATGAATAAAAATAAAGTGGGAAAGGTCAAACTATTACTAGAAGAACATGTTCAAGATAAGCTATGAAAAATCAAAAACAATATTTATACAAAATGATCAAAAGAGTAGAACATAACTCTAATAACATTAATGTCTTACATAATAATAGACTCTCTTTATTTAAAAAATATATTTATGTTTTCTACAGTTTTACAATTAATTTTAAAGAATATAATAAAGAAATAAATAAATCTGTATAATCAATCATGTCCCATGTACTCGTATATAAATCCATGCAAAAAAAAAAATTCAACAACCTATAACATTTTCTAAGACCATATAATCCATTCAAAAATGTTTTTCACAATCAAATTAGAACACTTTCACAAAAGATAATGGAGGCCCTTACATACTGGCCTTACCTATTATATTTATATATATACACATGTGGTAGGTTGATGGAGGAATTTTTTTTTTCTTGTATTATATTTTAGGAAGATCAAGAAGATAGAAAACAAGCACAAAAAGTTGTAAAACCCCATTATAGATTGAATGCAAAGAGCTATCTAAAATGGAAATAACAACAGATCAAGATCTACAAGATGTGGAAATCAACATCAAGATCCACGGGAAGTGGATAAAATGAGGTGTAAACTCAACTAACATGACACCTAACTAGGAAACCTAACTAGGCTTAAGTAAGCCAAGTGTAAAGCTAAGTGTACACCAACACCCCCCGTTAAGCATAGCTTAGGTGGGAAAAAATATGGGTCTTTGTTGCAAGGCCATTCTAGGTACCCATGCACAATGCAAAACTCTCCAAACATAGAGAAAGATAGAAAACCAAGTGGGAAAAAAATATCATCCAAAAAGAGAGAAAGTGACAAATGTACAGGTGAAGGAAGAAGATAGATAGAAGGAGGACTCAAGAGCCCCCAAGAACTACTTCTATCAGAAAAGTACAATAAGATTTTCTCATAGGATAAAATAATAAAAGGTCTTTGAGACCCCCCAATATTACATATCCTAACGTAGTGAGTCTGGATAGTCAACAAAATATGGAGATATACATCCAAGAATGTCAAACATTGTTCCTTCCCTTAAGAAGAAATTAAATAACCTAAAGATGCAAGATATCTTCCCATTCCAGATAGGAATATAGAGGAAGATGTATGAATAATCTTGAACCAAGCTGAAACTAATCCAAGGATGATGGTACCCACTTTAATGTCTTTGAAGTGTGCTCATGTGTTCCCATGTTCATGCCGAAGCATTTCATAATCAAGTTAGGTGCATGCCTAATAGATGAAGATGATGAAAATCTATAACCATGTGAAGACAGATGTAGAGCATGAATATCCAAAGAGACCAATGGTGATGTAGCTTCATCAAAACTATCATCAAATAGAAGATTTATTTCCTTAATGTGTGCTTCCAAGTCATAAATACAAGACTCTACAAATAGACAAGAAATTTCAATTAGGATTGTGTCCAAATCAACAATGCTAGGAAGATTAGTGTGATCTTTCTACAAAGAAATACTTGAATCTTTCAACGAAGCAATTGTGAAATTTGATGAAGCAACAATAGGAGGTGGAATGATGACTTCCACTATGTTAACATGACATTCTTCATGATGTGGGATATCATTTGTGATCATTATAGGATCATGTGGGAATTGAGAATCGTTTGAGTCTCCATACATCTCCCAAAGTTTGATTCATAAAGCATGTGGACCCTCAATATAGATAATGACAATAAAAGTGTGATGTGGTATATGTAAGATGATTAATCCAACAATATGATCATTTTTATTAATCCATTTATCCTTCTGAAATTGATTACTAGGTTCAAGGATAATTCCATACAAATGGGGCAGAAGATTGTGATACCTAAGATGTTTTAGGATGCCTTCACACCAAGACTTATAGTTTCCCTTTTTTAGGTTAATTATAGAAGAATGAATTTTATATCCCAAGATAAGAAAGGTGTCAACAACTCTCTATGATTATCTCTTTCCCCTCCTCAATTTGGAACTTTATAGGAGTACTTTGTAACTAAGCCAATAAAATAACACAAATTGGCGCTTTATAATGATAGTGCGTGATTGAATTCATGGTGAAAAAATATGCACTTTTGCAAAGAATGGTACTCAATTTCAATTTTCCTAGAAAAATTTATGAGCATGGGTATGTGCAGAATCATCATGGAAAAAATGGGCCCTTAAGCAACAATAAAATTCAGAAAATTAGAGTTAGGAAACTTGACGTAAAAATTTGAATAAGTTATCTATATTATTTAAAAAATATGTAGGGATAGAATCTATAGAAAATTGAATTTAGTTTCTAAACTACTAGGCTTTTAAAAAAAATATATATTCTATTTGGTGAAAATTTGAAATTTCAATGCAGTAGTACTTAAATTTCAAGGAAAAAATAAGCAGTAGGTGTCTGTCTAACCACCCTAACCACAATAAAATGATAATATTTTTTTATAATATTTTAGATATAAGTGGGGGATTCATGTCGCGATGTGATGCATTTTTTTTTGTAATTTTTATCAAAGTAAATAATTAATTATGAATTTTTTAATTACAAATTAAAAAAAATATAAAAAATCGTATGTCTGACCACCTTAACTTGGTCAAAAATTCATGAAATTCAATTATTCTTTTTTTAATATTATAGTATGTGAAGCATAGAATGTGACACTTAATTTGGATTCAAAAAATGTGATGTCATTTGAAAGCTATATTTTTTTTCAATCAGCCTATCAATCACGACTTTAATCGTAATTCAAATAGAAAATGAATAATAATTATTTATTAAATTAAAAGTAAAGCATAATTTATATTGATGGAAAGCTGAGAATCTCCTTTAAAAATCCATTTCCTTTCATCAATTTTGGGTAGAAAAAGTCATCAGCCACATGGGCCATCATATCACTTAGATATCGCCACTTCTTGGCCCATCATGATCCTAGACATACCCGCATATCAATTTTATTTGTTATAAAATTCATTTCCTACATGAAAAAATTAAAAAAAAATATTTTTTATTTTTAATTTGTGCTAGAAAGTGAGAAATTGATAGAGAAAATTAAAGCCTCATAACTCAGATATAAATGCCCACAAATTGCCTATATTTCTAATTAAAAAACATGGAGAGATTAAAAACCATGCAGAGATTAAAATATGTGGCCTCCAATGAAAACCATAGTCTCATGATGGTGCCCAAACTAGAAAATTTGCATGTTCCGCCTCCCTTTCCATGTAGATCTTAAGCGCCTATATGAAATGCCTCCTTTGGAATTGTGTTCGTTGAGAGTCGACATGCATTCACCTTTCTAGATCTGAATGTAGGTGTGTGGGTCACAAAATGACTTCCGACGCCAAATGTAGGTATGTAGGGGAAAAAATGCCCTCAAACAACCCAAATGTCTTGCAATAGGTTTCACGTACTTTGCAAAACAAATCATGGTTTTGGGGTCTAGAGTCTGCATGACTATGTAGAGAAGAGTGCTTTGGGTATTGCCCTAGATCGGCACCCACAACAAACAAACAACTTCCCAACACTGATCCATCACCTCCAAGGAAGATCATGAACTCTTCTTTAGCTACAGATCAACCTCCAATGAAGAATTTCCAATGCTTCCAAATGTGAATCAAGTCCTTTTGGCAATGAAACATAGCCTCAGATGAATGTAAACAGAGAATTGAAGCATTAGATCCGAGGGGGAAAACACACAATCACATGTATTAATGAGATTTAGATTCTCCCATACTATGAAGAGGTGATTGCAAATGAAAGAGGGAAAATTGTGCCCTCTTCATCTCTTCTTCCACCCTCAAGAATTTTAGATGACCTACTCCACTTTCCCTACTATGCGTTAGTAGCTTATAGCAGAGGCGCGTCACTTTCCAAACAACCCTATGACCTAAGAGTGGTGTGAGGGAGATGGGAGCAACAAGAGTTGAGTGAACAAAGGTTTTGACACCTTTCCACACACTATCGCCTCTTGCTAATCAATGGGCATTTCTTCAAATGGTTATTGTCAATGGTTGAAAAGCATGCCTGAAAAATGCATTGAGATGAATCTTCCACATGGTGATGATGCTAAGCTTCATGAAAGGCTAAACTCTTCCAACGTGGATATTTAGCCAAAGAAACTCCGCCTAGCAGAATGCATGATCTCAAAAAAATCGAACACCAATCTCTTACGTTGTTTCCAATTGCGCACACTTTTGAGCAGCCTCACAATTTCCAAGCCAACGCAACAAGGTGAAGTTGAGCAAAGTGAAGAAATTCCTTATAGATCTAAAGGCCTGCAATTATCTCTAATTGTGGCTCTAATACCATATTACATCTTAGGAAGATCTAGAAGATAAAAAAAAAGCACAAAAAGCTATAACACCCCTTTATATATTGAATGCAAAGAGTTATCTAAATAGGAAATAACAAGAGATCAAGATCCACATGAAGTGGATAGAAGTGAGGTGTGAACTCAACTAACATGACACCTAACTAGGCCTAACTAAGCCATGTCTAAAGCTAAGTGTACACCAACACCTTGTAATCAATTGATAACCCATTAAGGGGTATGTTCAAAATCATGATGGGCCAAAAAGTGGTGATATGTAAATAATATGATGACCCATGTGACTGATTACTTTTCTTTTACCCAAAATTGATGAAATGAAAAGGGTTTTTAAAGGAGATTATCATCTTTCCACCAATATAAATTATTCTTTATTTTGAATTTAATAAATAATTATTATTCATTTTCTATTGGAGTTACAACCAAACTCCTGATTGATAGGCTGATAGAAAAACATCTATAGCTTTCAAATGGTATCACATTTTTTGAATCTGAAACATGCATCACATTCTATGCTTCACATACTATAGGATTAAAAAAAAATTGAATTTCATGTAGTTTGGATCAAGTTAAGGTGGTTAGACATACGAGTTTTTATATTTAAAAAAAAATTGTAATAACAAATTCATAATTAATTATTTACTTGGAAAAAAAATACCAAAAAATATGTATCACATAAACACATGAGTCTTCTACTTATATCTAAAATATTATAAAAAAATATTATCATTTTATTGAGGTTAGGGTGGTCAGACATACACCACTTCTTATTTTTTCCCTGAAATTTAAGTACTACTGCATTGAAATTTCAAATTTTCACCAAATAAATTTTTATATTTTTAAAATAAACCTAGTATTTTAGAAACTACATTTAATTTTCTACAAATTCTATTCTTACATATTTTTGAAATAATATAGATAACTTATTCAAATTTTTACGTCAAGTTGCCTATCTCTGATTTTTCTTAATTTATTACCACTTATGGGCCTATTTTTTCCATGATGATCCTGCACATACCCTAAGATGTTTATATATGTCACTAGACCACAAAAATTTAGGAATTTTTTTTTATAAATTTATCCATTAGGTAAGGCCAAAAGAAAAAAATATTGTGTGTAGGGATGAACCTAGAATTAATGATATAATCTAGAACTATGAATTCATCTCAAACCTATAAATATAATCCTCTAACAAAATGCATAGCCATTATAGACACACACAAAAATCTAGTGATAGAGAGGCATTATTTTTTAAGCATACAACAATGTCATAAGATTTTTTTATAAAAGTATTCAATCCTTGATCATAGAGGTAAATACATTTATTATCACATTAATTTCATAAAATAACTACAATAATTAAATCAGCTTATAATCCCAAAATAGTAATAATTAATCTTTATTAATTTATCTTTCTATACATTTCACTAATTAATTAGTCTAGAATAAAGTTAAGGAATGCATATTTTCCCTTACACAGGCTTACATTTTAAATTAATAAAACTAATGATAACTTTAAAATATTTTAATAGAATAAACATTTCCAAGCCTTCCTTACATTAAACTACTATCTATTTTTTAATTTATTTTTAAAATATCTAAGATAATTAAATTAAAAAAAGTGTTAACTCATGTTACTATAGAATAAGTAGACATAAAAAATAGTATAAAAGTCTTATTTTTTTAAATGGTAAAGAAGATATAAGTAATTTTTTTTCAACTTCAAGATATTTATTTTACATTGAGTAAAACGATTTAAAATTTTGTAAATTATTATTAAACATAAGAAAATAACATTATGATATATTACAAGATAAGTCATTATATGTTTCTATTATATTTCATAGTCGTGAAATTAGCATATGTCTTTGCACCATTCATCTCAAATCAACAAATCCAATATGTGTTTGTCTAGCCAACAAACCATGTTCATCTCTCTTATATAAACTTGATTGTAATTAAAGATATTATTAGACTATTCCCTCTTTTTCTTCTTATCTCTTATCTTGTTTTTTCTTATGTGGCCTTACCTAAGAAAAATAGTTTTAAAATCTAAAAAATTTCCCAAAATCCCACCTAAATGTGTGAAGTGATCAAAATTCCCTCGTAATTTTTTTCCAACCCATTTTTGGGCTTCAGGAATACCATTGAGATTTCTTCCTCACCATTTATCTTGTTGTTTATAAATGAACTTATGGGTAATTAATTACAACCCCAAACAATAATAAAAAAAATTGAAACTATCACAAATGTAGCAATGGTTGGTAAAATTTTTAAAATATAAAATATACATAATACCACTAAATTAATTATAATTTAGTATAATAAATTTTATTTATTTCACGATAGATAATGGATTTGTAGAAGGCCTCAAATTTTTACAATTATTGAGTTTTGAAATCAATATAAATTTGAGCATTCTTTAAGTAATATATTTATTTATATTTTTTAAAAGCACATGTTAAACAAAATTTTGAATAACAGTATTATAAATGTATGGTAGCAACAAAATGTTTGGTTTATTGAGTTTGGTATTTTAGTAATATATATACAAGTACGTCGAGAGATATTTATGCATAATAGTAAATTTAGAATATTTCTTTTTTATTGAATTTTCTAATTTGAAGTGTATTAATTCCATTTTTTTTTTTAAAAGAACAATTGTTTTTCATTCTTTTTATAATTTTATTTCTATTATTAAAAAATGATTAATAAATTGTTTTTTTGTTTTAAATTCAATATTTTGTATTCAATAGTAAATTTAGAAAAGTTCTTTGTAGTTAATTTTATAAATTTTAGAAACTTTTTTTTAACTTTTTATCTTTCTAAATAAATATTATTTTTATTAAATAAGATTATGATACATATATTATCAAGATTTTTTTTTTTAAAGATATTTTTAGCTTTAAATATGTTAATTTAGAAACTTAATTTATATGAAATAATAAATTTAGATTATTTATTTTTTACTTACTTTCGTATTGTGAAAAAAACACTTGCACATCAATTTTTACTTAAAGAGTTTTTCTTATCCAATTATAAGAATACATCTCTGCATAAAAAATTTAAAAATATAAAATGTACATGATACTCCTACATTAATTATAATTCAATATTATAAATTTTATTGATTTCATGATAGATGATAGATTTATAAAATGCCTCAAATTTTTACAATTATTGATTTTTGAAATCAGTATACATTTTTATCTTTCCATATGTAATATATTTATTTATATTTTTAGAAAACACATGTTAAACAAAAAATTGAATAATAGGATTATAAACGTATGGAAACAATGGGAATTCTGGTATCTTGAGTTTGTTTCAGTCAATAAGAATTTATCAAGTAGCTTATAATTCAAGCTATCACTAGCATATATATATTATTTTAGTAATATATATAAAAATATGAGAGAAATATGTATGCGTAATAATAATTTTAGAATAGTTCCTTTTTATTGAGCTATCAATTGATAGGCTATTTTGTTGAAGTTTTCCTTAGAATTTCTATTAGCCCAATCGTGAATTGGATTTTTTGGTGCCAGAGATGTCCTTGTCGGCGGCGACTTGACCGGGTTTTTTTTTCTGGCGACGTCGAGCCTGGTAATTACATGGGTTGGCAGTTGTGGAGTTGGTGTCCTCAATACATAGAAGATGAATAGTAAGTGTTTTCTCGTGTGAGGGTTAATGTATCATGTCATTTTGGTAAGATTTCGGCGGACAAAGTAAATGCAATATTCAATGTTGCAATGTGGGAAAGTATACTTTTGATTAAGTTGAATTATCAAAAGAGTCATTGCAGTGCTGGTTTCATAGAAGAATATTGTAAAAATTATCACCTTCGACTCTTTTTTTAGTAGATTGGAGAGTTTTAAAATTGTTGTGTTCTGGAATGTGTAAGTCGTTTTACATGGGTATTTTTCATATATGATTAATTTATTGTTCATTACTTTTATTCTCTACTTATTGTTCCTTTTGATAGCAAGTTGGGGGATTTTAAAACTAAAGTGCTATGAAATGTGTGAGAAAGTATATTGATTAAGTTGCATTGTCGAAAGAGCCATTGTCGTATTGGTTTGATAGCAGACTACAATAAAAATCATTGGCTTCAACTCCATTTTATAGCATATTGGAGGGTTTTAAGTCTGTTGTGCTTTGGAATTTGTAAGTCATTTTACATGGGTATTTTGCATAAATGAATAATTTATTATTCATGTCTTTCATTGTCTGCTTATTGCTCCTTGTTATATATTTGTATCTTTGTTGTTATACCCATTTTGGAGGCTTGAAAGAGATTATGGCTTTGCATAGATGGATTTATTGCAGTTAAATCTTCTTTCTTTCACCAAAAAATATGGTTAGGGTTAGTATTTTTTTTGCGTAACATTTATTATTTGTAGTTATTGTGCTCTAGAATATGTAAGTCATTTTACATGGGTATTTTGCGTAAATGGTTAATTTATTGTTCATGTCTTTCCTTCTTTTCTTATTGTTCCTTGTTATATGTTTGTATCTTTTTTGTTATACCGATTTTGTAATACCCCTTCGTTTTGCTTCTTGTTTGGTTTGCTTTATGCTATATTTGGCTGCAGTTACTTTGATACTAGATACATTTTGTTATGATGTTTTGATCGCTACTATTGAGCGACAACTATTATTGTGGGATGTAGTTATCTAATTATTGTTTCACATGCATTATGGATTAATGATGTTGTAGAGTTAACATGAGATATTATTATGAGATTATTGGAATTATGATGGAAGTGTCAGTTTCAATGAGTGTATTGGTGAAGAGGACGGTTTCGCATCACTCGCTTGCGAGCACCCTACGAATCCGTAATTTCTTCTTCGCGGTGTGTATTATATGCTAGATATATTGTATGATGTTGTTTACTTGGTTACAGGATTGCAGGTACATGACATCGACTCCACCTGGTTTCACAGGTTTGAGCATGTCGATCCAGTGGCTAAGTTGAACGGGAGATAGTAGCTAGGTAACATGTGTCAAGTTTACACCCTAGCTTTAGTGTGTCATCAGTTGTGTGTGTCAAGTCATTGTCTGTCTTGCTTTGATGTTATTTAATTCTGAAGCATTCTTGATTTGGAAATAGATATTTAGAATAATTGCATTTACATCATGTTGATGGTTATTTAATTTAAATTATGCAATGTGGATTAAAGTTTATATTTAAATTGATTAATTATATTTAATTTATTTAATTAATTAAATTTAATCTAAGGGGGTTGAATTTAGTTATTAAATAATTAAATTAATTAATTAAACATGATACAAGAGAATGAAAGGAAATAAAAGAATTAAAATTAAATCTGGAATTTAATTTCAACGTGTGGGAATTAAATTAGAAATTGTAATTAAATGTTTATTTGAGAAATTGGTTGCAACTTTGGAAATTAATTTATTATTTGAAATTGCATTTTAAATTGAAATTGAAATTTGAAATTGAAATTGGAATTGAAATTGAAATATCTAATTTGCATGTAATGTGAATTAGGGTTGTATTAGGTATTTTTGATTTATAAAGAATACATGTTTTAATTTTAGGGGAACAAAAAGAGATTTAGAAAAAAAATACATTTTTACAGCAGGGAAGAAATTTTGGAAAATTTGCACAAGGGTTTGAAGAAAGTTTGATTGTAGAATTGATTGAATGAAATATTGTTTGCATTTGTTGGGTTTTGGATTGGATTCATTGGAGGAGGCTTGCATTAGAAATTCATCTCTTCCTGTAGCTTCTTGTACCAGGTTTTACTCTTTGTGTTTTATTGTTCTTGATTGTTTTTCTTTAAAATAGTAATGATTAAAGATTTGTTTGTTAAATCTGTTTTAGAAAATAAATTTGATATTAGAAGAAAAGAATTAAACAAATTTATAGCCTTTGCTTGTGAAAATTCTTCAGTGAAAATTGTGAAAACTTTAGTTGAATTTAAATTATTTGGGGAAATCGATTTTGTTGTTATTGAAATCAAACATAGAGATTGAACAATGCATTTAGAATGTTTTAGAAAATGAAACCTTTTGTTTATTATTTAAAAAACAGATTTTAAAATCTGCAGTATAGTTGTATTTTTCATGGTAAAATGGTATGGTTGTGTCGCCTATAACTTCACATTCACAAACTGGGTTGTCAAGAAATTTAAAGGGTTTTTGTACTTTAAAATTTTCTTAGCCCTGTCCAAAAATCGTAAATACCTACATCGTAGTTTATGAGTTATGCTTGAAACATGAGACTGTTGTTAAGTTATTTTCCCATGGCTGTTCTGAAAATATAATAATAATAAATTGATATTTATAAATATTAATATTTTATGTATTGTTATTATAATATTAAAATATTATTTAATAATATTTTATATTATAATATATAATATTAAAGTATTATATTTATTTATATTATTTTAAATAAAAGTTGTATATTAGATTAGTGGAATTAAAATTATAAACGTATGGGGAAATTATTATTTATTTTAAAATGGCATGTTAAAGTTTAATTGAAGAAATTAAATATTTGATTTAAAGAATCCATAATTTAAAATTTAATTGTGGAATTTAAATTCATGTGTAAAAGGTCCAACTATTAATTTGATTTAATTGGAAAAAATATATATATATTGAAAAATTGATGATAAGGGATATTTTATTTGGAATTAAACAATTTGATATTCTGTAAAGAATAGAAGATATGTTAATGATTAAATATATTTAAATATATTAATTTATATTTAGTATATATATATTGAAGGTATATATCCATTTGAGAGAATAAATAATATTTTATATTATTTTATTCTATTGTTGCAAATTGGGTATTATTAGTGTTCTAAAAGAAATGATTAGTATGCGTAGAAAATGAATAGAGAAAGATGTTTTTTTAATAGAAGTAATTACTTGATTTAAAAGGAAAAAATTATTTTGTTAATATGATTGAAAAAAATATATTGAAATGTATATATATATCCATGAGTATTTTCAATCAGTATTTACCTTGTGTTTATCTAAGTGCATGTAATTTAGCTTTGCATGAAGAATTTAAATGATAAGTTTTGAATGTATGGTCAAAATTGATAAGTAAAAAGATATTTAAATATATTGAAGAATTATAGAAATATTTATATTTAAATGTTTGTTTTAATTAATGAGATCTAATTAGAAACAATATGAATGCGTGGTCAATTATTGATGAGACAATCAATTATGTTATTTATTAATTTCTATTTAGATTAATTGAATCATTGTGATTGGATTATGAAAGAGGTATGGATTTAGTATATCCAAAAGTAGTATCTTCCTCTTGATTATCTTAAAGGATTTAATTCTCTGTATTCAGTAAAGGGAAGTAAGTTTAATTGTTTTAGATTTTCAATAATGAAAAGGGAAATAGGGGTTATGACTATTTTAGATGATCTAGTTATCATGTCTTTGAATTTTTCTACTCTACCTATTGAATGAGTATGGATTTAGGAAATCCAAATATTAGATTTGATTGACGACTTGAATGCTTTTGTTGCTATGTCATCAAGTTGCATTGTTGGTTTTGGGATTTAGTATTAGTCCTAAATTATAAGTCTTCCAGAAGAACTTAGAGGATAAGGGTTGTTGAATCTTTATACCATCCAGTTGTTTTCCCTTGGGTAGTGCATGGCGTCTTTTTAGTTTTACCCGATTTTCAGGAACGGGGATGTTTGCACCTCCTTGGTTTAGGAGTGGATTGGGATCCGTGTCTCCTTGTATGGAGTGACCTTGTGATGTGGTTTCATCTTGTTGCCTCTTGTGAAAGGAGTGGACTATGTGTTGTTGCCTCCAAGATGTTTGGAGTGAGATCTTCTGTACCTCCTGTGAAAGGAGTGGACTCTGTGATTGTTTCCTCCAAGATGTTTGGAGTGAGTTTCTATTATTTGTATCCTCCTTGTGTTGGAGTGGATTATGATGCCTAGTTGGTATGCACTTATGGTTCCCTTAGTGGATTGTTTGGGTGTGTGTTGTTGAATAGAAGAGTGGCTTCTGTTAGGCATCAGATCCCAAAGAAGTAAACTGGATAACCTTTAGGAGTGATTTAAACAAGTGATGATTAAAATAATGTACTTACAAGATTAGGACTAACTTCTCATTAATCAAGATAATTTAATCCTCACTCATAGACACAAGGGCTTGTTTAGACTTGGGATGAGTGAGAAGGCCTGGAATGGCAAGATCAACTATCTTGTTCTTGCGAGAGGTAGTTGATTCCGCATGAGTGAGTATGAGTGTCGGGATTCGGTTGAGGCCAGTAGGATTACTTGTGCCAGAGCCTATGAAGAATACCTAGAGGAGATCTCATGACAAACCTTGCGGTGACACTCTATCTAGGACAACTGTTGTTAATTATTTTATGTGTATGGTTATTTGAACATACTTGATCTACTTTATGTTTGGAAGCAATGTGACCTATGTCAGTGATGTTGGAGTTGTACTTGTATTGTACTTGATTTGTACTTTTATTGTATTTGATTTGTACTTGTGTTGTATTTGAGTTGTACTTGATTCGTACTTGTATGGTGAATGAGTTGTACTTGTTAATTCATTTGGTTGGTTATAATAGTATGAGTCAGTTTGAGTCTGCCTTTGGTTAGAGGTAGTAGAATCTTTGTCCATGTTACTTTGTTACTATCTCCTAGCATGGGGGGTGGGCCTTCGGGTACCACATTGGTTAGGTGGAACATGCACCAAAACCGTTGGGTCCCCATCTATCTTCAGTACTTGGTGACGAGACATCCAAATGGACAGCTCGCGGTTCTTGTTGTATTATCTTGCATTGTAATATTTTAACTTGTATAAATTATTTTGTCCCTCTTATGATTATGAGGTGGAATTTTGTAATTGTAACCTTGAGTAATATTGCCTCATTCTGGGAATGAGTGATGTAACTATTGGTTATAATAATGTTTATGAGATTGTATCTTCATTGATTATCTTATTATGTTATGTGATATTCTGATGATGTATGATGGTTATTTCATAAAGTTCATAAGGCTATGGTTATATGTATATGTATGTGTGGGTTTAAAGTAATCCTAACCTTGTAGCCTTAGAGGTTGTTGTTAACTAGTAAGTGAATGTGTATGTTAAATGCACTTTATAAAAAAAAAAATTGGTTCGCTTAAGATATTAATTGCAACTTCCTTTAGGGTTACTTGGTGGGGCATTACAGATTTTGGAGACTTCAAAGAGATTATGGCTCTATTTGGAAGGATTTATTGCAATTAAATATTATTTCTTTCGTTAAAAAATATGGTTAGGGCTAGTAATTTTTTCACAATTCGTTTATTGTTTGTAGTTATGTTTATGCATATTTTGTGATATACCCATTAACATAGGATATATATATATATATATATGTAAATGTTTAGCATGAGAGATGTTAAGTGTTATTCTAATAGCTCTTTTATAATTTCCCTATTTGTGTAGAAGCTCCCTATAACAAACTGTTATTTTTTGTGGTTATTTTGTCTATATGGAACATGTTATGTCTCATTTATGAATATGTTTCATGATATCAATATGTTTATTTATATTCTTTCTTCCTCATTTGTTTCAACTTCCACACACTAAATTGTCCTTCATGATATTGTTTTGTTTAGTTCACTATAAAAATATATTCATTATCATAGTTTGCCTCTTCTATTCTCCATATTTTAAAGTTATATTTAATTTGGGTTTTAGAACATCAACCATTTTCTTGTAATTCTTAAGTGTTTTCCTTATATCTCTTTTCCAATTTCACTTTTTGTCTTGTACCAATATGTTTTATGATATTATTTTTTCCTTTACTATTTGAACTCCCCCATAACAAACTATTCTTCATGATATTGTTTTTTCCAGTTCCCCGTACCAAACTATTCATTATCATAGTTTGTCTATTCTACTCTCCATATTTTAAAGTTATATTTAATGTGAATTTTCTAGCATCTGTCATTTTCCTATGATTGTTAAGTGTTTTTATAATAGGTCTTTTCCAGTTTCCCTTGACCAAAAAAGTTTAAATATGGACATCTATGCATGTGAAATTACTTATAGATAATATTCAAACTGAAGAACCTAGTTCAATTCAAATGTATAGATTTGAGTTTGCAGCATATTCTTGCTTACTTGAAATTCTATCACTATCTAGACAAGGTGTAACAACAAATTCTATGTAACATTCAAATTCTAAATTCTAAATTCAAGCTACATAGTTTGTTGTAATTCTTAAGTGTTTTCCTAATAGCTCTTTTTCAATTTTACTTTTTGTCTTGTACCAATAACATATTCCTACTTACCTAAAATTCTATCACTATCAAGACAAGGTGTAACCAAAAATTCTATGTAACATTTGGCTTCTCAGTTAAAAATTCAAGCTACATAATTTATTGTAATTCTTAAGTGTTTTCCTAATAGCTCTTTTCTAACTTCACATTTTTTCTTGTACCAATATGTTTCACAATATTATTTTTTTCTCAACTATTTGAACTTCACCATAACAAACTATTCTTCATGATATTCTTTTTTCTCAGACATTCTTATGTAAGTGGGATCATGAGGTGTATTTGCTAAAATATTTTAATCTCATGATGAACCACCTTGTGGTGTCAATGTAGATACTTATGTCATAATGTGTCATCAATATCTTGCTTGAAAAAACTACTTTGCTAAGATACGTGCACTTGAATGAACCTTTTCAAGTCCTTATCAAACTGTTCATTATTGTAGTTTGTTGAGCTTCTATTCTCCATATTTTAAAGTTATGTTTAATGTGGGTTTTTCAACATCTATCATTTTCATATGATTGTTAAGTGTTTTTCTAATAGGTCTTTTCCGATTTCCCTTGACCGAAAATTTTTAGATATGGACATCTATGTATGTGAAATTACTTACAAAGAATATTCAAAATGAAGAACCTAGTTCAAGTCAAATACATGTGTAGATTTGAGTTTACAACATATTCCTACTTACCTGAAATTCTATCACTATCTAGACAAGATGTAACAACAAATTCTATGTAACAATTTGCTTCTCAATTCAAAATTCAAGCTACATAATTTTATACTAAATAGAATATTCTTCATGGTATTATTTTTTCTATTTCTTCATAGAAAACTATTCATTATTGTAGTTTTCCTCTTCTATTCTCTATATTAAAGTTCTACTTAATGTGGGTTTTCAAAGATTTGTCATATTCCTGTTATTGTTAAGTGTTTTTCTAATAGCTCTTTTCCAATTCCCTTTTTTGTCTTAACTGTTTGAAGTTCCCCATAATAAAAATTTTTGTATGATATTCTTTTTTTAAGTTTCACATAGAAAATTGTTTATTATCATAGTTTGCCTCTTCTATTATCTATATTTTAAAGTTCTATTTAATGTGGGTTTTCAAACATCTATCATTTTCTTGTCTATAATATTTAGTGGCAATTATTGTCTATAATGTTTAGTAGCCAATGAGTTTTATTCTAATGCCTCTCATACAATTGCTCTATTTTTCATCAATATATATATGCCTATATGTATCTGTCTATGTTTGGAAGCATTGATTTTCACATGCAATCCACATTGTATATAAATATATATATACATGCATACATATATGCATATATGTGTATATGTATATATATGTGCATGTATATTTAACTAATAGTTCTTTTTCAATTTCCCTATTTTTCTTTAATACTGAGTGCCAGATAATGTAGCTTGAATTTATAATTGAGAAGCTAGTTGTTATATAGATTGCTTGTGTTGTATGAATATGTTTCATGATAATATTTTTCCTTGATCTGTTTGAAGCTACCTGTAACAAATTATTCTATTATTCTTGTAAGAATGATTGTTTTCAATTTTTTTAAATTGTGAAAATTTGGGGTTTCCAATAATGTGTCATTTTCCTATGATTCTTAAGTTTTTTGTTGTGAATTGAAATATTTCCCCACAAAAATTTATATGTAGATATGTATGTATGCAAAATTACTTACAAAAAAAATTCAAAGTGAAGAATCCAGTTCAAATGAAGAACTTAGTACAAGTGAAGAAATTGTTGTTACACCTTGTCGACATACTGATAGAATTTTAGGTATGCTTGAATACTCTCCAAACTGAAACTCTATCAATATGTAAACAAGGTGTAACACCAATTTCTTCGCTAGGACTGGGTTCTTAATTTGAACTAGGTTTGGCAAAAGAAATGTGACCAATAGTAGAGACAAAAAATATTTATCCATATATATAGACCAAGACCACTATGGTTGGTTTCACAATGTAACAACAATAGATAGATAGAGAAATTTGTAAAATACCTATTGCACGAAAAATCCTATTCACGTTGGGCTGACAAAAATCCCTAGCGGACACTTCAAACAAATAAATTGAACAGATAAAAGATATATTAGAAGGAACAATACTTAACAACCATCAAACTAATTTTATCTCCAATATGTTTATTCTTTCAAAATAACCCTTTGCATATAAATATATATTCAATTACTCCTATGTTAATCTGCAATTGCTCCTATGTCAATGGGTGTAATGAAAAAGATGCACACAGATAGCTAGAACACTAAACGACATCCTATGATGTTCTTCCATTTAATGTTGGTTTTTGATCATCTGTCATTTCCCTATGGCTCTGAAGTATTTTCCTAATAGTTTCTTTGTAGTCTCCCTATTTTTCTTTAATATTTAGTGCCAAATAATGTGGCTCAAATTTAGAATTGGCAAGCCAACTATTACATAGATTGGTTGGCTTCTATCAATATGTTTCATGATATTCTTTTTCCAATAATAAACTATTCATTATTGTAATTGTATGTTTAATGTGGTTTGTTGGTCATCTATCAATTTCATGTGGTGCTCATGTGGTTTTCTAATATTTCTTTTACACTTTTCTTGATTGTCAATAATATTTAGTGCCAAATAATGTAGCCTGAATTTCGAATTTTATGTTTAATATGGTTTTTTGGTTATCTATCAGTTTTTGTGGTGCTCATGTGGTTTTCTAATATTTCTTTTACAATTTGCTTGATTGTCAATAATATTTAGTTCCAAATAATGTAGTCTAAATTTAGAATTGACAAGCTAAATATTAAATAGATTTCTTGTCCTCAATCAATATCTTTCATCATATTTTTCCTCCTCTTCTGTTTGAAGTTCCTTGTGAAAAATTGTCCATTCTGATAGTTTACCTGTTGTTAAATCCAAAATTTTATAGACTGATATGAACTAAAAATATGGATTTTATCTATACCTTTGGGATGCTTTCAATTTCCTACATTTGTGTATGTTTTCATACCTCTATTAAGGTTCTACTTAATGTGGGTTTTTTGTCATTTGTTATTTACCTATCGGTCTTGAGTGTTTTTGTAACACTTGTTTTACAATTTCTCTATTTATCTATAATATTTAATGTTAGACAATGTAGCTCCAATTTTGAATTGACAAGCCAACAATTACATAGATTTCCTTTCTTCTATCAATCTGTTTTATGATGTGGTTTTCCCCACTTGCCCATAATGAAATTTTCATTAATGTAGTTCACATGTTTTATTCTGTATGTTTCAATATGTTTTGCTTGGTATGACACTTTGTGCGTTCCTTATTCCACATGGAAAACATGTTGATTACATGATGTGTATATGTCTACTTCAGTATGGTGCTCAAAAAAAATATGCTCATTGCTACCAACTACATAATGTTCCCATATCAATAACCCAATGTTATTTTTAACCCTTTTCCCGTGCATGCTTTTATACTTTGTCATACGAAAACATTTAACTCTAGATTTAATCCCTTCCATGTCATCATACAACAAAAAAATAATGCATTAACCCTTGTTTGAGCAAACACTTGCCATTTAATTTTATTTTCAACCCTTTTCTCATGTATGTTTTTATACTTTGTAATAGGATAGCATTGAACACTACATTTACTTCCTTATGTGTCACCGTACAACAACACCAACATGGATTAACCTTTGTGTGAGAAAACACTTGGAATTCATGGTAGGAGGAATGATCTTGATGCATAAAGGCTTTATGGAAAAATTGATGTGATTAAGGAGTAGGGTGTCAAGAGTGTGTAATGTTTCATGAAGCCTTTGTGCATCAAGCTTATGGCATGTAGTTGATAAACATGAAACTATTTTCCCCTAGAGAGCATGTTGTTCTTGTAGATAGAAATCTAGATAATTGTAATCATGGGTTATGCAGTTCATTGGTCAAATATTTGTGAACCATGTATTGCATTTGAGATTGTGAGGATGAAGGAAAGGAGGAGTTATTTTTTCCTATAGAGAATGCAGGAAGATGTTATTAAATTTTTGGTGTTTGACATGACTTTATAATTCATGGGATTCTCCATGAAATTACAAGTCATGCTATTTGCTATGGATTTTATAACACTTTTGACTGCATATTGTATAGGGGAAGAGTGTTTTGGTGTGTGCATGTCCAAATTTCCCACTTGATGATTATGTTCATTACATTGATCACATTTCCCAGCCATCTTGCTATTTTTGTGTGCTAGGGAAAGGGGAGGTAAATGAAATATTCAATATTTTAGTTTGAGGATGTATATTGTGAAAATGCCCTGTTGTGAGGTTGGTTTAATAGAAAAATATTAAAAAATGGTACCGTGCACCTTTGTTAGATAACATATTGGAGGGTGCTATGAGTTTTGTGCTCCATATCCTACAACATTTGGCCTCCTATTATTGTTGTAAGTTGTGTTGCAATAACTTCTCCCCATTCCATACACATCTAACAAGTGATCTAGACATTTTGATAGATTCAAATAAAATGTTGCTTTGCAGTAATATTATGTTGGTCTCAATGCAAGCATAGATGGACAAGGATATATGAAGCCCATTTGTGGAATAATTTCCACCTAAAAGATGGTTGTTGTTGTATGCATAAACTAGCTATGTTTTATTAAATTATATTTTATGAATTTATATATTCAACTATTTTCTTCATCTATGGCTAGATAGGCTCTAATACATATCAAAATTAGGTATGTTTATAAATTTATTAGTGTGTAATCTATTCTTTGAAGAAAATCCTTTCATATTCCTTTGATGTATTCCTTTTAATGATATTTGGCTATTCCATGCATGGAATTGCTTCTATTTCCAAACAAGACCTGCCATATATTCTTCTTTCCCTATACTTATCAACATTATAGAAAAGTCCCATCTTGCCCAATTCTTTCTTTGCATTCTTTTTTCCTTAAATTTATTACAAGAAAAGAATCATTGCAAAAAAGGAAATCATTTATGAGAACATGGATCTTTTTTACAACTTTTTCATTATGCAATATATGATATAGATGCATGCATGAATTCATACATGCACTAGAGTGCAATAAACATAGTCTATTCTACACATTACATTTTCCCATGTCTCTACAATTATCTTATCATCTTATGGAAAAATTTATCTATAGGCAATTGTTTATCAACATATCCATCTTTTTAAAGTTGTTACACAAAAAAAAATAGTACAATATAAGAAATCATATATGGAAACAAAAAAATCTCCCATGCTTCACCATTGTGTGATATATGATATGACTCCATTAATTTTTTGATGGGTCTTGCTTACTTTTCTTTCTCTTGGTTTTGGCTAGAGCCCACAAGGCTTCATGATGTCAATATGGTAGGGAGGAGAACAAGCATGGGTTTGGTACTTTTTCCTTTTACCATCATACATTTGTTGATACAAATACACAACTTATTATATTTTTTCAACTACATTTCTCCATGCTTATAGAGCTATCTTTTCAGGTTGCTAATTCAACTATTTAAACCCGGTTCTTTATGATGATACCTATTTTCTATAGGTTTTGACAACAATTATATGATGCAATCCTAATTTTTTTTATATAAATAAAACCCTTTCCATCTCTTAAAACCTATACAAATCTAACCAAATTTGAAACATATTGATATCAGATTCAAGGTACATCCTTTGGTGGTAAATATTGAAGACAAATAGATAATTGTATAAGAGGTACTAGAATAACACTAATTTGTTACTAAATATTATAGTAAAAAAACAACATTAAATAGATCTTTAAAATATGGAGCATAAGAGAAGAAAACTATAATAATGAATAGTTTGTTATGGGGAACTGAAAAAGAACAATATCATGAAGAATAGTTTGTTATCATGAACTTCAAAAAGATAACGAAAAAAAATATTATGAAACATATTGATACAAGACATGTAACATGTTCCATCCAAATAAAATAACACATGCACAGAGTGCAAAAAAGTGAAAGAAGTGGAAAGGTATAGGTGAATGTCATGTTTTCTTTTTATACCAATCTACAAAATTTTAGAATTTTGAAACTTAAAAATAATAGTTCTTTTACAATTTCTCATTTTTGTCTACAATATTCAGTGCCAAATAATGTAGCTTGAATTTTAAATTGAGAAGCCAATTGTTACATAGATTGCTTATGTTGTGTCAATATCCACTTGCATGTAACAAACTATTCATTATTGTATTTCACCTCTTCTATTATCCATGTTCTTAGGTTCTATTTATTGTGTATTTCCTTTTTAATGTTCACTATGTGATGCTAATATTTCTATTTCGCAAATATGAACATAATTTATTCCTATGTTTGCATATATATATTTGTATATTCATTGAGCTTATCCCACTCTCTACACAGGATATACATGCATCTTGTTTATGTGATCTCTTCTATTACAGATGCATTACATATTATTTGTTATAAACAATACAACTGTTTATATTTCCTAATTTACATATTATCTATGAAATTTTACACATGTTCACTGCACTAAAATTCAAATTTTCTTTGTGACTAACTATATTTGATTGCAACCATTTTAGATTTCAAACATTCTCAATTGTAACTACACATCTCCACAATACTAAATAGCTTTCTAATCACATGTTTGGCATGGTGTACAAGTTGCAACTACATTATTTTTATATAGAAGGTAATGTGATATGTCGTTTATTCCATCTCTTTTTTCATGACTACATGTTAAATTATTTATCATAAATGATACAACTGTATATTTAAAAAAAAATGTATAACATTGATTTCAACTAAAGAAAATTCTCAAGATAATGATATGAGATTTCCACAATCTATAATGCTTTTAGGATTTGTTATTTTTGGATATTTGATTGTGTTTCTATTTCTAGATGAAAAACTCAAACACAATCAAATATATAGAAACAACAAACTTAAGTACCCAAACATTGGCTTCACCATTGATCATAGTGGTGGGTAATGTATGTTCTTCTTGGGATCTTGGTGATAGCCCATGGGGCTGCATGACCCAATATGGCAAGGTGGAGAGCAAGCCTTCTTTTCTCATATTTATACTACATCTAGCTGCACCCAGAGGGTATGCCTACATCTTATCTAAGACTTCTATTTTCCAAATATGAACGTAATGTATTCCTATGTTTTCATATATATACTTGCACATTCAATCATCTCCCATTCTTTTGATTTTAATATGGTGTGATCTCTTATAGGTGCCCAACCATTGGATTCGCCATTGATCATAGTGGCAGATAATGTATGTTCTTCCTTAGGGGTTTGGTGACATCCCATGAGGCTGCATGACCCAATATGGTAGGGTGGAGAGAAGGCCTTCTTTTATTTTATTCACGATACATCCAGATGCACCAAGAAGTTATGCCTACATGTTATCTAAGAATTTTGTTTTGAAAATATGAACGTAATTTATTCCTATATTTGGATATATATATTCACACATTCATGGAGCTCCCATGCTTTTGATTTTAATATGGTGCCCAAATTGTTTTAGTTTGCTAAGAAATAGAATAATTTTATAAGAGGAGTTGCATTATCTGGCATTTAGTATTATAGAGAAATAAGGAAATTGTAACAAAACTATTAGTAAAACATACATACTTATATTTATCCATATATACATATGTATATATATGTCTATATGATTATGTATATATACATGAATAGATGTATATATATACATGTGTACATGTATATACATATATGTATATATATATATGTGTGTGTGTGTGTATCTATGCAACTCACAAGTTCTAGAGAAAAATACTCTTAAGACCCCCAATCTACTATAAAAAAGAGGTTAAGCGAATGATTTTTACAATAGTCTACTATCAGACCAATACCACTGTCATTCCAAGCAAAAAAAAAGATCAGGACGCAATTCTTAATTAAATGCACATAAATCACTTTTATGATTTCCCTGTTTATTTATAATATTTAGTATCAAATAATGTAGCTTGAATTTTGAATTGACAACCCAACTGTTACATAGAATCCTTGTATTTTATTGATATTTTTCATGATATACTCTTCTCCTCTGATGAGGGTGCAACCCGAGACACAGAAAATCACACAGAAAAAAAAAACTAACAAATCTTATTATTTTCAAAGTATGAAATTCTTACATGCAGAGGATCTCCAATCCTCGAGTTCTGCAATACATGCAAATTATAGAAAAGAAATTACATAAATTCCCCTATTCGCAACATGCGATCTTCTTTCCCAAAAGCTACCCACAAAAATAAAAAACTACCCCATAAATAGCCAATTCTCCGTTTGGAGCCAAAAACAACATTCTAATTATGCACAAACTTCTGGAAGCCCTAACTCAAGATCTAATCGTCGGATCTTCAATGATAATACCTTTTTGGAAAGGTCTTGCAAAAATGAAGTGCCAAAAAATGGGGCCTAAAGGCTAACCAATTTTGTTTTTTGCGAATTTTCGGGCCCATCCGGAGCCTTTAAGTCCCTCAAAATTAGCTTCGAAGATTTTGTAGGGCAAAAAGCAGAAACTGAAACTTGAATAACTTTTGAACCGGGAATGATCTTTGCCTAATTCTTTCACCAAAGTGTTTATTATTTTGTCCTGAAGCTTACCTTAAATTTCTGTCTCCTCACACCTTCAAAATCATACCCGCTAAAAATAGCAGTTGAGTAGAAAAAACAGAAAAACAGTTCTGAAAGTTGGGAATTCTTCTTCGACGAAAAGGGTATCCAAAAATGCAAAACATATATAAAACTCTAAATGAAAGTAAATATATTTTTGGGTGATGTAGGATTGCCCTTACACCACAGGATGCTCCTGCATCATCCTCATCTATTTTAAGTTTGTGTAACAAATTGTTGATTCCCACAGTTTAGCTCTTATATTCCTCATATCTTAGGCCAAGTAAATATTTATGTGCATTTAATTAAGAATTGTTTCCTTGTATTATTTTTTTTCTTGGCATGACACTTTAGGAGTTTCTTATTTTATTCTCCCTCTGACAAGAATTATTTTGACTTTCAAAATTCTAAAATTTTATGTTATTTTTAACTCTTTTTACATTAAAATCTACCTAAATACAAATAAAGATAGCATACACAACTATTTAGACATACATGTGTTTATATAGATGGATTTTGCATTGCGAAACAAGCCACAATCATCTTGGTCTATATTTGGATATATATTTTTTCCAATATGTATATTTAAAATATGAAATGAGGATTTCAATACATATATATATATATATATATATGTGTTTCAGGGAATTAATTACCATTTCCCTTTTTATCAATAATATTTGCAATAAGTGTGCCTTTCTTGCTCAGGGGTTTGCTAGAGCCCACGAGGCTTCATGATGCAAATATGGGAGGGAGGAGAACAACTATGCATTTGGAGATTTTTCTTTCCACCATCGTATATTTCTTGATAAATATATTTGCGTATATATATATATATATATATATATATATATATATATATATATATATATATATATTGAAGAGAAATAGAATAATTGTATAAGAGGCAGTGTAATAACACTTATTTGAAACTAAATATTATAGACTAAAAGGGAAATTGGAAAAAGGGATGGCAGTGGTTGATTTGGTTGCCTCAGTGTGTAGAAAGAGTATTGTAAGTGTTTTATCATGCAAGGGTTAATGAATTCTAGCATTTTTGTATAATGGAACACATTTTTACAAGGAAAGCAATATATGTAACAGTTGTAAGAGGTATTGGAATAAAATTTAACAATCATGCGTAAATGATAGATGGACAAAAACCTTTGACCTTCTTTCAATTTCTTTGGTTTGTGTATGTTTTCGTATAATTTTTCACTTACGTGTGCCTCTTGTCTATTTTACTGATTGATACAAGATGAAAAATTTATTTGAGGGTTGGCTTCTGAATTCTAAATTCAAGCTACACTATTTAGCACTAAATGCTATAGAATAATAGGTAAATTGTAAAAGAACTATTAGGAAAATACTTAAGAACCATAGGAAAATAACAGATGGTCATAAATCAACTTTAAAATATGGAGCATAGAAGAGGAAAAGTACGATAATGAACAATTTGTTATGGGAAACTGAAAAAAACAATATCATGAAGAACACCTTTTTATCAAAAACTTCAAACAAATGAGAAAAAAATAATAGCATGAAACATATTGATGCAAGACATATAACATGTTCCATCCAAACAAATTAACCATGGAATTTTTTTTAGAATTTTAAAAATTTAAAACAATCCTTTTTACAAGAACAATAGAATAATTTTTTACAGGGACCTTTAAATAGATGAGGCAAAAAGAATATCATGAAACATATTGATACAAGAAAGGAAATCTATGTAACAATTCGGTTTTCAATTGGGAGACTTCAATACTCCTCTCCTGAATGATGAAAATTTTGGGGGTTCTCAAATTAACTGGGATAGTATTTTCGGTCTCTCTGACTTCATTAACAGTAATGCCTTGATAGACCTTAACCTACAAGGTGCTTCTTATACCTGGACTAATACGAGGTTAGGACCTGACTTGATCCAAGTGAGACTCAATAGGGCCCTTGTTTCTGGTCAATGGTTTATAGACTATTTTTGTGCTTTGAGAGCCTTATCAA
Organism: Sequoiadendron giganteum; assembly: GCA_007115665.2. Classification (NCBI taxonomy): domain Eukaryota; kingdom Viridiplantae; phylum Streptophyta; class Pinopsida; order Cupressales; family Cupressaceae; genus Sequoiadendron; species Sequoiadendron giganteum. The sequence goes on along the minus strand of CM021106.1, from coordinate 355,165,393 downwards.
GGGTTGGATCTAATCATTTTCCCATTTGTTTAATGGAAGATACTACTAAGGTGAAAAAGAACTCCCCTTTCAGATTTGAAAAATTATGGCTATCTCATCCTCAAATCTTTGAGGAAATTAGTAGATGGTGGAATATTGATATTACTGGCACAACTATGTTCAGGATTGCTAAAAAATTAAAGGAAGTGAAATTTAATTTGAGGAGATGGAAAAAGGATGCCTTTGGGAATATTTTTGGAACTAAGATGGAAATTCAGGGTAAAATTTAGGAGATCCAGGCTAAAATCCAGAAATGGGGGTACATTGATAATTACAAAGAAAAGGAAAATGAACTTCTCATTCAATTGCATGACATCATTGCTAAAGAGGAAGCATTTTGGTGGCAAAGATCTAGGGTGTCTTGGTTGACTGAGGGAGATAGGAATACCAAATTTTTTCATCTGTCTACTTCAAAACATAGGGCTGCTAACAGAATCACTTACATTGATGTTAATGGGATGAGGTTTGAGGAGGAAGATGATATTAAGAAACAGGTTGTCCTTTTTTCAGCAACCGTCTTTCTTGTAATGGAGAGATTGTTCCTAAAGCTCAAGATTCCTTGATTGAGGCTATACCCCAGATGATTGTTCACAATGAAAATTTTATCCTCACTACTATTCCTTCCAAGGCTGAAATTAGGAAAGTTGTTTTGTCTTTTGATGGCAACAAAGCTCCAGGACCAGATGGTTTTCCCTTATTCTTCTTCCAAGTGTTTTGGAAAATTGCTGAGGTGGATGTTGAGAATGCTGTCAAGGAATTATTTGGATCAAGATGTCTTTTGAAAGAACTTAATGCTACTTTTGTGGTCCTTATTCCAAAAAAACCTGGGGCTTCAAAGTTTCAAGCTTTTCAGCCAATCAGCCTATGCAATTCTATCTATAAAATTATTTCGAAGGTCTTAACTACAAGATTGCTTTCTATGCTTCCTCAAATGATTGCTTCGCAGCAAAATGGTTTTGTTCTAGGTAGGTACATTCTGGACTCTATTATTATTGTTCATGAGAATTTACATTCTTTAATGGTTTCGAAGACTGAAGGGTTCATTCTTAAATTGGACATTTCCAAAGCCTATGATCGGGTTGAGTGGAATTTTCTATTTAAAATCCTGGCCAAGTTTGGTTTTAATAATAGAGTCATTCAGATGGTGAACCAGCTAGTTTCGACAGTTACTTCTTCTGTCATTGTGAATGGATCACCTTCGAGTTTTTTTCAGACTTCCAGAGGCCTCAAACAGGGAGATCTTATCTCTCCTATTCTGTTTACTATTTTGGCTAAGATTTTGGGAAGAAATATTAAAAAGCTTATTGTTCAAAGATCCCTCGCTGGTTTAAGACCTTCCTCTTCTCTTCTGACCTGTTCCCACCAACAATTTGTTGATGACACTATTCTCATGGGAACATCTATTGTGGCTGAAACTAAGACTTTCAAAAGAATTATGAATCTTTATGAATCTGCTTATGGGCAAGTTGTTAATAGGGCTAAGAGTTCAATTTTCTTCCTCAATACTCCGGAGCATAGATAAATTAAACTTGCTCGGATTCTTGGATGCCGGATTGAGCCCCTTCCGTCAACCTATCTTGGTTTGCCTCTTTGCATTAAACCCTTGGATTCTCTGGATCTCTCTGGTTGAAAAATTTAATAAGAAGTTGTCGGGGTGGAAAGGAGCTCTTCTCAGTCAAGCTAGAAAAATCCACCTTCTAAAGGCGTCCTTGCAAAATCTCCCTGTGTATGCTTTTAGCTTATTTAAAATTCCTGCTAAATATGCTGAAGCGATTGAAAAAATTCAGAAAAAGTTTCTCGAGTCTAGTGTGGAGGATAAGAAGAGAATTCCACTCATTAGATGGGATCTGGTTTGTAGACCTAAATTGAGAGGGGGCCTAGGTTTAAGAAAAATTAAAGTGTTGAATTTGGCCCTTCTTGCTAAATAGCTATAGAGAACTCTTACTTTGAGAGGTGAATGGAAAGATACCTTAAAAGACAAATATTTTAGTAACTTTAAGTCTCTTAATGAGGTTATAAATTCTTCTTTTTAATCTCGTGGGTCTGTTTGTTGGAATGATATGAGAAGAGGTAGAAAGTTGTTGGAAATGGGAATTGGTTGGCTGGTTGGAAAAGGAAATTATGTTAGGTTTTGGGAAGACAGATGGCTTTTTAAAGATCCTTTAATTAGAGATGAGAAATTCAGTAAATGGATGGATGATTGTAAAAGGGAATTCAGGGTCTTGGTTAAAGATTATTGGAGGAATGGGGGTTGGGTTGATTTGAAGACCATCAGTCAGGATCTTAGCCCGGTTTAGTCGGCCTTCAGGTCCCTAAGACTAGCTCAGCACTAGGTGGATGATCTTGTTGTTTGGTTAGACAATTTGTCTGGCATTTTTTCAGTTTCTTCTGCTACTTCTATGCTGGCTAGTCCGATGGAGCCTCCGCCCTTCTGGGCTAAAGCTTGGATGAATCACCCGATTCCTAAAATCAATATTTTCTATTGGATAATGCTATAGAATAAGATTCTCACTATGGACAATCTTGGAAAAAGAGGAGTTCAATTACCTAACAAGTGCTACATGTGCAGGAACGATGTTGAGACTGTTAATCATCTTTTTCTTCATTTCCCTTTTGTTTCGCACATTTGGGGTAAAATTTTTGAGCTTCTTGATTTGGTTTGGGTTTCCCCTGCTTCCGTTGAAGACTTTTTCTTGCAATGGAAAGCTCCTTCAAAAAATCCTTTTTCTGCGAAAGCTTTGGTCTTTTGTTCTACCTTTTGTGTCATAGAATATTTGGAAGGAAAGGAGCAACAGAGTGTTTAGGGATAAAGAGAAGTCGGAGGGGGACTTGCATGAAAAAATAGTAAGGGCTATAAAGGAAAATTTATCTTTAATCCCAAGAAAAATGGTTGATAAAGCTAATTGGTCTCCTTTCGATATTGCTACGGCTGAAAAGTGGAATTCTAAATTAGCAGTGCTAAATGTCCCCATGCCTAATGTTTGTGGGAGGGAGAATGCTTGTTGGTCTTTGCCGCCTTTGGGTTGGTTGAAAGCCAATTTTGATGGTGCTGCTAAAGGCAACCCTGGGAAAGCTGGGAGTGGGTGTGTTTTAAGGGACAACTCGGGGGCTTTTATTGCGGCTTTTGCTATGGACATCGGCACCCAAACTAATCATGTTGCGGAAGCTATTAGGGCTTATCATGCAGTTAACTTAGCTTTCAAGATGAACACGAAATGTCTTTGGTTGGAGGGTGATTCAATGAACATAATAAATTGTATTCTTAGGCTTACCCCTCCCTCGTGGACCATTAAAAAGTGGATCGAAGATACAATAATCTTATTAAGTAAATTCGATAAAGTGAAAGTATCCCACGCCTACAAAGAAGCCAATAATGTGGCTGATTATTTCGCCGATGAAGGGGTTAAGGGGGGCAGCGAAAACACGTGGAGGAAGAATGACTACCTCCATTCTGAGGCGAAAGCACTAATTTATTATGATTCAATGCATGGAAGAGAAGCTTGTCTTCATCATGATGAAGAGGATAAAGATTAGGTACGTCGATTTCATTAGATTTGATGGGACCGATGTCATTTTATTTTTCAAGAAGAGTCTCCATCACGCTTTCTGGGTGTTTGATAAAATATGCTTAAACGGGACCCAGAGCAACTATAGGGTGTGGTATAATAGAGCTTTGAAGATGGGGGGAAAGAGAAAATGTGTGGAGCCAAGCTGCTTTCAAGAGCATAGAAAGAATGCTAAAGCTTGAGAAAGAATTGAAAAGGGAGGTTTAGTCCCATTTCTGGAAAAGCTCCATGGTACTGACAAGAGGATGCTAGACTATTTTGCCAAAAATTGGAAAAATGGTGAGATTGTGTTGTTTGCTAGGAATTTTAAGTTGAATGAGGAAATAATCGGTGAGATTACTGGTCTTTCGACTGAGGGCATGAAATTTTATCGAGACCGTCGGTTCTCTGATGAAGCGGTCATAAGATTTCCTAAAAGGGACAAGGAGAAGGTTAAGTTGGTTAAGGTTGCCAATAGCTACTTTGATGTGAAGTCCATTAAATCTATCTGGAGGAAAGTTTTAAGAGCAATAATGGAGTATATCACGGTTGATGGGCGCTTCACCAGGGCGTATGGTTATCACTTTGCCATTCTGAACCATTTCTGTCACAAGGTTCGTATCTCTTTGCCTTTTTACATATTCTCTTCTTTGAAGAAATGCCTTGATGAAGTTGAAAGAAACCCTAGGAGGACTTCTATTATTCACCCTGGTCTTGTCAAGCTCATCTATGAGTATTTTCAAAATTTACCTACTTTGCCTAAAATTGTTGATATTGGGGAATTGGATGATGAGGATATTGAAAGTAGCAGGGTGAACGACCCCCTGGCCCATCCTGCTTATGCCCCTGTTGGTCCTAATACTAGTGCTCCCCAATCCCTATCTTGTCAGAATGACCTTATGGATTTTGTTCTACCTTCATGTCCTAATCTGTAGCCTTCGCATGATTTCCCTATCCCGGGTTTTGCCTCGTCGTCTTGTCTTAATCCCCAACCGTCTCTTGGCTGCCCTACCCCGAGTTTGGTCTTTGGTTTTAAAGGTACCTCAGTTACGAAATTAGTCTCATACTCTGGGAATTCTATGGAAAATCTTTCTGATAAACCTATGGTCAGTAAATAGTCGGCCCCTGGTGCCCCTGCGGCTGGTGGTTTTGGGAATACCCCTAATGATTCCCCTAATCAGGATGAAATTAATTTTTCCTTGAATAAGCTCAAGACTATGGACATTATGAGTGTGGCAAAAAGAAGTACGGATGGCCTTTTCATTGTTCTCAAGTGGACCCAAAAGGAAGTCTAGGATTTGAAAGGCCGTAATAGAGATCTCAGCAACAGAGTCTTGGATTTGGAGCAGAAGATCAGCTGGAGTCATAATGAGAATGAGGGACAGGAAACCCCCTTACCATAGAAAAGATAGCATTCGCAAGAGGAAATATTGACTAGGCTCGAGTGTAATTTGTCCAAGATTGGCCAAAATATTAGGGCCACTGTAGAGAATAATCACAAAATTGCTAGGCATAACACCATTATCATCAATCCTATGGTGGAAAAGCTCGAAAAAAATCAAAAGGGCTCGCTGGTTGTGGATTTGGATGCGAACAGAGGTTGTAGTAGATCTGTTGTTGATGGGATTTTGACTCGCACCCGGGCTAATACGAAGAGGAAGACCCCAATTTCTTCACATATGGTTCAAATCCTCAAGCAGGGGTTATAGGATATGAAGGATGTTGAAAAGGAGACCGAGGAGTTGATGAACACCTTGGAGTAGAGCGGTGGTGTTTGTTTGTGGCTTTTTGGCGGTCCTTTTTTTGGACCCTGTTGTCTCTTTGTGCCGTCATTTCAATTTTTGGGACAGCTGTCTGTTTGTTTAGAACTTGTTTTGCTCTATCTTTTGGTGTTTTAACTTTGTGGTTTCAGGTCCCTATAAAACCTGTTGTTTCCTTTTCAAAAATAATTCGATTTTCAATTCTAAATTTATACTTTTTTTGCAATTCTTATTGACCAATGAGTCACATTTAGCAACATACTTTGTCCAAGAGGTAAGCTCCAAGATGTCATAAAAAACCCTAGGCAAGTCTCCTCTATTTGTCTACAATATTTAGTGCAAACTAAGATGTAGCTCGAATTCCCAATTAACTCTATGGTGTTATAGCCATTTTGCATAGATTATTGCTACCTATTTCCTTTACAAGTTTTTTTGATGGGGGTTTAATGCCAAAGAATGTACTTCAAATTTTTATTTGGCAACTCAATTGTTACAGAGATTTCTTTTTTTGTATAAATAGTTATATATGTGCATCTTTATGCACCTCTTTAGTCATTATACAATATTTATAGTTTGTGTAATGAAGCTTTGCAGATGGCTCTCCTGTTTAAACAGATGAGAAAAAATATATCATGAAACATATTAATACAAGATTTGAGCTACGTTCTTTGGTAATAAATATTTCAGACAAGTAGATAAATTATCTAAGAGGTATTAGGGTGATTAATTTATTGTTCATGTGTTTCTCTCTTTGGTTATTATTCCTTGTTATATGTTTTTATTTTTGACGTTATACCCATTTTCGAGACTTCAAAGAGATTATTCCTTTGTATGGATCGAGAAATTATAGTTAAATATCCTTTCTTTCATCAATAAATATGGTCAGGGTTAGTAATTTTTTTTCCCTTTATTTATTTCTTGTAGTTATTTGTGTGCACCTTTGGAATTGTAATGCCCCATTGTGGAAATCGAAAAATGTTATGTCATTCACACAAAACAACCGATTTTTTTTTAAAAATAAATAACATGTGATAACAATTTGTCATAATCGTTTTAGGGTTCCACAACAACAATAATAAGTAATAACATCATAATTCCACAATAACCATAAATAAATAAACTCATGAGAATAGTCATGTCCAGATGTAAATATTAAGAGATACATATCAATAATTGAGATTGTGACAAATCTCAGAATAATACAAGTGTCATTACAAAGCATCTCATGTACATCATGAGTGTAATACAATAAAGAATGAGATCAAGAAAATATGATGACCACGTCCACGATCTTTCCTAATGAACTATTCTTGTGAACGTCGTCCATTCTGAATCCTACCAAAAATAACATGTCATGAACAACACACCTGCAGCGGACCCAATCGAGAATGTGGCACGTTCCTCCCAACCATGTGGAGCTTGAAATCCCACCTCCCATGCTAGGAGATAGAACAAGTTTTCAATTCAAACTAACATCAAAAGTATATCACACAAACATGATCAACTCACGTGACATCTCAATAACAGAAAAATGAAAAATTCCCAGAGGTGACTCACAAATAGAAGTGAACTATTAACTGTACTAGGATACGAGTGTCATCACATATACATAATAGGTTACCCTATAAGTATAGTTATTAACCTCTTACGACTTCCAACCCCTATAAGTATTATGTGGCCTTGAATAGCTTCTCAAGAAAATAAAGTGTTCAGGATGCCATTCCAGGCCTTCTCAACCTGCTTAAACCTAAACGAGCATTAAAGACCAAGGTGAGGTAAATATTATCTTGTAAGGGTAATTTAACTACCAAAACCCCTACAAAATTGTTTAAATTATCACTTGGTTACTATATTTCTGAGAGGTTACCCCTGCAACCATTTCTTGGTTCAACCACTATTAGAAGCCACTCCTCCTAAGGTACAACTCCTCATAAAGATTAAAACAAGAAGAAAACATTCATGCAACATGAAATCATTACGCAAGGACTTATAGTCAACTGAAAAAATAAATAACCATAATGGCGTAACATGCAAGACGAAAATTCCGCAAATGTGTACTCTCAAAACATGGAATACAAATTGCTCAAAATAGTAACACACAGGAATAATGTGCATGGACCCCGTTTCAACTCAATAAATAAGACAAAATCTCCATAAAGATTTAAACATAACTCATGCTCATAGACAACAACTGTAAGTCCTCTGGGGAACAATACACTTAACACCAAACCCTAATACAAAGAATATTATCAAGTAGGATCATTTTAAACACAATGTACAAATCTTACTCAAGAACTCCAATAACACATTTCCAACATAACATTTAAGTTAAAGTAATACCAAGACCATAAAAAATTTCCTCCATAATTGTTACTTCTAAATCATACTCACAGATAGGATAAACTTAAATATTAATATCTCCGTAAACCAAACACAAATATTTGATCATTAAAGGAACCAAATCAAATAACATAAGATTCATTGTTATTAATTTTTTACCCATTCCTTAATCACTACCTTTATAATTTAACTAACAATCCATTTCATTAAGCAAATGTCAATATTAAATCTCAACAATTTATAATTGATAATAAAGACACATACTCCTAATTATAACATAAAATAAATAATCATTTCAAATAAACATTACCATTTTATTCTTGATAATCTACACATTCTATAATTATACTATCCATATAACTCAACATATAAACTACATCTATTGTATTTGATTAAACTAATCTATAATAAAAAAGAGACTTATATAAACAACAATCAATCCTTATAGAAATACAGTCTAATTCTATGTATATAAATATACTTACATACACTTTATATTCTAATTAGAATTTACTTTAAATATACATTGTTAAGGATAATTAATTTCCTCAAGGAACTATAATTATCAGTAGATTTTATTATAAACCTTACCATTTATTTCGATAGACATTAACAATAATATATAAGATTTAAACTCATACTTTATACTTATTTACTTTAGCACGAGTACATGATGTATTTAGACTACACCGACCACCGACCAAAGAGTATGACTCAGCAACCCGACCAATAGTGAAGAGCTTTTTAACTAGTTAGAAGGAGTTAGATACACATGGCCTCAATCGAAGTCTATATCACAGGGAAATGGTTGAGATGGATAGTGACAACACAATAACGAGGTCGCTCAAACCTACAGAGATAACAAGAAAACCACATTGATGGCCATACACAACCACATGCAACCAACTTAACAAAAGTGGGTCACGGAGGAAGAAAGAATTTGATGCATGCATGTTAGATGCAAAATGAAAATAATAAGAGAACGATCTGATTCAAGGGCGGAAGTTATAGTTGTAATCTCTATTTTCTTGGAGCAATTAAAACCCTAACGTATATTATCAAGTTCATGAAACAACAACTATGAATTTTCTCACGCAGAGGAGTAGCGAAGATCAATAGGAACGAAGGATGGAAGTATCAAAGACTTACTTGAGAAGTTTAATTTGCTGATGGGGAGAACAGTTAGGCATGAAGCTACATGCTCATCTTACAAGCTTAAATTAAAATATCAACCCTAACACAGCATGCGAGAATAGACTCCATTGTGTTATGCAGTTGATAGAAGAAACCCATAATCGAACCGATAAGGAAAGCTCCACACCAGATTATAAGACCAACAAAGACCACCCGGTATCTTGTACAAGCTTAGGGTGGTTGAGTTTAAGAAGTCAAGAAGGCTATCGGTTATACCAAGGTGAATTAAGAATGCTACAAGTAACGCATGATGAACGAAAGGTTAAAGAAAACGTGATAGTGCAAACACAGGTAAAGAAAGTCGACAGTCTGGAAGCCACAAAAAAATAACCTCAACCATAATGGTCAAGTCATACCACTATTTCCCCTACGCCTTTAAGAGAAATATTTATGAAAGGCCAAAAGGAATATGCGATCAGAGTAAGGTTGATCGTAGCCTGATGCATGGTAAGCAGACTTGCATATATTAGGAAACATTTAAGCCAGAGTTTTAATAAAGCACAGTTATAAGAACCTGACCGCTATATATATAAAATAGGAAGGCAATGTAAATTGCTGAGCCATGCATAGGAAAGTATACAGAGAGGAAAAACATATAATTATATTGTTATCCCACAAAGGAGATCACGAAAAACGTACAATAGACAGAAATAAACAATACCACTACAATCAAAGTTTGATCTTGTATCTATTTCGAATATTAGAGAGTTTTAAGGTAGTTTTCTGGAGATGATTATTTCTTTAATTATATATTTTTTTTCTTTTATCTATTGCGGTGTAATTCTAGTTGAATTAACATTTAGAGTTATGTTTTCTATTGTGCATGCAAGGTTTTGAGAGAGAAATGTCCATAGAATTCAAACAATGTTGTTTCAAGAAGAAGTTGTCAAACTTCCAACAAACTTACAGAATCCTTAAAAGAGAAAAAACTGGTATGTTCTTTGAAATCAAGAAACGATGAAGTGGAAACCCCAAGATTCAACTCGTGCAACTTTCATCATGCATACACCATCTCATACAATCAAATTTTTCGATCTTTTTTTCAATCAAACCCTAATAAAATATCCAGACAATATATATTTTCTTGTGAAAGCAATATTTTTCTTCTTTCCTTTTCAAAATTAAAACCCGTGTATATAAAGAATGATCTTTTCCCAAGTTATATTCTTTTTCAATTTCCAAAGACAACAAAAAATTCAACTCCTTGTTTAGCATGCAATGCATGCATCAGTTAAAATATTAAACATCTCTATGATCAAAAAAATATATTTACAACTTTAGATCACAACTATCTGTTCAATTTTTCAAAAACATCAAGATGCATAATCAAATCAATTTACAATTATTTAACCTTTTTGAAAATAAAATATTTTAATATTTCACTTTTATCACATAATAAACTAAGAATAGCTTTTCTAACTTAAATATTTCATTAAATCAATAAAGCAACATTACTATTTTCATTAAAAAATTAAAGTAATCTAAATTAACATTATGAAAAAATAATAGGTACAACATTAAACAACTACGATCACATGACAAACAAGCGATAAGATACAAGGGTTACGACAGATACTCATTTTTTTCAGAATGATGGTTCAGGACAAAGGACAAGTCTATCTCCCATTAATGATTCCATTGGGCCATGACACACTTAGACCTGACAAATAGGTGGAGTCAATGCCTATACTTGAAAGTTGCATAACACTGCATGATTAATCGAACAACATGTATAAATATGAAAACACATAGTGAAGAAGAATCGTGATGTAGAAGCACACTCACAGATGAGTATTGCTAAACCATCTCCTTCACCAATTGAAGTAAACATACAAATAACATAAACCACATCATAATATCATCATGTATACAACAAAGCATTATAGATAATCATCATAATAATGTCATCTCATGAAAATAAACATCACAACATAAGGTAAAGTGTATCATCAACTGAGTTTCACAACTGGTCATATAAACCATGACATAAAGAATCCAAACAACATAATATCAAACGTGTAACTATTAACAGTATCTCAAAATAGCTAAAATAAATGTGTCATCAGGAGGGTCACTACATCCTTTCCCCTAGGGTGAGGCTTACTCCTGGAAGCATGCGAATATACAGGGATACAATTACCTCATACGTGTTGCATCCTCCCAAGTAGCATAAGCCTCATCACTAGGGTCCCACTAGACCCTCACTTGGTCAATGTCTTGACCCCTCAGGGTGAGTGTTCTATGCTGAAGAATGCCCACGGGCTCTAAAGCTAGCTATCTGTCCTCAACCTATAGAACATTCCAATCAAGTACATGAGAAACATCTAGATGATAAGGTCTAAGAACAGATACATGAAACTAGGCGACAAAGCAAGTCGGTAAGCTACAAGATCGATCCTCTCTAGAATCGCAAATGACCCAACAAAATAGGGTGCAACTTAGAGAATTTTCCATAATGGATTAGACTCTTTCACGGTCGCACATGAAGAACCACTCTATCACCAATAGAAAATTGGAGATCAAAACAATTAGCATTGACGTACTTCTTTTGTTTGTCCTGTGCCACAATCAAATGCTCTCCTATATGATCTATGTGCTACTCCATATCTCACAACATATCAGGTCCTAGAACTACCCTATCCTCAAGTCTATCCCAACTCAATGGGGTCTTGCATGGGTGTCCATACAATGCCTGAAAAGGAGGCATACCTATGGAGCTATGATACCCATTATTATATGTGAACTCCACCAAGTAAATATATTCTTCCTATCGTGACTGCTAGTCCATGAAATACATCCTAAGCATATCCTCAAGCACCTGATTAACCCTCTCAGTCTAACCGGCTATCTCAAGATGATAAGTTGAATTGAAGCTCAACTATGTACCTAAAGCATGTTGAAGAGACACCCACAAAGTTGATGTGAAAACAGAATCTCTGTCTGATATGATACTATGTGGGATTTTGTGCAAACATACATTATCCTTCATGAAGATCTTTGCCACAGAAGAGGCATTATATAATGAACGAACCAGAGAGAAATGAGCTACCTTTGTCAACTGGTTGACAGTTATCATCATGGAATCATGTCGATGGTAGGGCATAGGCAACCCAACAATAAAATCAGCTGATATATTGTCCCATTTCCATTTTGGAACAAGGTGAGGCTGCAATAATCCTATGAGATTTTGATGCTCGGCCTTAACCCTCTGGCACTCAAGACATCTGGCAACAAAATCAGAAATATCATGTTTCATCCCAGGCTAGAAATACAAGTGATGAAGATCCACATGCATCTTCTTGACACAAGGATGAGTTGAATACAACGCTTGATGTGCCTTAGATAATAGCAAGGTACGAATTCCATCTTTAAGTGGAACATAAATACAACCAAGATGTCACAACAAACCACCACACTCAAGCGTATAATCAAAAAACCTACCCTCCAAAGGTTTATCTGAATCCAACTCTACTTTCACCTCTTGACATAATCTGTCGGTAGGGAGTGCTGCCACTATCTGACTCCTCAAATAAACTACTAGAGTCACTACAGATATCTCATGTCTACACTAACTAAGAGCATCCACTACCAAATTTTATTTCCCCTAAATATATTTGACCTCAAAATCATATTCGCATAAGAATTCCATCCACCGTCTCTGCCTAGCATTAAGGTTAGGCTGAGTAAAGATGTATTCTACACTACAGTGATCACTATGTAACTCAAAATGCTCCAACAAAAATGACACAATCGAACCAAAGCATGAATGACTACTACTAACTTCAGATCATGAGTGGGATAGTTTTGTTCATGATCTTTGAGTTTGTGAGACTCATAAGCTATCACACGACCTTCCTACATCAAAATGGTTCCTAGACCATCCAAGGATGCATCAGTACAAACTACGAAGTCCTGAGTAGGATCAAGAATAGCTAATATAGGTGCACTCATCAACTTATCCTTAAGTGTCTAGAAGGCCAACTGACAATGATATGACCAAATGAACTTCTTCCCTTTCCTCTGAAGAGAAGTAATAGGATGAGAAATTCTAGAGAACCCTTCGACAAACCACTTGTAATATCCTACTAAACCCATAAAACTACGGACCTCAAAAACATTGGCAGGCATGGGGCAATCCATAATGGCTTGGATCTTCGAAGGATCCTAAACAATCCCCTCTCTAGAGATAACATGACCAAGTTATTTCACCTCAGTCTGGAAGAACTCACACTTTGATCGATTTGCAAACAATTCGTTCTCCCTAAGACACTACAATACCTGTCTCATGTGTTCCTCATGTTCCTTCATATTTTTAGAATAAATCAAAATGTCATCGAGAAACACTAAAAAAAAATGGTCTAGGTATGTGCAAAAGACACCATTCATTAGGCTCATGAAAACTAATGGTGCATTCGTTAACCCGAACGGTACCATGATGAATTCATAGTGCGTATAATGAGTTCAAAAAGTAGTCTTATGTATATCTGCGTCAAAAATATGCAACTAATGATAACCGGATTTCAAATCAATCTTAGAGAACACATTGGCTCCCTTAACCTGGTCAAAAAGGTCATCAATCCTAGACATAGGATATCGGTTCTTGACTATCACCTTATTCAATTGTCGATAGTCAATGCATAACCCAAGTGATCCATCCTTCTTCTTCACAAAGATGGTAGGTGCTCCCTAAGGTGAAACTCTTGGTCGAATGAAACCCTTAGCCAAAATCTCCAATTGCAATCAAAGCTCTTCCAACTCTTGTGTGGTCATGTTGTATAGAGGCTGAGATATAGGCTTAGATCCAAGAACAAGGTCAATAAGAAAATCAATATCCCATTTCAGTGACATACTTGAAATATCACTAGGAAACACATCTACAAATTCTCTGAGAATAGAGTAATCATCAAGATATATCTCTCGACTATCCCCTACCTTCAAATCACTAACAGTAGCTGTGAACAACTGAAAACCCTGTTGCAGACACCTTCTTAACTACATAGCAGAAAAATCTACAAAGAAATGGGTTTTTGCACACCAACTATCTCATTCCCTATACCAGAGTCATCTAAACAACTCACAGTCTTCCATTGGCAATCTATCACTGCACTATGAGATTCTAACCAATCCATTCCTAGAACAATATCATATGACCCAAGGGGTGTAACTCAAAGATCAATTGAGGTAAGTAACGATCCAATCCTAAGCCCACAATCATGAATGAGGGATTCAACCACTAGCTTAGCCCCAGAAGCAAGTTCTGCCTGCCACCTAGTGCCTTGCTTAACTGCCATGAGTCTGTATTGCACAATAACAAGAGAGATTAAAGAATCAGATGCACCAAAATCAAATAAAATAGAAACTCTAAGACCTTGTAACTAACCTGAAGATTCAACCATAGTATTTTGGTGATCTTCCTGATGATTGTCTACTACAACAAAGACTCTATGAGAGCATCCTGCATCACCAATCGTCGACTCGAAAGCTATGGATTGTTGTCCAAACCCTGAAGTCCCTCGCATCGAACACTGCCTCACAATATGACCCTACTAACCATAGGAGAAGCATCCAGTGCCCCTACCGAAACCTCGGCCACCCATTGGTGCATTCAACTGCTAGAAACTACCTCTACTAATTGTCGGCTGTGCACTATGAGTAGGTTGACCCTGGCGATTACGCTTATTGCACATCCAATTATGATTCTTTCCAAACTAAGAACTATTACTTGAGATGTCTGAGATCCCTTATTCTTCTTTGAATAATTTTTCTATTGCGGCTATTGTCCACCCTTAAAGGGTGCCTCTTAGTTCCAAGAGGAACCACCCGTTTGAACCTGACCACTGCGCGAACCAAATCTTGTGGTAGAAGAACTACTGATCAAAATGCGAGTGTGTCCTCCTAATGCCATGGATAGATTCTCTTCAAAAATCTAATTTTTCTCAACTTCTACTTCCATAGTCTTCGGCTCAAAGACTCTAACTCGTCCACTGATGTAGGTGTTCAAGCCCAAAATAAAATGTTGAACTAGCATCAACTCATCATCTGCTATACCCGCATACTATTTGAGTTCATAGAATCTACACTCAAACTACTCCACAAACATTGTCATCTGGCACAGGTCTTGAAATTCATCTTCTTGGTGTCACCTCCAATGATCAGATAAGAAGTGCGCTCTGAAACGTTCCAAAAAAAATTCCCACGATACTGACCCTATCTTCAAATGGAGCTTATGTTCCTCCAATTGCAACCAAGTAGAGGAAAAGCCTCTAAGATGCATGATAGTGCATCTTGCATGGGTGTTACTTCCATACAAGTGCATGGAAAAATATTGTCCTAAATCTAGTAACCATGTCTCTACATGAAAACCTCTTCTAGTACCATTGAAAATAGGAGGGTGTGCCCTCAACAAGTCCTTCATATGCCCTGTAGCTAAAACATCCTATTTTGTAGTCATAACTTTCCTCCTGGGTGGTATCTTGTCTCTCTCCCTGCCCACTTCTTGATCAATTTCCTATCTAGGCCTGAGATGTGCAAGATCTTGCTTGAGTAACGGATGTAGAAGATCTCCTAAAACAAGTTAATTTGGAACCTAATTATCATTACCTAGAGGACCAGGATTCTCTCCATGTTCACTTGCATGTGAACCTTGCGGTGGGGTATTATGATGATTTTCCACATGGCCACAACCATGGCCTCATCCATGGCCTCTTAAATGACCTGGCCTTGACGACATGATCCTACACAAGGACAAAGTTGAGTCCCAGTTCAACAACATGAAAACCCAAGTAACATACACACATAAGACTCTAACATCAAGGACAACCTAGTGGGCTCGCATGAACCAGAGTGCCCAGTGTTAGAACCTTGGTTATGATACCAAGCTGTAATGCCCCGCTGTGGAACCTGAAAAACATTATTTCATTCACACAAAAAAATCGAATAATTTTTTTTTTAAATAAATAACATATGATAATAGTTTATCATAATCATTTTAGGGTTCCACAAAAATGCTACTAAGTACCTTAATAACATCATAACACCACAATAACCATAAATAAATAAACTCATGAGAATAGTCATTTCTGGATATAAATACTAAGAGATAGATATCAATAATTGAGATTGTGACAAATCTCAGAATAATACAAGTGTCATTACAAAGCATCTCATGCACATCATGAGTGTAATACAATAAATAATGAGATCAAGAAAACATGATGACCACGTCCACAATCTCGCCCGATGAACTATGCTCTGCAAACTTTGTCTATTCCAGATCTTGCCAAAAATAACATGCCATGAACAACACACCTACAGGGGACCGAATGGAGAATGTGGCACGTTCCTCCCAACCGTGTGGAACTTGAAAATCCACCCCCCATGCTAGGAGATAGAACAAGTGCTCAAGTAAAACTAACATCAAAAGTACATCACACAAACATGGTTGACTTGCATGACATTTGAATACCAGAAAAATGACAAACTCCCAACGATGACTCAAAAACACAAGTGAACTATTAATTATACTAGGATAAGAGTGTCATGAAATAAATGTAATAGGTTGCCCTAGATAGCCTTCCTAGGTTACCGACCCTCTACCAAAGTTACCCTATCAACCTCTTATTACTTTCAGCCCCTATACGTACTATGTGGCCTCGAATCACTTTTCAAGTAGATGAAGTGTTCAAGATGCCATTATAGGCCTTCTCAACTTACTTAAACCTAAACGAGTGTTAAAGACCAAGGTGAGGTAAATATTATCTTGTAAGGGTAATTTAACTACCCAAACCCCTACAAACTTGTTTTAATTATCACTTGGTTACTATACTTCTAAGAGGTTACCCTTGCAACAACTTCCGAGTCCAGCCCCTATCGGAAGCCACTCCTCCTAAGGTACAACTCCTCATAAAGATTTAAAAAAGAAGACAACATGCATGCAACATGAAATTCTTACGCAACGACTTATAGTCAAGCAAACAAATAAATAACCATAATGGCATAACATGCAAGGCTAAACTTCCACAAATGCATACTTTCATAAAATGGAATAGAAATTGCTCAAAATAGTAACACATAGGCATAATGTGCATGAAGCACATTTCAAATCAATAAACAAGACAAAGTCTCCATAAAGATTTAAACATAACTCATGCTCATAGACAACAACTCTAAGTCCTCTGGGGAATAATACACTTAAGTTCTTAACACCAAACCCTAATACAAATAATATTATCAAGTAGGATCATTTTAACTACAATGTACAAATCTTACTCAAGAATTCCAATAACACATTTCCAACTTAACATTTAATTTAAATGAATACCAAGACCATAAAAAATTTCCTCCATAATTGTTACTTCTAAAACATACTCATAGATAGGATAAACTAAAATATTAATATCTCCGTAAACCAAACACAAAGATTTGATCATTAAAGGAACCAAATCAAATAACATAAGATTCATTGTTATAAATTTACTACACATTCCGTAATCACTACCTTTATAATTTAACTAACATTCCATTTCATTAAGCAAATATCAATATTAAATCTCAACATTATATAATTGATAATAAAGACACATACTCCTAATTATTACTTATAAAATAAATCATCATTTCAAATAAACATTACCATTTTATTCTTCATAATCTACACATTCTATAATTATACTATCGATATAACTTAACATATAAACTACGTCTTTTGTATTTGATTAAACTAATTTATAATACAAGAGAGACTTATATAAACAACTATCAATCCTTATAGAAATATCTTCTAATTCTATGTATATAAATATACTTACATACACTTTATATTCTAATTAGAATTTACTTTGCATATACATTGTTAATGATATTTAATTTCCTCAAGGAACTATAATTATCAGTAGATTTAATTATAAACCGTACCATTTACTTCGATAGACATTAACAATAATATATAAGATTTAAAATCATACTTTATACTTATTTACTTTAGCAAGAGTACGACTTGTATTCAAAATACGCCGACCACCGACCAAAGAGTATGGCTCAGCGACTCGACCAACAGTGAAGAGACTTTTAACCAATGAGAAGGAGAGTTAGATACATGTGGCCTCAACCGAAGTATATATCACAGGGAAATGGTTGAGATGGACATCGAAAACACAATAAGGAGGTTGCTCAAACCTACAGCGATAACAAGAAAACCACATAGATTGCCATACACAACCACATGCAGCCAACTCAACATTATTGGGTGACGGAGGAAGAAAGAGTCTGATACATGCATGTTACATGCAAAACGAAAACAATAAGAGAAGGATCCAATTCAAGGGCGGAAGTTATAGTCGTAAGTTCTATTATTTGGAACAATCAAAATCCTAACGTATATTATCAAGTTCATGAAACAACGACTGTGAATGTTCTCAAGCAAAGGAGTAGTGAAGATCAACAGGAATGGAGGATGGAAGTATTAAAGACTTACTTGATAAGTTCAATTCGATGATGGGTAGAACAGTCAGGCATGAAGCTACATGATCAGGTTAGAAGCTTAAACTAAAATATCAACCCTAACACAACACGCAAGAATAGACTCCATCTTGTTATGTAGCTGATAGAAGAAACCCATAATCGAACCGATAGGGAAAGCTTCACACCAGATTATAAGACCAACAAAGATCACCTGGTATCTTGTACAAGTTTAGGGTGGATGATTTTACGAAAACAAGAAGGCTATCGCTTACACCAAGGTGAAATAAGAATGCTACAGGTAACGCATGATGAACGAAAGGTTAAAGAAAATGTGACAGTGCAAACACAGGTAAAGAAAGTCGACAGTGTAGAAGCCACAAAAAAATAACCTCAACCATAATGGTAAAGTCATACCATCATTTCCCCTATGCCTTTAAGAGCAATATTTGTGAAAGGCCAAAAGGAATATGTGATCAAAGTAAGGCTGCTCGTAGCCTGATGCATGGTAGGCAGAGTTTCATATATTAGGAAACATTTAAGCCAGATTTTGAATAAAGCACAGTTATAAGAACCTGGCCGCTATATATATAAAATAGGAAGGTAATGTAAATTAACGAGCCATGCATAGGAAAGTATACAGAGAGGAAAAAAATATAATTATACTGTTATCTCACAAAGGAGATCACGAAAAACCTACAACAAACGGAAATAAAGAACACCACTACAATCAAAGGTTGATTTTGTATCTCTTTCGAATATCAGAGAGTTTTAAGCTAGTTTTCTGAAGATTATTATTTCTTTAATCATATATATATATATTTTTTATCTATTTTGGTGTAATTCTAGTTGAATTAACATTTAGATTTATGTTTTCTATTGTGCATGCAGGGTTTTGAGATAGAGATTTCCACAGAATTCAAACAGTCTTTTCAAGAAGAAATTGTCAAACTTTCAACAAACTTAAAGAATCCTTAAAAAAGAATAACCTGGTATGTTCTTCGAAATCGAGAAATAATGAAGTGGAAACCCCAAGATTCAGCTCATGCAACTTTCACCATTCGTACACCGTCTTAGACAATACAAAATTTCCAGATTTTTTTCAATCAAACCCCAATAAAATTTCCAAACAATATCTTTTCTTGTGAAAGAAATATTTTTCTTCTTTCTTTTCGAAAATTAAAACCCGTGTATATAAATAATGATCTTTTCCAGAGTTATCGAAAATCAAACCCCAATAAAATATCCAGACAATTCCCCCTTTTGCCTATAATATTTAGTACCAAATAATGTAGCTCGAATCTTGAATTGACAAGACAACTGTTACAAAACTTGCTTGTTTCAATATGTATCACATTTTTCATTTAGCGGGTTTTCCATAACAATATGCTCCTTATCGTAGTTTTCCTCTTTTATTTTCCATACATTAAGGTTCTTAAGTTTTTTCCTAACAATCCTTTTATAATTTCTCAATCTATCTATGATATTTAGTACCACATAATGTAGCTGAAACCATGAATTAACAAGCCAACTGTTAGGTACATTGGTTGTCTT
The DNA here is from genome assembly GCA_007115665.2 of Sequoiadendron giganteum. Taxonomy (NCBI): domain Eukaryota; kingdom Viridiplantae; phylum Streptophyta; class Pinopsida; order Cupressales; family Cupressaceae; genus Sequoiadendron; species Sequoiadendron giganteum. The sequence goes on along the minus strand of CM021106.1, from coordinate 355,145,505 downwards.
GTATCAATCTATTTAATGTGGGTTTTAGATCTCACCTATCACTTATTTGTGATTCTTAATTCTTTTCTCATAGTTATTTTAGAATTCTCTCTATTCTTATTATTGTGTGATATATGATAAGAGTCCTTGAGATTATAGATAATGTAGATCAAAATTTTAATTAACAAGCCAACTGTTAGGTACATTTCTTTTCTTGTATCAGCCTATTTAATGTGGGTTATGACTGTCTATCACTTAAATGTGATTCTTAAGTGTTTTTCAAATAGTTGTTTTAGAATTTCTTTAATTTTGTTATTGTGTGATATATGATAAGAGTCCTTGAGATTTTCCATGGACCTTATTTGCCTTGATTGCTTGGGGGTTTGGCTAGAGTCTGTCAGGCTTCATGATGCCAATATGGTAGGGAGGAGAATGAGTGTGGGTTTAGTGTTTTTGGCTTCTATCATCATATATTTTCTACTGCTTATATATTTGGACACACAAATTCTCACATCCACTTGTCCACCAAAAAAATACTCTATTCTATCCATTGTTTTTTTCATTCTTTCCACAACTCTCATTTCAACTTCTTCATTAGATTACTTATACACAATTCTTTATCGAGATCCCATGTATTGAAAATGTTCTATTCTCTCTCTTTATATTTAGAAAAAATAATGCTAATCTCTTTTATTCTATATCTATATTTTTTACTTCATAATTTTGTGTAGATACAATAGACACTCAATAAAGTTAGTGTATTGTAAAAGTGTCTATTTCAAATTCTTTCATGGTCCAATAAGTTGATTCAATGCTGCTCACTCTTGTTGAACACCAACAAAACCTGTAAGTACAAAAGTTTCCCATTATCAATAAATAGATTCGGTGAACCAATTGTAAATATTATTAATTATTTCTCACGCTTTCTTTGCAATAAAATGTATTTCTACTAGGAATCTACCTTTCTAGATAGATAAATTGCATAGTGAATGACATCCTATGTAATTCACAAACATGAAACTATTACTTGTTGATGAGCATGTTGCTTTTGTAGGTGGAAATATACATAATTGTAGTCATTAGATATGTAGTTCATTAGATATATATTTCTGAAGCACATATTTCATTTAAAATCATGGGGATGAAGAAACAAAAGTAGTTATTTTGGCCTACAGAGAATGCAGGGAAATGTTATAAAACTTGTGGCATTTGTCATGATTTTATAATTCATGGAATTTTCCAGGAAATTATAAGTTATGATGTTCGTCATGGATTTTAGAACATTTCTTACTACAATCTCTACATCCCAAGAGTGCTTTCATGTCCATGCCTTGAATTTTCCACATGGTGTTTATGTCGACCGCATACTCCATATACATCTACTTCGGCAGGAGTTCTCCAAAAAATATGTTCATCACCCCCAATTGTATAATGCTAGCATACCAATAAATAGATTTGGTGAACCAATAGTAAATACCATTAATTATTTTTAGTTTTACATTGTCTTTATTGGTTTTTCACACACACTTACTTTTAATGCTTCCTTTTTCATTACAATGGGTTGAGTAGAATAATTTTTTTGAAGTCAAATAAGTTATTTTTGTCTGACAAACCAAGGCATACCTTCTAATTCAATTATTCTAAAAATACAAAATATGTGTGTTGTGTCATCACATTCTTCTTTTCGTGGGGTTTGTTTATTTATTTTTTATCAAAAAGGGTCTAAGTTAGCCTTTTATTCAACTATGTACATCTTTACTCTCTAAGTGCTATTTTCCCCTATATAATTCTTTTTTTTTGTTCATTAAATGATATAAAATTTATCAATATAATATTTTCACTTTCTTCCTAAGTGAATGTATTTACATATATTTTTTAATTAGGAGAACAATTCAAGTTGTTATTCTATTTGATCATATATTTATTATATTGTTTTATCTAAGTCCTAATTTTGTTCATACACCAATTATACAACATCTTTTTACTAGAATCATCAATTAAAATCTAATATTTTTTATTTTCATTTTCCTTCTAATGGACTGCTTTTGAATCCTTTCTACTTGTGACCATTTTATTTTACTACTACTAACCCATAAACCACATGGATAATAATGTTTTTATTTACAAAATTATGGACTAAATACTATTTATGAACAGTATTCTTATATTAAAGATCTTTCTTTTTTGAAAAAAATATTAGTGATAACCATCATAACTAATATTCAAATAAGAAATAATCATAACAAATAACATAAAACCAATAAATTATCTAGTATCACACAAGTATTGCATTAAATATGCCATACCTAAATTTACAGACTAACTTTTTTAAAGAATACTTTTTTATTCAATATTACTAATTAAATTTTCTATTCAATAATAGTAATTAAAGGGATCACTAATAACTCTTTAAAAAATGAGAATTGTTAAATGTTCCATACTTTTTATAAATATTATTTAATCCATAACTTGAGGTTTTCCATGTACTAGTATCCATATCTATCCTAAGATATTAAAAAATAATCAACCAATTAATTGATTAACTTAGGCAAAAACATCAAATATAGATGTGCATCTAGACCTAACAACTATTGAGTTGAAATACATATAAAATTATATCATACCTTAAATTTTGGAGAGAAATCATTATTAGTAACAAAAATAATCATTTTAAAATTTAAATTGTATTTAATTTTCCAAATGTAATTTATTAAGTAAAAAATTATTGTTATTAAAATTATGAATTATTCCATATTGATAAGGAATTTTTTTTTGATATTTAATTGCTTAAGATTGCAATTCATAATCAAATTCTAACTAAAAAATATTGATGTGGAAATGCAAATATCAATTTCTCATTCTTTTCAAATAGTTCTTAATCTCCCATGCATTGCGTTATCTTAAGATAATTGAATAATAATCAATCAATTCATTGATTAATCTAGACAAAAATACCAAAGGACAATTTCCTCTTTTATGCAAATGGTTGTTAATTTCACATGTGTTGTCTTATCTTAAGATAATTAAATAATAATTAATCGATTGATTGAATAAACTAGACAAAAATGTTAAATATAGATGTGCATCTACACCCAACAACTATTAAACTAAAATGCATATAAAATTATATCATGCCTTAAATTTTGGAGAAAAATTATTATTACTAACAAAACTAATTATTTGAAAATTAAAATTGTATTTAATTTAGCAAATTGAATTTATTTATAAATTTTTTATTAAAAAATCATTCTTCTATTATTATTAATTAAAATCATTTAAAAAGAACTATTATAATTAAAATTATTGATGATTAATTGCTTTAGATTGCAATTAATGGATACCTTGCAAATAATGAAGATGACCTACAGTTTTATTTTACATTTCCATAATCAATTCCAACTAAAAATAATTGATGTGTGAACGTAAAGATCAATTTATCATTTTATGTAAATGGCTCTTAATCTCCCGTGCATTGCCTATAGATAACAATAAAAAATTGGACTATAACATGGGGTTTAAAATATTGTGCAATGCTCCAATTAAATGTAGAGATATAAAATAATTTCTTCACCAAATTTAAGTGCTTTATAACATCTTTAAGTTAAGTCAAATTCATATCTTCTAATGCACACATAGCTTTGCTTTAATTGATATATCCATCTAATTATCCATAAAAATAGATAAGTTGATTTTCAAATATCTTTATTCATTACAATGTGCTGGATGAATCTTAATCTGGCATTATTCCATATTGAATTATTAACATGCTTTCCCTTTCTTGACTCATTTAAATAATAGCAAATATTTCTCAAAATTTATACTTCACATTGCATTACAAAAACAAGTCTCTTCTTTGCTTCTAATTGAATAGTCATTTGTGGTGGACCCTGTACATATGAATGCTAGTCTAATTTGAAATGTATTAATTCCAGATTTTTTAATCTAAATTTTAGAAACTTGTTTTAACATCTTATCTTTATAAATAAATATTACTTTTATTAAATAAAATTACTTAAAAAATTATGAAAAATATCTTTTTTAATTTTAAATATATTAATTTAGAAACTTACTTTTATATAAAATAATAAATTTGGATTATTTCTTTTTTACTTGCAAGTTGCCACTTGCACGTCAGTTTTTACATCCGACGCTAAGAACGCCTGTCCTCGTAATTAAACAATTCTACAATCTCTTGGTAAACTGAACAAATCACTGGCAATTCTAAAACAGCATGCTTGTACTCCTGAAGGTCCGCAAGCTCAAGAATGGCTCAAAGCTAACTGACGTGTATCCCTCATCTTTACCACCCACTCCCAATTGAAAATCTCCTCCTGCTTATAAATAGCAGCGATGTTGCATATAATTCGTAAACCAAACGAGTAATTGAAAACTTCAGCCATGGCAAAATGCGCAAGGATTTTAGTGTTAATGATGGTGAGGTTGATATTAGTAGGAGAGATATTGCATTTTAGCTCGGCACAGCAGTCTGGATCCGTTGAATCTATTATCACCCGAGCCTTCTTTAGCCGTATTAAGTCAGGAATTTCTGCTTCTTGTAAGGTAAAGAACTTCTACTCCTACGATGGCTTTATCAGCGCAGCTAAGAGTTTCTCTGGCTTTGGCACCACTGGATCTCTTACAGTTCGCAAGAGAGAGTTTGCTGCTTTCTTTGCCAGCGTGGCCCATCAGACTCGAAGTATGCGAATGTGAGTACACTACCTCTATCTGTATATACATGATATAATCTAACCTAGTACGTTTTATTTGCAGGTCTTTGCTATGTGGAACAAATTCAAAAAGATACATACTGCCAACGTTCCACAATATATCCTTGCGCGAGTGGCAAGCAATACTACGGACGGGGACCTCTTAAGCTAACTTGGTAAGCTTGTTCATTTATAACATTTCTACTGAACATTCTCCAACGCTAAAGCACAAAAAGAAAATAAAACATTCTCCAAAGCTCTCTAATAGGCGAGTTGTATTGTGTGGAAGGAACTACAACTATGGAGCAGCGGGAGACTATCTGGGACTTCTGTTGCTGGAAAACCCAGATTTCGTGGCCCAAAAGCCAGACGTTGCCTTTAAGACGTCACTGTGGTTTTGGATGAAAAACAGCAAGTGTCACAATGCCATGACTTCCGCAGCGGGTACCGGATTTGCTGGAACTATCAGAGAAATCAACCGCGGAGAATGCGGAGGAGGACGTCCATCGGCGGTGCAGAATCGAGTGAATCTGTATAAGAAATTCTGTGGATGGCTGCAAGTCACTCCCGGTCCCAACCTTTCCTGTTAATATTGCTTTCCTACGATGTTATAAATAAATAAATAATGACTGTATAAGCAGTGATGGCACGAATAAGCTCGCTCAAGCAGCTCTGAACAGACCACGGACGCCTTTTTTCATGAAGTCAATAGATGCGGCATCTCGCTGCAAGAATCGACTTAAATACAAATACACTATCTTAGCCTACCATAATTAATGTATTGGATTTTTAAGTAAAATGATCTCGTACCTCTAATAATTTGACATCGTAATTTCTTTGGTGAAATAATGTTATTGACATTGTAGTATGAATTTCAAAAGTTTTTCGAAATTTCGGTTTTCTGCAGATTCATTTACAAATTGAATATTTATTCTCGGAACGGTTTAAATTGCATGTCCTTCACTTTACTAATAATATTTTTGATAATTGGGTTGTCTTATTAAAAGTTAATATCTATTCTTGTAATGGTTTAAATCATATTACGGTATTTATTATTCATAATTGAGTTATGTTATATATATAATGATAGTTGTATTATTGATATGTTTTTAACAAAAAAAATCACTTGAATTTAGTTTGAAAAAATAAATAGATGAATTTATCAAGTATGACAATAATTATAAAAGTTTAGATTGGATTTATGTCAATTTTTTTCTAAGTAGTTATTATACTTCATAAAATTTCAAATTTTATACTATGGTGTTGTATAAGAAGACAAACCATAAATTGCATTATAAGTTAAGAATCATCATAATACATTATTGCATCATTAGCTTACATAACATTCACACAATAACATATTAGACATCTTACATGATTGTGTGTTTCTTTCAATGAATGATCCATAATTAATAAAATAAATGAAGGCATTTGAACAAAGAAGAATATCCCTTTCCTATAAATCTTATAACATGTTTGTAAATATTGCTTGGTTTATAGGTTCACAAATTCTAAGAGGTGAGGTGAATAGGTTCTAGGTGACTAGAATTCATACAACATGCAGAGGTCAAATTCATGAGGAGAGTTCAATTTTGAGAGCATGACAATTAGTTTTATATGCAAATTCATTCTACCTAAACAAAATAAGGGACTTTAACCATTTATTATAGAACATTTTTAATCACGAAAAAAGATTCTTTAGACATATACTATCATGCTACACACAATGCTAAGTTATAATGCTTGTTTATGAGCTTCAAAAGTGCATTTATACATTCTAGTTAGCATTCCATTTTTAAGTAATTTAATTTTATGCGATTGCTTGTGGACTCTTATTTCTTAGCACTAGATTATTAGCAAAGATTGGTCTATTTTCTTTTCATTTTGGTGAGATCATATGATCTTTTACCTTATTAGTTTTTTTCCTTAGTGTTTTATTTTTATTTATTAATAATTTTAAAAATTTAGAGCTTTTAATACTTATATTAGTACCCTTCCCTTTGTCATATCATATTAAGGCTCATTTATATAGTCTATGCAAAATTCTCACTCATACTACCTTCCCTTTACAAAGAAGTTTGTATCTCATTCCTAGAGTGGCTTAAAATTTAACTGATCATGTGATATTTACTCTTATGATGGATAATGACTCTAATGAAAAATAGATATTTAATTATGAAGTTTCCATAAAACAAATAGATATGCAAGATTTTTTAATCTCCACAAAATTAGTTTCCCATGATATTACAAATTTAGGTAGATCTATATTGTTAGTTCAAGCTCTTCAAAATTTATTGATTGATAAGATCTATGGTTAAGAAATTCTTTAAGGGATTGGGGTTAATATTACCTCTTTATTGTCCTTAAGATATTATCTTGCCCTTCCCTCCATTTTCACTTATCCTAAAACTAAGGGATAAAACACTCTTTTTTCAACATTTGTGATCCATTCTTCTTATGTGCCTTCATCTAATGTCATGTACATACCATTTTGTACTAGGTTCACATTCTTCTCACATTCACCTTTCCATTGTAACCACATCAATTTATCCTACTAGTGTCATCTCTTTCTCTTGTGCTACTAATAAATATAAGGTAGGAAAAGTGATCCTAGGGTTTAACTAGGATTAGTCACCTTTCACTTACAATACATTAAATTTTATATATCCAAAGGTACAATGTTGACTTTTAACCTAGAAGGTGAGTCAATAAACCCTAGATTTGAATTATTTGGGGGGTTGGAATTTTTTTTTTATGAAATGCATTGATGCAACTAGCTAACTATGGAAATGCAATTTTCTATCATGAATTATGGCAAACTAGAAATGGATAAATAAATTTGAGTTCTAGAAAAGAAAAAGGGAGACAGATAGGTGCTTGACCTATGAATTTGAGGCTTATCGGGGTGGACAAGGCCGCCTACAGTAAAAATGCTAGAAGTGCTAGGGAATCCACTTTCCCCTAAAATTTATGCTTCACTCACCTCTCTCCCTCCCTGCCTCCCTCCCTCTCTCTCTATCTCTCTCTCTCTTTCTTCACTCTATCTCTTTCTATCTATATCATTCATTACATCAATCTCCCCCTATCTCTCTATATCTTTCCCTAGCCCTCTTTATCTTTCTAAAAATCTCTTTATCTATATCTCTCCTTCTCTCTTTTCTCTCTCCTCCCTCTCCCTCTCCCTCTCTCACTCCCCTAAGCTCTCTCCATATTGAGCTATCTCTCCTTCTTTCCCCTCTCATCTTCTCTCTCTGCCTATCTTTTTCTCTCTCTCTCCCCCTCTTGTCTCTCTCCCTCCACCAATTTTTCTCCCTCCTCTACCTATAACTCTCCATCTCTCCCCCTCTCCTCTCTCTCTCTCTCCTCTACCTATCTTTCTCTACCCTTTTCCCCCTCCCTCTATTTATCTCCCCCTCTCTATCTCTCTACATATCTCCCTCTCTCACTCCCTCTAGATCCCCCTATCTATTTGTCTATCTCTACCTCTCTCTCCATTTCTCTTCCCATCTCTCTATCTCTCTCCCTCTCTCTCTCCCTCTCTCCTCGCCCATTATTTCTCTCTCCATCTCTCAATATCTCCCTCTGTCCATCTTTATCTTCAACTTTATCTCTCTTTCTCTCTCTATCCCTATCCCCCCCTCTCGATATCTCCTTATATCTCTATCTCTTTATCGCTCAATTTGACCATCTATGTTTGTACCTATCTTTCCCTCTCCCTATTCCTTTCGATCTCTCTTCCTCTCAATCTCTTTCACTCTATCTATAAATATATTTTTCTCTTTCATCTCTATATATCCCTCTCTCCTCTCTCTAATTAATACAGTATCTCTCCCTCTCACTGTCTCCATATCCCTCTCCATCTCCATCTCCATCTTACTCTTTATTTGTATCCCCTATATCCATCTATTTACCCCTCCTCTCTCTCTCTCTTCCCCATCTATCACTCCCTCTCTCACTCTCTCTATGCCTCTCTCCCTCTCTCCCTATTGCAAAAATAATATGAGCTTGTTGGTAGTGGAGCTACCTTATCTTCCTATTTTAGAGGTTTTGTGTTGGTCATGTTTGAATCCTTGTAAGTCGATGCATAGTTGATTTGAAGCTACGACTTCTCCACTGAGACCTTTGTTACACAAACATCATTTTCTAAATGAACTACCAACTAGCCTTGTGTACTACAAAATGTATGCAAGTAATAGATCAAAAAAATTCTTAATTGACCTTCTAAATCCCTTCGACATACCCATTGCACACCTAGATGTAATTGCTAGTGTTTATAAGATTTGATTTTCTAACATAAAATTAATATAACGAAGTGAGATAGCGTGAAAAGGCTCAAAACATGTAATATGAGGAATATTTAACGTTCAATTCCTCCCTTCAAAATTCACATTGTAGTCATAGTCTAATTGATATGACAATCCCTCCTTACGACAAAACCCAGTAACATATATTGAAATATAAGCTTCTTGCTCATAAATTCCCGTAAGTTCTAGATCGAAAGGCTTCTTGTAGGTTTTGAATAAAGCCACTCTCTTAGAGATGGATAAACGAAAGCCCATGTAATTCTAAAATAAAGTCATTTCTGCTTATCGGTATTGTTAGAAAGAAAGTTGGCACATGCTACGGGTATTTTATTGAAATAATGAATAGTTCTGAAATTAAAAAAACATGGATATGAATTGATCTACGCTATTCTTGCAGCAGGGAGTTGCAGTAATTCAGCCACCTCCTTTATTTGGGGATTTCTACGTTTAAAATAATTACTTTAATTATGTCGTATTTTTCGAAAGGATAGTTGATCGATACAGTTCAAAAGAGAATGAATATTTTGGAGTCTTGTGGATGCAGGTGCTTGGATTATAAGCATAAATAATTTACTAAGTTTCATGTGATCACAAAAATGAAACTCCTATTCTTCCATCCTTGTCCCGGCCATTAAGGTAATGCGCCATAGAATAATTGCTCATAATCCATCAAAAAACACAATTGACTGTCTTTACAGATAAAAGAGATACGACGTTCTGTTATAGAATACATTTTTATGCCGAAGGCGAGTCCCTCTTTGAGCTTGTGAAGTTCTTTTTTCCCAACAACGGCTGAAAAACACGGAGAAGGCAAACAAGAAGGTTTAGGCATCTACAACCATTGATCCTCGAAAGGGAGGCTTCACGTCACACCTAGATCGCATTTAATCCTCTGCAATGTAACCTGTAAACGGTTTATTGTCTTTATTTATCCTCTGTCGATTCCATTTTTTTCCATTGACCTTTCTCTTCTCCACGTACGCAGCATAGCATTTATTGCTTAATTGATGATTGATGGGGAGGTAGTCGGCGGTGAATGGTATTAGGCGGCGCTAGGGTTTTGTATGTCAGCATGGACGGATTTTTGGGCCCTGTTTACATAATCTTTTCTCTGTGACGTTCAGGGTTCGAATCAAGGGCGTCCACGGCCAGTTTCACACTCTCGTTCAGCATGGAGGGATTTTTGGGCCCTGTTTATAGAATCTTTTCTCTGCAACGTTCAGGGTTCAAATCGAGGGTATCCACGACGGTTATAAAGGGTCCCGGCGGCCTGCCATTCTGGCGTATGTGATCACAGGGAACTGCAGAGACGGGTGTAAAATGAAGAGGTTATTGTGCGCGGTTTACCATCGATGAAATCATTATCTCCTGCACTTGGACCGCCTTGCCTCCGATGAAGAGAGGGTTCAACTCGCGCTCTATGTACAATCTGTTAGGGATTTTAACGTCATGGAGAATGTTAACGTGGTGGGAACTGGGAAAGGCGGACGTTGTGAATTACATGGGTCCCACTTCAATTGCAAATACTCTCCATGTGGTTGTGCTTCTGCTCAGGCTTAGCAACAATTGGGACTGGCTCTTCATGCTTAGCGACGTGGACTATCCTATTATTACGCAAGATGGTACTAATTTTATTTTCCTTTTCGTGGATATTTTATTTCCTCTTATACAATAATTGTCATTTCATTTTTGATCTAGTTTTGGTTTCTTTCTAGTCGGTTTCTATTTTTTTCATTTGATTGAGGATGTTCTTAACTCGGCTTTATTCAATTCTCTATTTGATCTGGTGCTGGTATTTTATTTGCTTTCAACGCTTTATCAAGTAATTTTTTTGTTTAATCATGGGACTCTATTTTGAAAAGCTCAATTGCTTTTACCACTACAACAAGTTTTATGCAATTTTTTTGAATTTCATAAATTGGGACATATAACTGATTTAGTATCTGTGCTAATATTTGGAAAGAATCTGCATTATTCTATGCTTCAGTTATTTGCACCCCTGAATTGTTTTTTTTTAATGTTACGGATATTTCAATGAGATCATTTTGGAAATCATAGACTATGACTTGAGCCTGTATCTGCCATTGCAATTTTCGCAGGATCAGTTAAGTTTTAATTTTCTAATTTCTAGTCCTTTTTTTGTTGTGATTTGGGAGTAATGTTTTTTTTGTTGGCCAGGTTCTGAGAAGCAATGTCAAATTTGTGTGATTTAGTGACTTTTCATTTTTTGTAATTTATATTTTGCATTCAATCATAGTAGCCATGTTTGTGAAAAGACAAAAGATCAGAATGTAAAGGGAAATATTAAATATGCCCCAATTCAAAAATTAGACATGATCTTTTTTGAACAAATAAATATATATTGGAACGTGTAGTCTATAAATATCATACTTTATATAAACCACGAAGAGAATACTGTATAACACAGAGTGCTTATCAATGGCACTAATATATGTTCTATTCTTCAAGCTTTTGAAGGAAGAGTTTTGATGTCTTATTGCTCATGATGATTTCAATTTAGGAACTTGGGATGAAAAAATAAAAAAATTGAAGTCAACTTGGGCTAAAGAAAGAGTGGGGCTTCCGGTGTGACCGCTTTCCTAAAAAAAAAATGTTTTGATTGAACAGCCAAAAAATGTGCTTTTTCTTTTGAGTTTGGAGCTTTTTCTACCATGCACTCAATGACTAAATTACAAATAAAAGGGCTGCTTCTAGTTAAGGTCATCTTATTGAAAGAAACATTACATAGTTTCATGATAATTCTTTGTCTACCATGAGAATCCAGGTAGTGAAACACAACTTTTCAATGTCCATTTGATAGTGAAAGTGTCTCCATTAACAAGCACTACAACTAATAACAATACTTTGAGCCCAACACAATAGTCCTATTAGCAAAAATACAATACAATGTAAACTCTTTTACCTTCTCTGCCCCCACCCTTTACCCCATTTATCTCAATGTATGTTGCCATAAGGTAGGACCTATAATTGTGGACTAGAAGGTATCTAAAGTGGGTTCACTAACAAGTTACCCAGAAACTGCCACTTAAACTGGTCTCTAATGGGAATAATAAATCCAAGGCTATAATTAAGGAATTTGACAAGGAACGATTACAATATTGAATAGAGTGCAAATTAAGCACTGACATGCTCCCTTAATCCTAACTTGGAGGAAGATGGTGAAAATTACTATGAGGCAACTAATTTTTAACCCACATTTTGGAATTCTTCTTGCTTACAACCATTGTCACTCAGTACAACTATTTTTGTACTTGCAAAAGTATCCACATTTTGGAATCCTTCTTGCACTGTCACCATCTTGCTACTTCCTTTTTCCTATAAATTCGAGTTACTAGGTGAATATGCACACACTTCTCCAAGTATAAATAGTCTTTCTCCATTGTGTCAACCATGGTTTCACTTGGTGCTTTTGCAAGAAGTCTGATCTTTCCCAGTCTTGTAATGGAACTTGTTTTTGAGGGAATGATTGGATGTGTATGTGCATTCCCTAGAATCATGTCTCTATGAGACCTCCACTTCTTTTGTTTACTTTGTCCCAAGCTAAAATGAGGAGAGAGTGGGTGTTGTATAGGATTCCTAAAATGAAATTTTTCCCAATTTAGTTTTTTGGTTTCAATTGTATTATTAGTAAGGTTGTTTCCTTGGTCTAAATGTAGTAGTTATATGCTTCCTCTTAAGGTGGATTGGTCCATTTATTTTCTAGAAATTATCAATAGAAAAGTGGATTGCTTCTCTTTTTCGGTACAATTTCCACATTGTTATGTCAGATTGTACATTGATTACAATTATGACAAGGAGGTGGTTTAAGGGACATCAATCAAAACCAGGCTTTGGTTTTCAAAGAACCTAATTGATGTTACTATATTTTTGTTACATATTAATATCTTTCCCTTTCCTAGGCATGGACTTGCTTTGTAAAGGTTTTGTTGCATGTTTATATTATGGTCAACTAGATATGGGTAGCAACAATTTTTTAAGGCATTGTTGGCTATGCTCTAGTTTATCTATTCATGTACACCACATATGTATGTAGAAGTTGCTCAGGCTTCAGAATCAAAGTATCTTGGAGTAAGTTTATGCTGATATATTATGTAAATCTCCATTATATGTGTATGTGTGTAAGAAAGAGGTATAAATATCCAATTAATTGCCAATGACTTTTCTGATATGATTTCAACTACAAACAAATGGGATATACCACAGGCTTCTGCAAACGATTGGTATGTAATCTCAAATAGACATTTGTCCTCTAAAAGCTCAACACTTTAATCCCATCATATGCAATTTTATTTACAAGATTTGACAAAGAAACTTAGTGTTCACCTCCTTATTATTTTGATGGGTATCTAGTTTTTTGTAAGTGGCTCATCTCATAGGCTAATAATTGTTTGTGGGTATATTTGTTTGCTTTCTTGCAAACTGCAAGGCTGCTTCTACAAGTAGATGTAAAGCAACATCTTTGAATGAACAGTGTTTGAGAGCATGTGGTACATGTTGTACTAGATGCAAACATTTTCCCTAGGGACATTTGGTAACAAAGAGCTCCACCCTTGTTATGCGAACATGAAGACCCATGGCAACAAGTCCAAATGCCCTTAAGACCATCGACAGTCATATTTTATAAGAAAATATTTAGCCTGCTCTCATCTGGGGTTGGTTTGTACTTATCTTCACAATAAATCCATGGTGGTAGTAGGAATTCTAACTTGCAATTTGATTCTAAGTTATGCAATGCCAATAAAGGTGCCTTGATCAATAAAACTAAAATAAATTGTTTGTTTTATCATATTATAAAATATAATGTATTAAAGTACTGTAATAATCAACCCCCCAAAAAAAAAAAATTTAAGTATTGTAGTTTGTATATGATTGAATTCAATTGTTAACATATCGATGGTTTCATTTTGTAAAAAACAAAAATAAAAAATTAGAGGTAGTTATGATTGGAGCTCAATAAGTTTGATAATGAGTTTAGGATCTTTGTTGGAGTAGTTCAAGAGATTTGTATCTGATCTTTTATTTTTTATTTATTTATATTGAAAATTTATCTTCATTTTGGAGATTTATATATCATACAAGATTTCTTAAATTCTTAATATATAAGAAATAAAGTTCAAAGAAAGAAATTAAATATATTTTTAAAAAACCAAACAAAGAAACCTCTTGCATGATCATTTACACATTTTGTTTTGAATGCCTTGGGAAAATGGGAAAGTTGCAAAATATCAAGTCATTATATTCTGTCATAATTAGTGTCTCAATGAATTATGCCACAAAAATTATTTGTATTTGGCATATCCAATCTGTCTGAGATTTAGATAAAAAAACATTATTTCTAAAGATACTATGCATTACTACAAATTATTCTATTGTCTTTGATATACAAATATTTTGTATTCAATTCATTTGCACAATGCTAAATACTTTTAGTTGGATGTTTTAAATTTCTCATTACTATACCACATTATCCCACTTATACTTTCCACAAATCTTAGGCGTACCCATTGCACAAGAAGGTGCGATTGCTAGTTATATTTTTAAATTGAAGTCACTGAGTTAACTATATAAGGCTGTCATCTGCAGAGGATACTGGATTACATAAGTAAACACTAGAAAATATATTTTAGTCATGCAATAGATTATTTTTACCACAAGCAAATCATCAAACACATTGTTTATACTCCCACCCCTTGATTTCTTTTCCTGCGGCCGCAGGCATTTTTTCAATGTTGATGACATCGAAGGGACCAAAAACAGAGAAACTGATATTAGCTGCTTATCTTAGGTAAAACAAGAAATATTTGGGATACAAAATATATCATTAATTAAGAAGGTAAATAATAGAATATTGATCACTGAAATGGAATTCAATTATGACTCAAGTCAAGGTAGAAAGTATTATTAAAACAAACTGATGTCATATGGTAATGCACACAACATAAATAAAGTGGGAAAGGTCAAATTATTACTGATCAAGATAATTTATGAAAAATTAGAAACAACATTTATACAAAATATAATTCAAATAGTATTAATGTCGTCAGAATATATTCTTTTTATTTGAAAAATATATTTATGTTTGCTATAGTTTTACTATCACGCAAGAACAAATCAATCCACCAATCAAGTAATTTTAAATATTATAACAAAGAAATTGATAAATTTGTATAATCAATCATGTCTCGTGTATTCTTATATAAGTCCATGCACAAAAAATTGTCAACAACCAATAACATTATCTAAAACCATTTAATCCATCCACAAATCCATTTCACAATCAAATTAGAACACATTCAAAAATGACAATGGACGCCCTTGACATAGAGGCCTTACCTATTGTATTTATATCTATACACATTTGATAGGTTGATGCAAGAAAAAATGTTTCCTTGTAATGAATTGATAACCCATTAAGATGGTTTTATATGTCACTAGACCACAAATATTTAGGAACCACAAATTAGACATTTATCCATTAGAAAAGCCAAAAGAAAAAACATATATATATGTAAAAAACTTATCTACATCTATGAATTCAACTTTGATCTATAAATTTTTATCCTCTAACAAAATACAAAGTGATTTGGACACACACAAAAATAGAGACAAAGCCATTATTTTTTAAGCATACAACAATCTCATAAGAATATTTTTATAAAAGTATTCAATCTTTGATCATAGAATTATATACATAATTTAGTATCACATAAGTTTCCTAAAATAACTATAATAGATAAATCAAATTATAATTCAAAAATAGCATAATTTATTTTTATTAATTTATGCTTCTATACATCTAACTAATTAATTAGCATAGATTGAATTTAACGAATGCATATTTTCAATTACAAAGGTTTACATTTTAAATTAATAAAACTAAATGATAATTTCAAAATATCATTGATAGAATAAATCATTTGAAGCCATCTTTGCCTTAAACTAGTATCTATTTTTTACCTTATTTTCTAAATATCAAGGACAATTAAATTCAAAAAAGTGTTAATTCTTACATTATTATAGAATACGTAGACATAAAAATAGTACACGAATCTACATTTAAAAAAATGGTGAAGTACGTATAAGTACTTTTTTTTAAAACTTCAAGATATTTATTTTAGATTGAATAAAATGATTTAAACTTTTGTTTTATTATTAAACATAAGGCAATAATATTATGATAGATTAAAAGATGAATCACTGTATGCTCCTATTATATCTCGTAACTATGAAACTAACATATGTTTCTACACCATTGATCTGAAATCAACAACTCCAACATGTGTACATCTAACCAACAAACCATGTTCATCTCTATTATATAAATTTGGTTGTATTTAGTGATACTATTGAACTACATGATGCCCTCTCTTTCTTCTTAAATTTTCTCTCCTTTTCCTTATTTCCCTTCACCTAAACAAAATAGTTTCAAAGTCTAGAAACTTCTCAAAAATCACACCTAAACATGCAAAGTGATCTACATTCCCTCGCAAAAATTTTCCAACCGATTTTTGAGTTCAAGAATACCATAAAATTTCTTCTACCATTTTATGTTTTTATTGTTTATAAATGAACTTACAAATGATAAAATATAAATGATATCCCTACGTGGATTATATTTCAGTATTATATATTTTATTGATTTCATGATTTCTTTAAACTCATGAAGATGATGGACTTATAAAAAGCCTCAAATTTTTACAATTATTAATTTTTCAAATCGCTGTAAATTTTTATCATTCCTTAATTAGTACATATATTTATATTTAAAAAAAACACGTGTTAAACAAAACTTTGAATAGTAGCATTGTAAACGTATTGCAGCAGCGGGAAGATCGGTACCTTGACTTTCTTTCAGTCAATAAAAAGTTGCCGGAGCCGCACGAAACCATCGTCGTGGCTTATAATTCGAGTTATCATTAAACAATTCTACAATCTCAAGCTCAAGAATGGCTCAAAGGTAGCTGACGTGTATCCCTCATCTTTACCACCCTGACCCAATCGAAAATCTCCTCCTGCTTATAAATAGCGGTGACATTGCCTATAATTTCCAAACCAAACGAGTAGCTGAAAACATCAGCCATGGCAAAATGCGCAAGGATTTTAGTGTTAATGATGGTGACGTTGATATTAGTAGGAGAGATGCGTTTTGGCTCGGCACAGAACGTTGAATCGATAATCACCCGGGCCTTCTTTAACCGTATTAAGTCAGGAATTTCTGCTTCTTGTAAGGGAAAGAACTTCTACTCGTACGATGACTTTATCAGCGCAACTAAAGGCTTCTCTAGTTTTGGCACCACTGGATCTCTTACAGTTCGCAAGAGAGAGCTTGCTGCTTTCTTTGCCAACGTCGCCCATGAGACTGGAAGTATGCAGACATTAGTACACTCTCTCTATGTGTGTATATAGGATGATATAATCTAACCCAATATGTTTTATTTGCAGGTCTTTGTTATGTGGAAGAAATTGTACAAGCTACCTAGTGCCAACGTTCCACAATCTATCCTTGTGCGAGTGGCAAGCAATACTACGGACGGGGACCTCTTCAGCTAACTTGATAAGCTTGTTTATTTGTAACATCTAGATACTAATCATTCTCCAACACTCACTAATAGACGAGTTGTATTGTGTGGCAGGAACTACAACTATGGAGAAGCGGGAAAATATCTGGGACTTCCGTTGCTGAAAAACCCAGATTTGGTGGCCCAAAAGCCAGACGTTGCCTTTAAGACGTCACTGTGGTTTTGGATGAAAAACAGCAAGTGTCACAACGCCATGACTTCCGCAGCGGGTACCGGATTTGCGGGAACTATCAGAGCTATCAACAGCGGAGAATGCGGAGGTGGGCGTCCAGCGGCGGTGCAGAATCGAGTAAATCTGTATAAGAAATTATGTGGAGGGCTGCAAGTCACTACTGGTCCCAACCTTTCCTGTTAATATTCCTTAGATGCCACATTATAAATAAATAATGACTGTATAAGCAGTGTTGGCTCGAATAAGGTAGCTCACAAGCAGCAGCTCTGAACAGACCACCGGCCCGTATCTTTCTGTTGTTCACTTTTTTCATAAGTCAATAGATGCGGCATCTCGCTGCAAGAATGGACTTAAATATAAATGCACTTAAGTATTTTTGTTTCCATGGGAATTATATGTCTTCCTACAATTGAGTTTCAAAAGTAAAATAATTTTCAAAGAAATAGCAATAATAAAGAGAACAAACCTAGTATCCACTTCTAATTTCTTACATTCAAATCTCAAAATTTTAAAAATTTAACTAAGATGCACAAGCTCTTAAAGAAAGTAATTTATAGCTCGATTGATCATATTCTAGGGTCCAAAGCATGCTAAGATTTAACTAGTAATGATACGATACCCGTGTAGAGACAATTATTCAGAATTTTCCACTAATCAAATTCTAGAAATATACACCAATCAATTTCCATCCCATCACCAAGCTAAAAGTGCAAAATTGTTTGAGGATACACATGAGATGTGAGTACAGTGATGGTAATGAGAAAAAGAAATATTTTTATGATATTTATAATCTTGATAATGAGAATGGTTAGGATAGTAATGAACAATAATAATCTTTTGTCCGATAATTAAAACTAGATGGACATCCTTTTTTTGTGTTAACACTATTGGTTACATTTTTAGGTGATGAGATTATATAAGAATTTTTAAAGATTATTGTGTATTTTTTAATTATTTATGTATTATCATTCTTATTATTCAATCTGGTTAGTAAAACATATTAACAAAAGAAATTTGTATTACAATCATATTAAAGACCAATTATATGTGCATTCATAGTTGTATTTGAAAATAAATAATGATATTTTATTGATAATATAGATTGTATTATTTTATTAAAATATGTACCTTTTTTTTGCCATGAATTGAGTAGTGTAATAATATAGCTTCTGTGCTACATCAATCAAACATGTTTATGATGGTGAAGTGGTTAAAAATGATAATTTTTATACAAGACTTATTATTAACCAAGCCACTTTAATTTATATAATTCTACTAAGAGACCCATTCTCTATATGGAAGAAAGATATTGTGTATAGTTTTAAAAATTCATAATTTTTGAACAATAGATTGAAAATAAAATATATATTTAACCTTTTATAAGATCCGATGAGTTTATGGTGGTAAAATAAAAATAGTTTATAAAAATTATTATTTCAAACAAATTAATGAAGATACCAAAGCTAAGAAATACCAATTTGCTCATTGTAGAGTTATATGCATAGGGATTACATATTTGTATGAATTTCAAAGATAATTATGAGAAATATATTGTTTATGTGCCACATAACAACAATTTTAGAATAATAAAATTTTAGAATAATAAAATTTTAAATGATTGAATATTTGATTGATATTCAAAGGGTCCTACTACATCATTATCAATGAAAAAATTAAAATATATTAAAATATATAATATTTACATGAAATTATCTCCAAGGAAAAATTCAAGTGCCTAAATAAAGATAAATAAAATATTCTAGCTCTTTTGAGAATATTTCCTAAGGTTTGTACATTACATAATAATGAGAATTCACTCGTACATGATCAAGTGAGTAACTTATTTATCATTATTAGGAAGATGATATACTATTCATATCCACCAAATAAGAAAATATATAATTAGTTTATTAACTCGATAATTTATATTTTAAAATATAAATATTTATATTTAATATGCATAAAATGTGGCATACCTAAATAAACATGTCGAGTAAACAAAGTAACTAAAAAATGACTCCTCTTATCCTACAAATTTTGAAGTGAATGTGTGATTAGGACCACAATATGGATGGTTAAAACATTGATAATGATGGTATATATATAGTGTGGATGTTGTTAATTTTATAGGACCAACATAATCTCATCCACTCTCTTTGGCCTTAGTTTCAGTTTCAATGTGGGTACTTCATCAAATTAAGTATTTGAGAGTTTTTGCAATGCTCCCAATAGTAGCACCACTTCCTACTAATATAAAAGAACAAACTTTTGTCACAATTTTAGCAAAATTAAAAGCATAAGTGAATTTAACTATTTCTAAATAAACATTACTTTTTGTCAAACACATGATTTAGTGTACCATTGTAAATTTCACATTTGACAATTTCACAACAGGTTCAGCTCCCTCTTATGTGCTTGGACTTGATTATGTCTTTAATTTTCTTGATTCATAATAATATTTATAAAAATAGAAGTGGAACTAAAAATAAAGATCTAATATTTAATATTGATGTTTAAGGCCTCAAAAAGGATAGGTCTGGACTAGGGTGTCGAGTGCCCTTGTCCAACCTATTTTGGCTAAATCTAAAATATGTCGATGTTGGTATTTTAAAATTTTAAAATAAAAAATTATTTGTTAGTTATTGATATTTTATTTTTAGGAATTGAAGAATTACATATAAACACAAGTTAATTTTACCAATATAATATTAGCAACCTTGAGAAGAAATTCTAGCATATTGAATTAGGCTAGGGAGCATAGCTCAATTGGATAAAGTATCATGTTGTAGGAAAAAGTTGACAAGATCTAGTCTCCTCTTTGTCCTTGTCATACCAAAGGGTGTGTTGTCCTAGCATCAATAATCATGTGAAAAAGGTTTAGGTGCTCAATTAGGTCCAATAACTTAAGGGGGAGAAAATGTTGGTGTAGACAACCAAACCCAAGTTCACCATTTGCAGAATAAACCTTCATAGATGCGAGAGAAGCAAATACGCTATTTCACCAAAAAGAGGGAATAAATTGAGATGCTAAAAAATACATACTATACAAGATTTTAAAGCTGTGAAAATATCAAATAGGTGAGGAAACTACTCTATGAGAAAAAACCACATGGAGTTATTTACCCTAAGATAAAACTAATGCACTAAAATTCCCCCCTTAAGTGCAAACTTAGGGATAATTATTATCCAAAATGAAGATGAAATATGGGTCCTAGCTACACAACCATGTTTTTGATAGAGGAAAAAATGGGTTTTGTAGGGACCCAAAACCACAGAGTTTACAAGACATAATAAAATAGACCATTTGACTACCCAAAGGTAGGAAGGCTGTGAAATAGAAAAAAACCAAAAAAGGACAACAACCACTAGCGAAAAACTAGCAAAAAGGTAGTAAGATGCCAACAACAAAAAACACAATCTAAACTAACCAAGAGACTTTAAAGTCTTAGCAACTTTAGCTTCTAGGTTGCACATTTCCTAGGTCACCTTCCTCAAGCCTTGAGTCTCTAGAGGTGAAGAATCAACTTTTTTCTTCAAGTTGTCTCTAGTTCTCTTCGAAGGGCCAGAATCCTCATGCTTGTTTTTTTTCTTATCAACTTCAAGATCCACAACCATGTTAGGTATCCATTTACAATATAAAAAATAAAATCTCTCACAACCAGAGAAAAGGAGAAAAATAATGTAAGAAAAACCCCCTCTCCAAAAGAGAGAAATGAAAACAAAAATGATACATAGATGGAGAACTTGTTCACACCCCCAAGGACTACATACATCATATCTATAATATAGAGAAGGGGGATTCTCTACTCATGAGTTCTCTTCATTCAAAGAGCCTCATAGGGAAAACTGCCCTAAACTACCTTAAGGAACAACGTGAAAGTTATATAATCTGAAAGAGTAGGTCACAAAGAGTTTTTGGATAGGCTTACAAGCTTTGAGCCAAAGGACAACAATGTAAAATATGAACAACAACATGATGCATTTGCATCTCAAAGGGACACTAGCTTCTCATACGGATGAGAAATAAATAATGTTGTAGAAAATGGCTAAATGACTACCTGGAAAAAGACTACTAAGGACTTATAGAATGTGATAAAAGTAAAAAAATATAATGGAACTAAAATAAAGCTAAATAGAAATGATAAAGAGAATAAGAGATAGAAAGTAAATTCTCATAACCACACAAGTGATGAAGCCTCCAATACATGAATATATTAAATACCTGCATGTGTAATATCTAGAGAAAGTGTTGGGGTTGTATAGGGGTTTGCCTCAGTCAAACTGCCATTTTGGTGTTCCCACCTCCAAGAGTAGGCAGATAGAAAGAAAGAGTGCAACCAAAATGGAAAAAGCATGTGGTGAAAGAAAAATCCACTTCAGGAGTAGAACCCACGCCACCAAGTATGAGTGATAAAAGCAATTCTCGCTAGAAGAGGAGAACCTGTATCACGATAGAGGTGATAAAAGAAATATCTGCTCAAGGAGGAAAACCTATATCATGAGGTAAGAATGAAATTGATAGGGGATATGGAGTCCTAGGATGCTTTCAAGCACAAGGTACGGGAGATAGAGTTGTAAGAGAGAAGGCAGCTACAAGGAGTGTTGTGAGGTTAAGATCTTGAGGTTGTTGTAGCAAGTTGTATGGATTTGTGCAAGCAAGAGAGAGTGAGAAGAAAGAGGAGAGTTTGAGATAGAGCCCAAGAAGAGACAAATGGATTGAAAGAATGTATTAAAAATAAAGAATAGGAGAGAAAAGAAGCTTCCTAAGCTATTACAAAACATGCATAGAAATGGTCATTTGAACATTGAAAATTCATAGGATTCTAGCATGGCATGTAGACATCCATGTGTGCTACTGTCCAGACACATCAGATTATAAAACTAGACGAATGAGAGAAGCATCAAGTTTAACGCAAAGCTGGCATGCAAGGGTAGCTATTGAAAAGGGTGTTGAGCATCTTGAGAGGGAAAAAGGTTGATGCAGGGGATAAGATAAGCCTACACAAGAATGTATGTGAAATTGCAAGAGGTGCAATTTTATGACATTAAATTTTTCCCCACTTTAGCAGGCATATTAATCTATGCTAATATGCATGCTAAAGGAAATATACTAAACATAAATAACATCAAAATTAAAAAGGATAATGTAGAGGAAGCAGATAACTCTTTGATCCAAGAAACCATGCCCCTAAATTGAATACCTACAAAAAAAATGCATTCGACAAGAAAAACCTGCACTAGACAACAATGCTAGAACTAAAAACTAAAGGATTTGAGTCAACAAAGTGAAAAAGACCTTGATGTAAAAGGTTTTCTCAGTACTATGCATTATTCGCAAAATAAAAACAATAACACATAGAAGAATTCTACAATAAAGAGAAGAAGGTAAGGATTTATACTTGGGATGAAGAAGATGCAAATCTTTGATTCGATACATCAAAAAGAGAATCTTGAGAGAAAATAATTTAAGAGAAAGATGGAGAAGATAGAAAGGAATGAAAATTCCAAGATAGATGGCCCCACAAGTCCTCAGACCCAAGGAGAGTTGAACAAGAGGACTTTGTAGCTCCATAGAATTGTGAAGTTGCACAAAGTACACTGAAGGCCCTTAGACCAATGATGGACAAATACTATAGGATGTAATGCATCTCATAGGCTTGTAGACCTACAAGGAGGTAGCCCCCAAGATCTCTCACATGAAAGAAGCCCCATGAAGTATACACCTTACAAGCCCACAAACCTGGAAGAAGGTATCCCCCAAGATCTCTCACATGAAGGAAACTTTTGAATGAAAGCATTATACAAGAATGTAGACCTACAAGGAAGCATCCCCCAAGATCTCTTTTGAGGAAACCCAAAGGAGGGGAATCCACAAATTCGAATTTGAAAGCGGCTTTACAAGAACACCTACAAAGTGACATGTTTACTCACAGATAAAACATGTTTAAAACAAAGCGGCCATGCGGGCAGTCAAGCGGATAGTCACATGGACCATCAATGAATTGGAAGGCTTTCAAATGGATCGCTCGAGAACCCTTCAAAAGAAGAGCATTCCACTCAAGGGACACGCTATTTGAAAAGTAAGGTCTAGTAAAGCTACCCCCAAGCTAGACACCATAGAATTCATTTACAGAAAATATTTCAAATAGGGTCCCTCAAGAACACTTCAAAAGAAAAATGGGTCTACTCAAGGGACACTTCATTTGAAAGACATAGAGAAGAGAGGGGGTCCTTTGGAAAGCATGCACATCATCTGAATAAGTTATCATTACCCCCAACATACAAGGGAGGAGAACCATGCAAGATAATTAGAACATATAAGATAGAGGTAGACCTCGATCTCACTTATCATTTGAAGAGGCAGGTGCATTGACAAATAAATAAGTGATGGGACCTAAATCATGAAGTTGTCATATTTTATTCTTCAAGGTCTTACATTCACTATTGGAATTTCCAAGGACTCAATAGTATGTGTAGAAAGAATGTTTTTTTATCATTCTTATGATATTTATTGCATGTAGGAGGGGAAGAGTAATTCAACAAACTTTGAGAAGCCTCAACAACATACACTCTTGCTTTGAAAAAGGATGTAGAGTAGGAAGCAAACCTCTCTCTTGTGGAGAAAAGTTTTACTGCTCATAAGAAGTAAATACGAACATAGAAGACAAAGGGCGATGGACCAATCCACGAGAATGAGGTTGATCAGTCATCATATCAACATTCAACCGTGGTTTTCACCTAGATTTTTTATTCAAGAAACCGAGTCTCAAATTACACTTATGAGGCACACATTCTATAGGAACCTAAATGCCTTTCTCATTACACCCACAATATTTACGCCCATATCCATATTTACAGACAAGCTTAAAGATGAGGCCATAATGTGTTTTTAAATCTTGAGAAGAAGGAGGATCTTCATAGAGAGCATTATTCCAACAATGGGGATCACACTCCTCTATGGGATCACCATCATCCTTTTTAACAGGACTAACAACATTATCTCTTTAGTAGAAGTGTAATCATCTTCCTCAAAAGGAGGATCAACACTAGGAACATTAAAATTTATGTTCACATTATCCCATGATGCAAAAGAGTAATCATGTTTGATAATTGGTTTGGATGATGTTATCGGAAGGTTCAAGTGGATCTAGATGACTTTATGTTCCCCAATGAAGGGATCCGTAAATTCCAAGTAACCCCAATCATCACCAAGACATACATTCTTTTGAGAAGATGTAGAAGGATCAGACTTAGGATTTCTTTCTTTAGAAGGATCTTCCTTAGGGACATCTATCTCAATAGTATCATTTGTAGTAGGTACTATTGGAGTAAACATCAACACATTGGAAGACACTAAAGGGATAAGAGTAGGCACAATTGAGACCTAACCAACATCTACCATCTCACATAAGTGCATAGCATCAGGGTTAGCCTTGATTGTGACTACTTAATTATTGCAAATGAACTTAATATATTTATGCAAGGTAGATGAGACTGGACCCATAGCACGAATCCATGATCTACCAAGAAGAAGGTTATTATAGGTTATTTTTTTGACATAACAAATATAACTTGGGTAGGTACAGTAATTGGTCCCAACCTCAAAGGAAAGACTATCATGCCTAAAGGTTTCCAATCGACATTATCAAACCCACAAATGATAACATAAGAAGCATGAAGAGAAGATGAATCAATATTAATCTTAGGCAATAGATCAAAGCTACATACATTGAGCACTGAGCTAACTTCAATGAGATTATGTCTAATGCCAATATTATTAATGTTGACTATAATCATTAGAGGATCTACTTGCTTTTTTACTTCTAGAGGTGGGAGTTCTTGCGGATAAAAAGTAATATTTGGTGAATCTACATGAATATGAGCTATCAATGCATCAACATTGCTGGCCTAGTGGAAGAAGGCAAGAGGATCTTTTGCAAGGCTTCTTGAAGCATACCTTGGTAAACTAGAGTAGACTGAAGCAAGTCCCATAGTGAGATGTTAGCTGGAGTAACACGGGGTTGTTCAACAAGATTTTAATCACCAAGTTCTTTAGTCATGGGTTTAGGTGCTTGAGGAAGGCTTGGTTTTAATTCATTCTATTTTCATAAGTTTGGGCTACTGCTCTATAAGAGGGGGCCTTATAAAGATCAGGAGAGTCACTATCAAATAGAACACCATTAATATAATGAAACCTTTGAGGAGAAGGACTAGTTGGTGTAAGATAAATAACAAGTCTCTTAGGCCTTTAAGGGGCAACAAAGACAAATTATATTTACAAACTCATCAAAACTAATAGAAAAATTATTCAAAGAAATATTCTCAACATTGATCCAAACAGAATCAAATGTGGAAGGATATTTATCGTTTCGCTAATGCACCATCTCTATAAGAGAGTGCATTGGAATAAAGATGAGATTCATCATTCACCAATGCAATGTCCCTAGAAGAGAGTGCATTGGGATGAAAATATTTATCATTCACTAATGCATCATCTCTAGCAGAAAGTGCAATGGAATGAAGAGAAGGTAGAGTAACATTAATAAATGTATCAATTATTTCATCTTCTTGCAAAACAATATCCTTTGAAGCAAGAGGAATTTTGTGAGAAGGATCAAAGACATCGAGTGACATGGGTAAAGCTAAGTCACTGTCGCATGCATGAAATCAAACATCATTAACACTTTTAATAAAATCATATATCGAACTAATAAAAGAAGATATCAGACTCATTTTAAAAATATTAAGATAGAAATAATAAATAATGAACAAAAAAGTCAGTTGATAACAGAACAAAGAGAAACCGAAAATCCAGATTTTTGGATTTTTTCAGTTTTTTCTAGGTTTTAGTAATTTGCATTTTCAAAGGTCTTCAGGGAAAAATTTGAGGTCATAAATTGCATCATTACTAAAAAAAATTATAGCCAAAGGAATTACATTTTATGGATTGAACTAGTTCTCTTGGAGAACTTTCCAATGGTGTAAACAGTTCTGAATTCTTGGCACCGAGTCAAAAGTTATGACCCCACCAAGTTGGGGAAAATAAGTTCCTAGTTTTTCAGTTCACGTCGGGTTCACAAAAATGTAGAGAAGGGAGATTATCTAGTCATGAGTTCTCTTCATTCAGAGAGCCCTATGGGGTGAACTGCCCTAAACTACCTCAAGGAAGAATGTGAATGCTCTAGAATTAGAAAGAGTAGGCCATATAGATTTTCTTGACAAAATGACAAGCTCTCGACCAAAGGATGACAAAATGGAATACAAATGATAGTGCAACATGCTAGCATATTAGAGGCACGTTGGCATCTCATACAAACCATAAAGCGAGAATGTAACAAAAAATGGTTAAATGACTACCTACAAGCTAATTACTAAGGACTTATAGAATGCGATAAAGTAATAGGATATAATTGAACTAAAATAATGTGAAATATAAATGATAAAGAGAACAAGATATAGAAAAGAAATTCTCACAACCATGCAAGTGATGAAGCCTCTGATACATGAATATCTTTAATACATGCATGCATAATATCAAGAGAAAGTGTTGGGGCTGTATAGGGGTTTGGCTTAGTCAAAACCTCATTTTGGTGTTCCCACCTCCATGGTAAATTAGATAGAAAGAAAGAACGAAACCAAAATGGACAAAGTGTGTGGTGAAAGAAAAACCCGCTTTAGGAGAAGAACCTACACCACCAAGTATGAGTGATAAATGCAATCCTTGCTCGACGAGAACTCATATCACAATAGAGTTGATAAAAGACATCCTTGCTAGAGGAGGAAAACCTGTATCATGAAGTAAGAATGCAATTGATAGGGAATATGGAATCCTAGGATGCTCACAAGCACAAGGCAAGGGAGATAGAGTTGTAGGAGCCAAGGGAGCAACAAGGAGTGTTGTGAGAGCTTAAGAGATTGAGGCTATTGTAGCAAGCTGCATGGATTTGTGCAAGCAAGAGAGAGTGAGAATGAAGAGGGGAGTTCAAGGTAGAACCCAAGGAGAGACAAATATATTGACAGAAAGAATTAAAAGGAGAGAATATGAGGGAAAAGAAGCTTCCTGAGTAGTTTGTGTCCCCTGTCATTACCACTGAAAAAATGAGATGACAAGTGGAAAATATGGGTATGTGTAGGATCATGATGGGCCAAAAAGTGGTGATATGTAAGTGATATGATGGCCCATGTCATTGACGACTTTTTTTTACCCAAAATTGATGAAACAAAAAGAGTTTTAAAGGAGGTTGTCAACTTTCCACCAATATAAATTATGCTTTACATTGAATTTAATAAATAATTATTATTCATTTTCTATTTGAATTATGACTAAAGTCCTGATTGATAGGTTGATTGAAAAACATCTATAGATTTCACATGGTATCACATTTTTTGAATTTTAAATATGTGTAACATTCTATGCTTTTCATACTATGGGATTAAAAAATAATAATTTCATGAAGTTTTGACTAGGTTAAGGTGGTTAGACATACGATTTTTTATATTTTCAAAAATTTCTAATAAAAAAATCATAATTAATTATTTACCTATGAACCACCAAGAACATGAACACAAGAAGGGAAAGAGGATTCTCCAATGAGCTTCTAGGGTTTTTCACCCTAGAAGCTAACTTTTGAGTGAATGGCTCTCTTTCACACTAATGGTTTTGTGTTTTTGGGTGTTCATTCAAAGAAGGGGGTTTGAGATTGGGGGATTATGAATGTGTGTGATCGAATGTCTCTAAGCGTAATAAACTGAAAATAGAAACTAATTATTAAACACAAACTATTGAAATCTAAATGCTGGAAAACACAAGATATGTAGATATATACAAAATAACCTAAGAAATATATAGTAAACTAAAACAAAAAGTTAGAGATAAAAGGGATGTGCAGCTAGAACCTTGCAGTGGTTGGAAATACTTCTGAATTTGATGTTGAAGCCGAAAGGGACACTTGTGCCAAGTTGGTTGATCTAGTCCTTTTTCTAGAAAATTCCCGGAAACTTTTCCAAAACCCATGTCTACCAAATGGGTGTTCAAAAATGTCAAAATCACAAAGAGTCCTATCCAAAGGGACTAGGTCACCATTCTTGGTGATGTAGTCCTCCTCTTTAGGATATTTGTACTTTTTGAAGAGGAAACAAAAGCCCTAGGTTTTCACCTTGGTTCTTCACAGTTTCTCGCTTCTAAAACTTTGATATTTGGGTCTAAGAGTGATTTTTGGTGGATGATTTGACCTTGCATGGAAGGGTTGGTCTTCAACAAGTCTTCAAAGCCTTCAATGATCTTCAAAGTACCTGAACCTACAATCACACAAGACAAGAAAGAGAAAAATGTTGTTTGTTATGGATTAGGGGTTTGCCTTAGTCAAACCCCTTTTTCATAACTAAAATAAAATGAATAGAAAGAATTTAATGAAAAAATGAAACAATGGAAGAGTTAAGTAAGTTACCTTGTCTTGATGAGAGATCTTGTGTTGTTGCAGAAATCAACCCTTCAATGATTCAACAATGGTGTATGGTTGACTTGTTGGATGAAAGCCTGGATTGCTTGAGAGGAAGAAGAGTTGAGAGAGAGATTGAGAGGAGAGGTGAAAATGACGGTACCTTATGAGGAATTAGGGTTTTGGAGCTTATTTATACAGGTTATGCTCTAACTTTCCCATAATAAATTCATATTGACCAACTTTAGGGTTTTAGAGACCAAAATCTCAACATTTATTAAGTTTAATTTGAAATTTAAGCCACATAGGACTAGGTCACCCAAGGTGGTGACTTAGTCCACCTGGGCATTTTTAAGTGTTTTTCGGTAACTAAAATATTATTATTTGTGTTTGTCAGGATTGTCTTCTGAAAACTCACCAAGATAGGATTTGTATGAGGATTAAGGGGTCATTTTGGCATAATAATGTATTTATTAAGTGATGACAAGCCTAGGAGAGTGTGAAAATGTTTTATAATGCCTTACAACACTTTGTTGCAAGGCTTGGAAATAGGTAAAAATGGGTTGAAAATGGTCCACAATCCATAGGCAAAGGACCAAATGAGCAAAAAGTGACAAAGTCCTCACTTTTTGGTGACACATTTAGTCCCCACTTTAGTGAGAGTGGGTATGTGTAAGATCATCATGGAAAAACAAACCCTTAAGTGGCAAAAAATTCAAAAAAATCAAAGTTAGGCAACTTGACATAAAAATTTGAATAAGTTATCTATACTATTTCAAAAATATGTAAAAATAGAATCTATAGAAAATTCAATATAGATTTTAAATTACTAGGTTTATTTTTAAAAAAAAAAACTATTTGGTGAAAATTTGAAATTTCAATGCAGTAGAACTTAAATTTCAGGGAAAAAATAAGAAGTAGGTGTCTGTCTGACCACCCTAACCACAATAAAATGATAATATTTTTTTATAATATTTTAGATATAAGTAAATGACTCATGTCTCGATGTGATGCACATTTTTTTGTAACTTTTTTCCAAGTAAATAATTAATTATGATTTTTTTATTACAACTTTTAAAAAATATAAAAACTCATATGTTTGACCACCTTAACTTGGTCAAAACTTCATGAAATTCATATATTTTTTTAATCCTATATTATGAGAAGCGTAGAATGTGAAGCATGTTTTAGATTCAAATTTTTTTATACCGTTTGAAAACTATAGATGTTTTCAATCAGTGTATCAATCAAGACTTTAGTCATAATTCAAATAGAAACTGAATAATAATAATTTATTAAATTCAAAGTAAAGCATAATTTATATTGGTGGAAAGCTAAGAATATCCTTTAAAAACCCTTTTCGTCTCATCAATTTTGGGTAAAAAAGAAGTCATTAGCCACATACCCTACACATATCTATCATATCGCCAATTATTGGCCCATCATGATCCTGCACATACCTGAGTATGAACTTGCTTCAAACTCACAATAAACTAGCCCAATGGCAATGGTCAAGAATGAAAAAGAAGAAAAATGGGATAGATGAAGGAGCTGGTCAAGCCCCCAAGGATTTGAGATTCTAAGTCAACTCGACATCAATGCAAAAGACATTCAAGGGTGAATGCATTATAGCAAGACAAGATACATGATCATGTGACGACAAGGTTTTGTGTGAAGAGAATGGTGAAACTAAGTGCTCACTCTAGGGCCACAAAACATCGGGTTGTGCTAGGGGTGATTAGTTCTGAAAGGTCAGAAACATACACACGGTTGGTATGTACTCACAAAGGTGGCTATGGGGAAAGTTTTCGCTTTTGGGCTTCCCGCTCAAACCATACCAAAAGTTATACCTCATGATAACTTTGATAAGGTGCCACAAAAGGAGTGATGTTTGTAATGATGGTGTTCAAAGGGATTTTTATTTTTTTCATACAATGTCTCTATCTTAAGGAACATTATATGTAATCTCACCAAGAGAGGCAAAGTGCAACTGTATTCATCTTTTATACAAGAAAGGCAAGGGCTCATCTTGTATGAAAAAGAGAGAAAATGAAAATGTCTCAATCCTGAACAACATTGTGTGTAATGTTTTCCAGAGAAGGAATCGCTAGAAAAAAGGAATATCACACAATGGAATGTGAGTGGTGATGTATGCCCACACTTTAAAGTAATTAAAAAACACCCTACTATGAGAAATTTCTTTAAAGTAGAAGAGGAAAGGGAGAGACATGAGAGGTTGTTTGGAAGGCCTATGCTGAGTCATATGGTTTCGAAAAGTTACGTCATGAAAAAGAGGGGAGTATTTCACATGCGAGTCGACTTAAAACACATCATCCATGTTTGAATCTTACTCTTATATGGTCATGAAAATTTAATGACTAGACAAAAGAGACAATGACATGTGACATTAAAGGGAGAAAGGCTAACAAACCTCTTGCCCCAACTTAATGCAAGACAAGAGTGAGCCAAAAGGATTGAGGGGATGAAAGGGAGGGTGACAAGAGTGAGGTGCCCCCACATGAGGGAGAGTGCCAAGCTCCTTAAGATGTCAGATTGTGTTGCTCAAGGCCTTATAGTCGTTATTGTGATGACCATGAACTCGGTGGTAAGCACAAAAGGAACGTTTGTGGTAATGTTTCTTTTGAGTGCAACGAGGAAGGGAGATCAAGTGATCTTGGAGGAGTCTCAAAAAGATACCCTCTTGATCAAGGGTAGAAGTGTTGATGGTGTTTTCATGCACTTCTCAACACAGGTAATGCGTAGGTGCATCACCTCTCTTGAAAGAAAATCTTCCATAATCAAATTGTAGAACATTATCCCAAGGTCTCTCGGATGCCAGGTCTTGATGATGCTTGGAATATTTTAGTTGTTTATGTGATTTGCTGGAAACACAAAGCGGCCTTATGTGGTTGAAGCTGTAGGGGAATTGAGTCAATGGATGGAGTTCTAGAGGTCTGGAACTGATATGCTTTGTTGTAGGTTCAAGCAATAGTCTTAGACTCCATTATTTCATTGGATTTGGCTTTACAATGTGCAACGAACCTTGGCACAAGTTGTTTCTAAAAAAAGGGAAAAAGGGAAAGGGCGAGGAAGAAAGATGTTTCCTGGACCTACAACTACCAATGAACAGTGATCATGGAGGTTCTGGCTGTGGACAGTTTCCTTAAACTAGATTTCACTTAATCAGAATTCCCACAATATCATGAAATCAGTGCTATCTTCTAGGGATTATAGATGTTCATCATTCATTCATTATGGAAACATGAACAAAGATAAAGTTCAATGAGCAGCAATGGAATCAAAGTCCAGACTAACTTTGCACAGTCATCTACCTTCAGCAAATGACCAAAAGTATGGACAAGGAAAGCATACACACAACAACTATCTCCAAAACTAGAAATAACATACTAAATCTACCAAGTCTAATCTGAAGATACTAGAACAGCAAAGTGACTTAAAGCAAAGCTATAATTAAATAGGAGAGGAATCATGAAACATATTGAGTAACCCAAAAAATACACCAAAAATGACTGTATTTGCTATTTATAATTTCTGCAGCATGCTTTTACAACAACTCAACTCTCTTAAAATGAGAGGAGAGCCCTACTTATAGTTTTCGAAAAACAAAATGAGTGGCAAGATTTGATTCTATTATGTGGCCAAGATTCATTTTACATTAGGGTTTCACCTACCCCAAAATTTATTACATTTATAAATACTTTCTTGTCTCTTCCCTATTTCATCATCTAGTGACAACACTGTAGCAAATTTGTCTTTTAGCCATTTTCCCTCTGTTGTAGCTATTCTTCAAGGAACTGTTCGTCGATGACTGGATTGCCCTCTCACTTTTTTAATGCGGCATACTCCATGAAACTTAGGATCAGGGGCTGGAGCTTATCTACCTACACGATGTCGGATTTCAAGATTTGGTAACTCCATTCCTGAAAAATTACTACCAAGCTTCTTCCAGTCTACCTCATACTTAGCATCATTCTCTTTGCAAGCTTTTGATTGCATGAAGGCTCAAGCCACAAAACACATGAAATCAGTGGTGATTTCGGCGGACATCCCATCTTCCATAATCTTCAAGAAGTGGGGCTTGATGTTCTCGGGATTGATCTCGACTGCGGGCACCTCATACCCCTTCATCAGTTTGAGGTACTAAGTACACTCCTCCCTGGACTCCCTTTCCCATTCAATGTCAAGTGCTATCCACTCCAAAATTTGTTCTAGCCTTCTCTTCCGGTGATCATAGTCTCACTTCTAGGTATCCACTAGCCAGTGATCGTCATCCTCGAAGGCTAAGTCCTTCTCCCAGATATCACTTGGCAACGTGAGAATGGCCTCGATCTTCAGGTAGGCTGCATCATACTTCCTGGGGAACTTCTCACAGATCTTCCTTGTGTCCTCTACAGTTTTCTAAACCTCTAGGAACCTATTTGCTGCCCAGACAGCTATGTTGATACCTGTGTTCCCTATGTCCAAAACCTGCCAGAACCAATTTTTCATAGTTTTATCCAAGTTTCATCTCTTTTCTAGTTTTTCAATTTTTTCTATGGACAACAATTAAGGTGGGGCCAATCATATTGTAGGTTGCTCATCTGGAGATGACCACTACTGAATATAAGTTGTTAGATCAGCCACTTGCTCTTTTAATTCCTCTTTGGAGATCTTATCCTGCTGGATAAGGTGCACCACTATGGCGACCAACTCCTGGAGATGCTCAACCTTCTGCTCCCCAACCATCAGCGTTGCTATTTGCACTACTCTTGATCCCAAGGCATCCATGGTTATCTTTGATCTAACCCTTGACTTCTTCTCCTTTCTGGTGCTTATTCGTGCTCTAGCCATGATCGCTTCCAGCCTTATCTTGGGATCCTTTGACACGAGAGTCTTTTGCTTGAGTTGCCTTTGCAACCAATCAGGCATTTGGGCCTCTTTTCCTGGTGCCTCACTTTGAGTCCCATTGTCCTCCTTTTCAAGCTCGATAGTTCTGATAACAAGAGCCTTCTCAACTATTCCTGTATCTCCCTTTCCTTTATCAGAACCGTGCTTCGAATGTCTCATGTTTAGTGGGGGACTCAGTATGTTGCTGCTCCTTAGGTGAATCCATTTCCTTTTCAACATCCTCTTCCTCATTTAAAGTATCTTGATGCTCCACAGGGCTCTCTGCTTGTTTACTCTCATGGAGGAAAGTCTCCTTATCATGCTATGGAGTTTGGCCATGTTCCTTGGTTGGAGACCTATCACCTTTTGTCTCTGGAGTAGCAGTCTCCTCTTCCTATGCAAGCCAGTCCTCTACCTCCTTGTCCTCAATTTCCTTTAGCTATTTTCCCCACTCTACATTGAGCTTGGGATCATTCGACTCTCGGATCAATTTAGTATCAAGATCCTCACTGTCTTCACTGCCCTCACTTGAAGATTCATAGGCCACCTTATCAATCTTCCGATGTTTGAACACGGGATGTTCGTGATATTCAAACTCTGCATACTCCGACACCTTCTCAGCCTCTAAGTGCTGTCATTCACACTCGTCTGATATTTGCATGGTTGCCTTCATCTTTGGTGATTCAGTAGAGGGGCATGCCGTTGGAGTGGAGGCCATAGCCTGAGCTATCACAGCCTGGACTATTGGATTGGTGAGCATCCCTGAAATCTTGGAAGGCACATTCTACATATACTTCACAAAAGACTCTGGAAGGCTTGGGGCTAGCATTGTGGTAGCAGATGCAGAAGGAAGGGAAGGGGACATGGAAGAAGAGGTCATTGGTGAGGTGGTGGCGGACGATGAATCCACAGGAATGACCTGCAATACTGGTGGAGTAGGAACAAGGTGGACAAAGATATCCATCACCGATGGGGAGGAAGCGGAAGCTGGAATTGAGGCAAGCGGGGTGGTGGCGGTGATCACAATGGGTGGAGATCCAAAAGAGCTAGTCCTTTGCTTGCGATCCCGAGGGGTGAACCCTTGGGCATCACCATTGTCTTCGTGCCTCTTGTTGTTTTTCTTTTTCTTTTTAGAGGGCTCTGGCTCAGAAGACTTACGGGCATAGACCTTTGGTTTGGACAGTTGTTGGCTAGCCTCCTTTCTTTTCTTGGTCTTCAGAGGTGGTGGGACTTTAAATGTCTCCCCAGTTGCAGCAGCAACTTCCCCACCTTCAGAGCCACTTGGTTCACCCACGTTCTCACTTGAAAGCTCGGTGTACATGAGGATGACCCCTTGTTGTTTCAATTGGGCCACTTTCTTGTTGATCCATGCCCTTGTTCGGACTTTGACGACCCTGGTGAGCACACTAATATCACTGAGTTTTGGTGCATCCCAGTTGATAGCGGGTAGCGGTAGGTTGGAAACTATAAAGTAAACTAGATCCATAATTGCTTCCTCATCCTCCTCTAGCTGATCAGGAACCGGGCATAAGTTCACCCTTCATACATGGATGATGGTCATGTGCATATAATATCACAACCGTACCTCAAGATCATCCCTATAGTTGGCCCAGAAGTCCTCGATGTTGTGGAGGTGGGCATATCCATGCCCTAGTGCCTTTCTGACATGGCCATAATTATCCATTCGTGGCCTCGCTGTGTATTTTTCAAAATTGTACTCTGCCAACTCCCTTTCCAAATATCTCATGCACTGGGAAGTGTGGACTTTATACATCCCTTGACCAAGGTTCATGCGGTAGACGGGGCCTACCAGATGTTTCTCACTCAAGACACTATGAATGTGTTGCAGCTACCGAGTAAGCTCCAAGAGAACGATCTAATCATTTGGGTACCGAGGTAGCTTGTTTGGTTTATCTGAGAAGCCTTTGGCACAGATGTATGTGAACCTTGGGAACTAAATATACCAGAAGGCATACTACCTGAGGAGGACCTTGGCACTATGGGATGTCCTTCTATGAAAATCTCCTCCTACCGACCGAATTACGTGGGCAATGAATGCGTCATTCACCCTGCAGTAGTCTCTTTTGAAATTCCTAAATTGTAACTAAGGGTACTTGTCATATGGTTTGAGCTCTAGCCCTGATGGATCACTAGGCATCATTTTCAACCCTTGATAATGTCACCAATTGGCAAGCGAATACACTAAATAAGAGGTCATGAAGAATTTATTAGTTTTTTTCACAGTGGTAAACTACTCGTGGAAGTACTCGCTGATTATCTCGCCCCAATAGAAGGTGGTACCCTTACCTCAAAGAATCTATTTTATGAAGTAGAACATCCATTCTTGAAAGAAGACGGTGCTAGGAAGGCCTCTAACTCAGTTGAGCAATGTTACAAGATCATGGTAGTCTTCGAAGAAGTCGCAGTGGTAGAGCTCCTGAGGAAGCTTCCCAGCACTAGCCCATTTTTCCTTCAACCAACACTGGTTGATAAGCCTTTTACAATCCAACGGGTCCTATTCCCACACCTCCTTATAGTCTTCCAAGGTGGGAACCTCCATGCTTTTCAAGGCAGAAATGTCGAAGGTCTCCATTATACCCGATGGAGACATATCTGCAAGGATATTCCTCTCATGATCCACAATTGTTCTGGTATCAAATTGGTATGCCTCCACACATGCCATCACTAGCTCTAGGGCCACTACGGCCAGTAGGAAACTTGTAGCCTTAGCAAGTCCACTACTTTTTATCAATTTTTCATTTTCCATTTTTGGGTTCATTCTGACCCTCTGCGTGAATTCATCAACATCGACTTGCCCAATGTTGGTATCTGAGACATCCCTCCAAAGGGTAGTGATCTGGGATTGAATAGGGACCCCTTGGAACTTTTACCTCATCAAGTCTTTATCTTCCTTTCCCCTTGGTTGCTTAGCTATTCCTTTTCCTTTTTTGGAAGCACCGGAAGTCTCTAGACCGGATTCCATAAATCCTGCACAACAGACGAGAATTAGCAACAATGAACTTGACAAAATGGCCAATGACAAACCCCTGCATGTCAAGACTAGTCTAGAAATCATAATTCATACTTAACAATCATGGAATCTAAACACTTCATCATTTAGAGGGTAGTACAAACAATTTGGAGTTCTTGGGTCGAAAATCCCTTGACAGACTGTCATTTGAAAGGACAAAATGAGAATGGAATTCCCATATGCACTTCCCAAGGTTGGATTTGAAGATTTGGAGTTGGAAATGGAAGAAAACCAAATTCTAGCAAGTGGTTCAAAATCCATTTTGGATTTGGAGGTCATTTGATGCCCCATTTGGAGGTTCGGGCATCATCTGTAGGGAGGCCATTTGAAACGGCACAGAGGAAATGGAATTCTAGGTGACGGAATCCGGATTTCAGATTGCCGTCACCGGGAAGTGGCTACAGATCAACCGTGTAGAATGATGAAATGGGAGAGGAAATCAGGGTAAGGAAACCCGGGAGGAAGTTTCTAGAAGTAGCCAGAGGGTTCGAGAAAAAAAGGATAGTGAATAGAGCACTAGGACCCAAAGATCGGGAAGATGCTCCGAGCTCGCAGTTTAGAATGGCATAGGAGGAATGAAATTTCAAGAAGGGGATTCTAGCATCCCGAACCTAGATGGAGCTCGGAGGAAAATGAAACCAAGGTTTCGGGTTTCAACGGACAGCTGGCTGGGGTCCGGGATCTGGGAAGATGCTTGGACGGGGTTGTTTGGAATGGCGAAAACACAACGGAATCCCAAAAAGGGAATTCCGGAGGTGGAAGTTCAAGGGGAAGAAAATGTTGAGGGTTTTGACAAATAGATGGAAGATTCTACGACTGGAAAATGAAGTTCCAAAAGCCACAAGGTGGAAGTTATTTGAAACGGCGAAATGGGGACAGAATTCCAGGGACGGAATCCTAGGAACCAAATTCCGAGGGCGAATTTTGAAGAGAATTGGGAAGTTTGAAATTAGATGGAATTGGAAGGTTCGGGATCTGAGGGTTGGGAAGATGCTTGGGTGGGGCCGTTTGAAATGGCGGAGACACAATGGAATCCTGGGAAAGGAATTCCAAAGACGAAAATCCAAAGAAGAAAAGGGCAAGTTCAAAATACGAAGAAGAAGAAGAAGAAAAAGGGTGGGGATGGACGACCGCGAGAGGACCCAGGCCCGGAAGGTGCCAGCGTCATTCCGAAGAATAGTCGTGACGCGGGAAGGTTTCGAATTGATTTTTTGGGTGATCTAACGGTTGATTTTCTGACTTTTAAAACATGGGCTATGTGCGGAGGGGGAAAATTTACTTAGTTTAGGTTTCATTTAACATTTTACCCTTAGCAAAATCTAAAAATTCACAAAACAAAAAGCTAGGGTGTGTGGACGGAAAACCTACCTCAAAAATCTGAAGAATAGACTACTAGATGTGCGGAGGTCATTGGGAAAAACACCTTGAAATTCTAGACAGGAGGGAGACCAAATTCATCGGGGGCTCTTCAATCCCTATCACCCGCGGAAATGATAATAACGGTCGAAAAAATTGGTTTTATGGCCAAAAACAACCATTAATGTAGCATTAAATCTTTTGTACAGTTGCGAGTTTGGTTGGTGAGCTCGAAAAATGCAGAGGCGGCGGGAGGTCCAGGGTCCGGGGTCCGGGAAGCTGTCCTAGGGCAGCCGTTCGAAAACAACAAAGACCGACAGGAAAGCCAGCAAGGGAAACCCGACGAGGGAAACCCGACAAAGGCCATCTGGTAGAGGCAATCCGGTAGAGGAAATCCGGAAGGGGAAACCCGAAAATTGCCACAGATGCCAGAATTTCGACAAGGAAAACCCGGATAACCCGAGACTTAAAATATGTCATTGGGAAATATGCCACCCTTGACTTTTGGGGCACACACAAAAAAAACGGGGTGCAAAATGAAGCGGAACGAAAGGGACCAAAAAGGAAAGAGGGAAAAGAGGGTCCCCGTTCTAAATGGGGCGTGTGTGGAAAAGGCACAACAAGAAGGTGATCCTTTCTTTTGGAACAAGGAAGGGTCTTGCTTTAGTAAAGGATGGCATACCTATGCAAGGCTCAATGGATTATGAGATTTTGTAGACTCCTTTGGAGGAGTGTGTAAAATCTGAATCAAGAGGAGGTTGGGAGATGACATTGGTTGTAAGAAAAGAGTCCTATGTTGGTGTGAAAGGATCACTTGGGAAGGTAGGGTGAGAAGGATGATTTGGGATGGTGTTCATGTTGGAGGAATATTTGATGATTTTGATGAAAGGACAAAATCCAAGATCATGATGCATTGATTGCATGTTAGGCTCTATAATGTTATGGATTCCTTGTTCGTTAGCACCACAACCTTGTCCACTATAGCCAAGTTGTTTCATGATATCATATCCTTTTCTATAAATCTTTTTTAGCTTCTTTCAATTGGGTGATAGTTCATTATTTGCATTATTGGCTAAGGGAGGTTAGGTGGATGCTATCAAAGAATTAGTCAAGTCTTGTGTTAACAAGACTGCGTGTCCCTTTGAGAGACTCTTTTGTTTGTCTTGGTTTCTGCCCTTAGGGGATGGGTGAAGTCTAAGGAACCTGAACCATCATCAAAGGAATTTAGTTGTATGAGTTCCACTTACTTGGTGGTTGTAGTGGTGAAGGGTTTCAATTTTTTTTGCTCAAGGTGTAAGACAGTGTAAGGTTCAGGATCAATGTCAAGTGTGTACAGTTTGTTGTTGTAGATTTACTTCATCTTTTGATGAATTGTGGAAGGCACACCATTCATTGCATGAATCCATGGCTTGCCCAAAATGAGGTTAGATGAAACATCATTTGGCATAACATGGATTGATGTGTTTAATGTGCCCACTCCAATGGTAAGAGGTAAAGTGATCACACCAATTACCTTTTTTTTTATGCTATCAAATCTAGTGAGGGACATGGAGGAAGGTTGGATGGTCGATCTATCGATATGGAGCCTATCTAAAAGATTCACACTACACACATTGACAAAAAAGCTTTTATCAACAAGGGTTAACTTGATCCATATGATTTTGTATAGAGATATGATCATGAAGGATTCAAATTTATTTGGCACTTCCAAAGGAGGGAGCTCACTTTGGTGGAAAACAATTTCAGCATTTAGGCCTTGGATCATAGCTGCAATATTATTTGTTTGCGCATGAGAAGGGACATGAATTTTTTGTAAGGCATCGTGTATCATGTTGTGATAGTGAGGGGAGGCTTGGAGAAGGTTCCATAAAGATTATTTTGTGGGAGTATTCCTTAGCTGATCAACAGGGTCATACTCCCTAAGGAATGAATTGAGGTGAGGGGCAGCAGGAAGAATAGGAGGGGATGAAGGTAAGGGTGTTGAGTTTGATGGTTGGGAACATGGGTTGTTTTGGGTGTAATGTGTATGATAAATGGTATTAGGACTCAGTTTCTTCAACACATTAGGCTTAGGTGGGGAGACAGTGAATTCAAGTTTAGAAGGTGGGTAGAGGACAAGTTGAGGTTGAATAATATTAGCATCTCCTTGAGGAGAAGAGTCAATGTTATCCTTGGCTTGCATCATGATATCCACCCTAGAAGGAGAGTGATTAGGAGATCTACAAGCCTAATGTTCTTTAAATTCAAGCCTTGGTTCTTCTAAAGTGACCTCATCACTAATAAAGGAATGATCATTGATGGGATAGGGAGGAGGTAGATGAGTAAGAGGGGAGTCTTTGATTTTCAAAGGTCTCATTCACTTGTTCCATACCATTTACCCTAGTAGGAGAGCATGGAAGAGGTATGTCACATGCTTCATCACAAGGGAGGGAAGCCTCAAGAGAAGATCCAATATTATTATCAAATATGTTACCCCAAAGGGGAGGAGCATGAGGAAAGGGGGGCTTAATAGTTTCATGAATGGTACTAGGGGTATCTTCTAACACCAAACTATCCTCTTTGTAGCGAGGAGGGATGTGAGGAGATGAGCAATTTTGAAAGTCATGATTAGGGAGACTAGGGAAGGTGATATTTAGGAATGTGTTTATGATTTCATCATGTTTTTGTTTAATGGTTGGCCAAGGGGGATGAGCATAGGGACAATGAAGACCTTCAATCCGTGTGTCTTCTATCACCAAAATACCTTCGTCACTAAAAGGAGAGATATATGGAGAAGTACAAGTATGATTGTTATGATTGTCAACACAAGGATCCTCATCGAGGGATAATGTAAAATTAAGAATTGTGTCAATGTTTTGCTTATTAACATGTGCTTTAATGAATATACTCTTGCAATATATTTGAAACCAAATGAAATCCACGTCTTTTAAAATAAAACATTGTGAGAGAATAGAGGGAAGAGAAGGCAATGCAATAATTTAAACTAAAATACTGAAATGCAATTTTTCAGATGGAAAGCAAGGTAATTTTCTCATTACACTACATAACAATCTGAAAAAGAAATGTAGTATATGCAAAATTAAAATTAAGCAATGCATAAAATGAGCTAAATTAAGCTATTTTTAATAATATACATGTCATAGAAACACAACCAGTTGTTATAGGTATGTAATGGAAAAAAAAAAGGCTGGAAAACAAGGTTTTCATCTTTGTAAAAAGGGCAGTTTGAGAACCCTAAAGGGACTAGATCACCCAGGATGGTGACCTAGTCCTCTTGGTGAATTTTTTGAGATTTTATCTAGATTTTTGAACTGATATAGGTGGTTTTTGTGTTGTAAAATGTGGACCTAAAATAAAATGCAAAACTTCACATAGTTTGTCATGATTTAAGTGCAAAAATGCAACCTACATGTAATTTTCACTAATGCAAATTTAAAAATCCTAGAATATAATATAAAACAATGCCTAATGCAATGCAATGTAATCCTAAGATGAGGAAGAGGTCCAAATCAGAAAAGGAAGGTATAGGAATGTCATTTTCACCAAAATGAGCCAGCAAAAACATGAACACAAGAAGGGAAAGAGGATTCCCCAATGAGCT
The DNA here is from genome assembly GCA_007115665.2 of Sequoiadendron giganteum. Taxonomy (NCBI): domain Eukaryota; kingdom Viridiplantae; phylum Streptophyta; class Pinopsida; order Cupressales; family Cupressaceae; genus Sequoiadendron; species Sequoiadendron giganteum. Next base: position 355,103,431 of record CM021106.1, on the reverse strand, counting down.
TCCACGGGTTTTCACCCTAAAAGGTAACTTTTGAGTGAATGGCTCTCTTTCACACTAATGGTTTTGTGTTTTTGAGTGTTCATTCAAAGAAGGGGGTTTGAGATTGGGAGCTAGTGAATGTATGTGATTGAATGTGTCTAAGTGTAATAAACTAAAAATAGAAACTAATTATTAAACACAAAGTATTGAAATCTAAATGTCAGAAAACACATGAGATATACAGATATGTACAAAATAACCTAAGAAATATATAATAAACTAAAAATGAAGGTTAGAGATAAAAGGGATGTGCACCTAGAACCTTTTAGTGGCTAGAAATACTTTTGAATTTGATATTGAAGCTGAAACGGACACTTGTGCCAAGTTGGGCGATCTAGTCCTTTTCTATAAAATTCCTGAAAACTAGTCCAGAGCCTGTTTCTGCCAAATGGGTGTCCAAAATGTCAAAATCACAAAAAGGTCTATCTAGAGGGACTAGGTCACCATTCTTGGTGACTTAGCCCTCTTCAAGATTTTTTGAGTTTTCGAAGAGGAAACGGAAGCCCTACGTTTGCACCCTAGTTCTTCACAATTTCCCATTTCTAAAAATTTGATATTCGGGCGTGAGAGTGATTTTTGATGGATGATTTGACCTTGCATGCAAGGATTGGTCTTCAATAATTCTTAAAAGCCTTCAATGATCTTCAAAGTACCTAAACCTACAATCACACAAGACAAGAAAGAAAAAAATATTATTTGTTAGGGATTGTGGGTTTGCCTTAGACAAACCCCTTTTAGGTAACTAAACCAAAATTAATAGAAAGAATGTAATGAAAAATCAAATAATGGAAGAGTGAATTAAGTTACCTTGTCTTGATGAGAGATCTTGTGTTTTTGTAGCATTTAACCCTTGAATGCTTCAACAATAGTGTCTTGTTGACTTGGAGGATCAAACACTAGCTTGCTTGAGAGGAAGAAGAGTTGATAGAGAGATTGAAATGAGAGGTGAAAATGAGGGTACCTTATGAGGAATTAGGGTTTTGGAGCTTATTTATACAATTTATGCTCTAACTTGCCTGAAATAACTTCATACTGACCGACCTTAGGGTTTTAGAGACCAAAATCTCGACAATTATTAAGTTTAATTTGAAATTTAAGCCACATAGGACTAGGTCACCCAAGGTGGCAACCTAGTCCACCTAGGCATTTTTAAGTGTTTTATGGTAATTAAAATGTTATTATTTGTGTTTGTCAAGATTTTCTTCTGAAAACTCACCAAGATAGGATATTTATGATGATTAAGGGGTCATTTTGGCATAATAATGTATTGATTAAGTGATTACAAGCCTAGGAGAGTGTGGAAATATTTTACAACACCTTACAACACTTCGTCACAAGGCTTGGAAATGGGTAAAAATGGGATGAAAATGGTCCAAAATCTATAGGGAAAGGTCGAAATGAATGAAAAGTGACAAAGTCCTCACTTTTTGGTGAGACATTTAGCCCCCACATTAGGGAGAGTATGAACTTTCTTCAAACTCACACTAAAGTAGCCCAAAGAAGATGGTGAAGAACAACAAGGAAGAAAAATGGGACAAATGAAGGAGGTGGTCAAGCCCCCAACGATCTGAGATTCTAAGTCAACTCAACGTCAATGCAAAATAAATTCAAGGGTGAATGCATTACAACAAGATGAGATACATGATCATGTGACGACAAGGTTTTGTGTGAAGAGAATGGTGAAAATATGTGCTCACTTTGGGGCCATAGAACATCGGGTTGTCTGTGGTATGAGTAGTCCCAAAAGGGTGAGAAACATACACACTATTGGTATGTACTCACAAAGGTGGCTATGGGGAAATTTGTGCCGCTTGTTGGGCTTTCCACTCAAACCATACCAAAGTTATACCTCGTGATAACTTTGATATGGTGCCACAAAGGATGTGATGTTTGTAATGATGGTGTTCAAAGGGATTTTTTTTTGTTCGTGCGATGTCTCTATCTTAAGGAACATTATATGTAATGTCACCAAGAGAGGTAAAGTGAAAGTGTACTCATCTTGTATGCAAAATAGGAAAAATGCAAATATCTCAATCCTGAACAACATTGTGTGTAATGTTTTCAAGAGAAAGAATCACTAGAAAAAAGGAAGATCACATAATGAAATATGATTGGTGATGTATGTCCCCAATTTAAAGAAATTGTGAAACACTATACTGTGCACAATTTCTTTAAAATAGAATAGGAAAGGGACTGACATGAGAGCTTGTTTGGAAAGCCCTATGCCAAGTCATATGGTTCCAAAAAATTGTGTCATGAAGAAAAGGGGAATATGTCACATGTGAGTCAACCTAAGACACATCATCCACATTCCAAGCTTGCCCTTATCTATTCATGAAAATTTAATGGCTAGTCAAAAGAGACAATGACAAGTGACATATGAGGGAGAAAGGCTAATGAACCTCTTGCCCCCACTTAATGGAGGACAAGAGTGAGTCAAAAGGATTGAGGGGATGAAAGGGAGGGTGAATTCGTATCAATTATAGGAGTGAGCTGCTCCAACATGAGGGAGACCACCAATATCCTTAATATTTTTTATTGTGTTGCTCAAGAACTTACACTAGTTAGTGTGATGACCATGAACTCGGTGGTAAGCACAAAAGGAATGCTTGTGGTAACATTTCTTTCGAGTGCAAGGAGGAAGGGAGATCAAGTGATCTTGAAGGAGTCTCAACAAGATACCCTCTTGATCAAGGGTAGAAGGTGATCCTTTCATTTGGAACAAGGAAGATAATTGCTTAGTAAAGGATGGCATACCTAGGCAAGGCTCACTGGATTGTGAGATTTTGTAGATTCCTTTGGAGGAGTGTGTAAAATCTGAATCAAGAAGAAGTTGTGAGATGACATTGTTTGTAAGCAAAGAGTCCTTTGTTGCTGTCAAAGGATCACTTGGGAAGGTAGGGTGAGAAGGATGATTTGGGATGGTGTTCATGTTGGAGGAAGGTTTGAAAATTTCCATGAAAGGAAAAAAGCCAAGACCATGATGTGTTGATTGCATGTTAGGCTCTATAGGGTTGTGGACTCCTTGTTCATTCACACCACAACCTTGTCCACTATAGCCAAGTTGTTTCATGATTTGATAACCTTTTCCATAAATATTTTTTAGCTTCTTTGGATTGGGTGATGGTTCATTGTTTGCATTGTTGGCTAAGGGAGTTGAGGTGGATGCTATCAAAGAATTGGCCGAGTCTTGTGTTAACATGACTGTGTTTCGCTTTGGAGAGACTTTGATGTTGTTCTTGGTTTCTCCCTTGAGGGGAGGGGTGAAGTCTAAGGAACCCCAACCATCGTCAAAGGACTTTGGTTGTATGAGTTCCACCTTCTTGGTGGGTGAAGTGGTGAAGGGTTTGGATTTGTTTTTCTTAAGGTGTAAGACACTATAAGGTTCAATATCAATATCAAGTGTGTACACTTTTTTTTTGTCGATTTACTTCATCTTTTGATGAAGTGCATAAGGCACACCATTCATTGCATGAATCCATGACCTACTGAAAATGAGGATTGATGAAAAATCATTTGGAATTACATGGATTTATGTGTTTAATGTACCCACTCCACTCGTAAGAGGTAAATTGATCACTCCAATTGGATTTTGTTTGATGTTGTCAAATCTAGTGAGGGACATGGAGGAATGTCGGATGGTCGATCTATCAATATAAAGCGTATCTAAAAGATTGACACTACACACATTGAAAATAGAGCCATTATACACAAGGGTTTTCTTGATCCCTATGGTTTTATATTGAGATATAATCATAAAGGATTCAGCTTTGTTTGGCACTTCCAAAGGAGGGAGCTCACTTTGGTGGAAAACAATCTCAATGTTTAAGCCTTGGATCATAGATGCAATATCATTTGTTTGCGCATGAGAAGGGATGGGAATTTTTGGTAAGGCATCCTGCATCATGTTGTGATAGTGAGGGGAGGCTTGGATATGGTCCCATAAATATATTTTTACGGGAGTATTCCATAGCTAATCAACAAGGTCATACTCTCTAGGGAATGAATTAAGGTGAGGGGAAATAGGAAGAATAGAAGGGGATGAAGGTAAAGGTGTTGAGGTTGATGGTTGGGAATGCAGTTTTTTTCGGGTGTAATGTGTATGATAAATGGTATTAGGACTCAATTGCTTCAAAATATTAGGCTTAGGTGGGGAGACAGTGAATTCAGGTTTAGAAGGTGGGTGGAGGACGAGTTGAGGTTGAGTAATATAACATTTCCTCGGGGAGGAGTGTTAGTGTTATCCTTGGCTTGGATCATGATATCCACTCTAGAAGGAGAGTTTTTAGGAGAACTACAAGCCTCATGTTCTTGAAATTCAAGGCTTGGTTCTTCTCAAGTGACTTCATCACTAATAGAGGAAAGATCATTGATGGAATAGTGAGGAGATGGATGGGTAAGAGGGGAGTCTATTTGATTTTCAAAGGTCTCATTCACTTGTTCCATACCATCTACCCTAGGAGGAGAGAATGGCAGAGGTAAATCACATGATAATTCACAAGGGAGGGAGGCCTCAATAGAAGATCCACTATCATTGTCACATAGATTACCCCAAAGGGGATGAGCATTAGGGAAGGGGGGGTCAATAGTTTCATGACTCATACTAGGGGTATCTGCTTACACCAAACTATCATCTTTGCAATGAAGACGGATGTTAGGAGATGAGAAATTTTGAGAGTCATGATTAGGGAGACTAGGTAAGGTAATATTTAGGATTTTTTTTATGTTGACATCATGTTGTTGTTTAATGGTTGGCCAAGGGGGATAAGCATAGGGACAATCAAGACCTTCAACACTTGTGTCTTCTGTCACCAAAATACCTTCGTCACTAAAAGGAGAGGTATAGGGAGAAGTACAAGTATGAATGTTATGATTGTCAACACAAGGATCCTCATCGAGGGGTAATGTAAAATTAAGAATTATGTCAATGTTTTGGTTATTAACATGTGCTTTAATGAATTAATTATTGGCATAGACATTGAACTCATTGAATTTTTGAAATACATTTGAAACCAAATCAAAGCCATGTATTTTAAAATAAAACATGGTGAAAGAAGAGAGGGAAGAGAAGCAATGCTATAATTTAAACTAAAATATTGAAATGAAATTTTTAAGATGGAAGGAAAGGTAATTTTGTGATTACAATACATAAAAGTCTGAAAAAGAAATATAATATATGCAAAATTAAAACTAAGCAATACATAAAATGAGCTAATTTTAGCTATTTTTAATAATATACATGTGACATAAACACTAGTTATTATAGGTAGGTAATGGTACAAAAAAGTGGCTAAAAAATATGGTTTTTAGCTCTATAAATGGTAGGTTCATAACCCTAAAGGGACTAGGTCACCCAAGATGGCGACCTAGTCATCCTGGTGTTTTTTTTGGTATTTTTCAGGAGTTTTGGACTAATATAGGTGGTTTTTGTGTTGTATATTATGGACCTAAAATGAAAATATAGAATTTCAAATAGTTTGTAATGATTTCTATGCAAAAATACAACCTACCTACAATTTTCACTAATGCAAATTTGAAAATCCTAGAATGCAATATTGAACAATGAATAATGCAATGCAATGCAATCCTAAGAGGAGGAAGAGGTCCAAATCAAGAAAGGAAGGTATAGGAATGTCAGGTTCACCAAAATTAATCACCAAAAACATGAACACAAGAAGGGAAAGAGGATTCCCCAATGAGCTTCTAGGGTTTTTCACCCTAGAAGCTAACTTTTGAGTGAATGGCTCTCTTTCACACTAATGGTTTTGTGTTTTTGGGTAATCATTCAAAGAAAGGGGTTTGAGATTGGGGGCTAGTGAATGTGTGTGATTGAATGTGTCTAAGTGTAATAAACTGAAAATATAAACTAATTATTAAACACAAACTATTGAAATCTAAATGTTAGAAAACACACGAGATATACAAATATGTACAAAATAACCTAAGAAATATATAATAAACTAAAACTGAAGGTTAGAGATAAAAGGGATGTGCACCTAGAACCTTGTAGTGGCTGGAAATACTTCTAAATTTGATGTTGACGCCAAAAGGGACACTTGTGCCAAGTTGGGAGATCTAGTCCTTTTTTTTGAAAAAAGCTCGAAAACTGGTCCAAAGCTCGTTTCTCCCAAATGGGTGTCCAAAAATGTCAAAATTACAAAGAGGCCTATCCAAAGGGACTAGGTCTCCATTCTTTGTGACTTAGTCCTCTTCAAGATTTTTGGAGTTTTTGAAGAGGAAATGAAAGCCCTAGGTTTGCACCTTAGTTCTTCATAGTTTCCCACTTTTGAAACTTTGATATTCATGCCTGAGAGTGATTTTTGGTGGATGATTTGACCTTGCATGCAAGGGTTTGTCTTCAACATGTCTTCAAAGCCTTTAATGATATTCAAAGTACCCAAACCTGCAATCGCACAAGACAAGAAAGATAAAAATGTTGTTTGTTAGGGATTAGGGGTTTTCCTTAGTCAAACTCCTTTTAGAAAGAATGTAATGAAAAAATGAATATAAAGAATGTAATGAAAAAATGAAACAATGGAAGAGTGAATTAATTTACCTTGTCTTGATGAGAGATCATGTGTTGTTGCATCAATCAACCCTTGAATGCTTCAACAATGGTGTCTTGTTGACTTGGAGGATCAAACACTAGCTTGCTTGAGAGGAAGAAGAGTTGAGAGAGAGATTGAGAGGAGAGGTCAAAATGAGGGTACCTTATGAGGAATTAGGGTTTTGGAGCTTATTTATACAAGTTATGCCCTAACTTGCTTGTAATAACTTCATACTAACCAACCTTAGGGTTTGAGAGACCAAAATCCTGACATATATTAGGTTTAATTCAAAATTTAAGCCACATAGGCGACCTAGTCGACTTGTGCATTTTTAAGTATTTTTCGGTAATAAAAATGTTATTATCTGTGTTTGTCAGGATTGTCCTATGAAAATTCACCAAGACATGATTTGTGTGAGGATTAAGGGGTCATTTTGGCATAATAATGTATTGGTTAAGTGATGAAAATCCTAGGACAGTGTGAAAATGTTTTATAACACCTTACAACACTTCATCACAAGGCTTGGAAATGGGTAAAAATGGGTTGAAAATGGTCCAAAATCCATAGGAAAAGGTCCAAATGAGTGAAATCTGACAAAGTCCTCACTTTATGGTGACACAACTTGGAAAAAAATTACAAAAAATAATGCATCACATCGGGACATGAGTCCTCTACTTATATCTAAAATCTTATAAAAAATAATTATCATTTTATTATGGTTAGGGTGGTCAGACAAACACCTACGTCTTATTTTGTCCCTAAAATTTAAGTACTACTACATTGAAATTTTAAATTTTCACCAAATAGATTTTGTTTTAAATAAACCTAGTAGTTTAGAAACTACACTCAATTTGCTATAGATTCTATTCTTGAATATTTTTGAAATAATATAGATAACTTATTGAAATTTTTATGTCAAGTTTCCTAACTCTGATTTTCTGAATTTTCATTGCCACTTACTGGCCTATTTTTTCCATGATGATCCTGAACATACCCACATGCATGAAGATAGTTGTTTGAGTTTTGAAATTTTATAGGACACTAATGAGGTGCATGGACATCTATGTAGCGTACTACTATCTAGACACATCACACTACAAAATGACATGAATGGGAGAAGCATCAGGGTTAATACAAAGTTGACACAAAAGGGTAGCTACTGAAAAGGGGTGATGGGCATCTTGAAAGGGAAAAAGGCTGATGTAAGGGCTAAAATGATACTACACAAGTTATAAGGGAGTGGACACTAAAGCATACACAAGAATGTATTTGAAATTTCAATGGGTACAATTTTACGACACTACATATACAATAAATGATCCCCCCATAGGAAGCAAAAAAGGAGATATTATATCCCCCATAATGAATAACCTCCAATGTTGATGAAATATGCCTAAAAAAAAAATATGATCCAATGAATACAAGAAACTCCTCTCCCCTTAGGAAGAAACAAGTCCATGAAATGATGAATCCACATTATGTCCAACTAAAAAGTGGAATGAAGTACCAAATATAAATCTTTGAAGAGTTAGGAGGAGCCTCCAAGCATGGATAATCCACCACATAATCATGATAAAAAAACAACCAAGAAATGTGACAAATGAACTGAAGACTCATCAATTTCAATATCCAAAGGAAATCTAGATGTATCAACAACCACGCTGAAAATTTCATCAAAGAGGAGAGAAATCCCCTCGAGTATGTTTCCCAAATTTGCAAGATGAGACTCCACAAACAATTCTGAGATGCTTACTAAATACTCATCCAATAAAGAAAGATATGAAAAACTATGACCAACCTACACTCAAGAGAAGAACTCAAATTTGAAGAAGTAGGAGGTGAAGGAGGAGGAATATCAACACTAGTCTCAAGAACACCAAAATTCAAGTGACAAAACTTATCCTCACAAAGATGATTCACCCTTGATGGAAGGGTATGAAGATTAGATAAAGAAACATCATCATCGGGAATAAAATGATAAAATTATATAAGCAAGATGCATGATCCACCACCCCTGTAGAAATGATATCTTTAGTCTATATATCGTAAATGTATACATGATCAACAATAAAATCAACTATCTTACCTTGTGTAGCATGAGTAATTTGATAAACTGAAAGAATTTTAGTATTCAAGGAGGGTACATAGAAAACATCATTAAAATATCCTTCACCCATATCTATAGAACCTTTTCCAAAAAAATTCATGTAAGTATTGTTACCCACCAAAATGTTAGGTGAAATACAAGGCTCAAAAGAAGAGAACATATCCATAGAAGATGCTATATGATGAGATGCACTTGAATCAAGAATCCATTTCCCATTTTTAGGAAGTGTGGAAGCCAAGGGTGCTTTACCTTTCATCCCATTAGAAAATATTGGATTCCCTATCTATGTGGGTTTCGATGATGATGTAGATGGAGATGTAGAAGAAGAAGGAGACTTTGATGAGGGAAATGAGATGTTGTTCTTCTGAAGAAGGTGGGTAAGCACATCAATATTCTTAGGATAACACCTATGCTCATCATGTCCAAATCTCTTACAATAAGCACATTTGATCTTCTTCTTTTTTAATGGTTCTTCTTTGGAAGAGATTTTGGTCTCAAGAGTAGGATCCTTAAATTTTTCATTAGACTTTGAATCCTTATTCTTGTTCTTTTTCTTTCTACTCGAATTTTTGAGCCATCAAGGCGTGACTCTTAGGAAGATAATATATTTGAATCGACTTGTCCAATTTATCACAAAACTCCTCAAATGAAGGCATCTTAAGATCTTCTCCCATGACATCCATAATAAAATAGAAGGTAGAGAAAAACACTTGAAATGGACCTCTTAGTTTTGAAAAGATCACAAAAATACACTCTTGATCTTTTTTGGCATGACCACATCCTTTCAATTGTGACAAAATGAACTTGAACTATGCAAGGAAATCTTGAATTGTGGGTGTAGTGTCAAAAAATGGGTCCTTTCACATTTTCACACTCATTTTGGTCCTCCTTTTTTATTTTGGCTTAATGTTTCTTTGATTTAGTGTTGTAATGTGGATAAAACATTCACATGAGGTCTTGGGCCCTTTTGAACTAATGGATTCTAATGGTACCTCTCTAAAGTGTTGTAGCTCACTTTCACACTTTTCTAGGACTTTATCACATAAGTAAACATAATAAACCTATTTTTAATCAAAATCAACATTCATCTTGCCTTATTTGGAATGTTTTAAAGTGTTGCAACATACTCTCACACTTTTCTAGGCTTTTCATTATTAATTGGGCTTTCTCATCCTTTAATTGGCCCTATTTTGCATCCACAAGCATCATTTATTGTATTTTTTGGAGGATAATCCCAGCATCAATCATTGACCAATCATAATTTAGGTGTTTTTGGGTTATGTGGCATAGATTTAGTGATCTAGGACTCATTTGCCACCTTGGGTGAATGAGTCCCACCTAGATTTTTGGGTCCCAAACCTATTTTTACACCTTTTTAAGAAATTTTGATTTTTGGTCCCATACATTATGCCAAATGGGACTCATTCCCCATCTTGGGCGAATGAGTCCCATGTTTAAATTCTTGGTGGGATTTTTTCCTCCTAGATCTGATGTTAGCTTGTAGTGTTGTAATTTTGGGAATTCTTGCATAGTTTATTATAAATAAAAGGTTCTTTCAGTCATTTTCACCCAAGACTTTTGTGAGAGAATTTATAATAGAAAATTGAGTTCATAAGATCATTCAAGAATTCACAAGGGCATTCAAGTTTCTTCAAGGGAAGATTTCTTAAATTGTTGTAGCAATTCAAGATCCATTATCATGTCAAGCATATCAAGCATCAAGATGTTATTGAGCCATTGTTATGATGTAGCATTGAAGATCCAAGATCGATAATTGTTCAACTCCTTTTGTCAAGATCAAGATATACATCCTTCATGGCCATTCCATGTTGAATTGCAAACTTACAAGACATCAATCAAGGTATCATTGTTCATGTTTCATGTATTATATTGCATTTTTCATATTCATCTTTCATTATCTCTGTGTTGTTAGAATAAGTGGATTGAAAGTCAAATAATTAGATATTGAGTCATGTTGACTATTAAATCTATTTCCATGCGATATGGAAAATAAATAGTAGATTTAATGATTTAATAAATTTGCTTTCATGCAATATGAAGAACATATAGTAGAAATGATAGAGAGATTTTCTTCAATACGATATGAAAACAAATAAGTGTTGGTTTGATTAAAATTGCTTGATGTACTAATTGATTTTGCTTGCTGATTGATTTGTTATGATGGCTTGATGATGTTGTAAAGGAGGAATTTAACCTCCTACATATTAGAGAGAGATTTCCCCGTACGTGGGAGATGATTCCGCAATTGTCATAGGATGATTTGGGGGTGATAGACCAGTGTGGTTTGAGTTCACTATTGAGGATCCCACAGTATCGAGTCAACATGGGGCTATTGACTGCATTGGCAGAGAGATGGCACAACAAGGATAACACTTTTCATCTGCCGATAGGAGAGATCATGGTGACGCTAGAGGACATATATAGGATTCTAGGTATTCCGGTAGTTGGGGAGCTTGTGATCTATGATCATAAGGAGATTGGAGGGACCGATGCTTTGAGACCAGTCTTCCAGGATCCTCATGCCGGTAGGTATGAGATTGCCTAGAAGGATATGGTATCGAGTTATGCCCCACTGCCGTCAGTGTTAGTAGGTATGATTGGTGGTTTCCTTTGTCCTGATCATAGGGAAAAGGGACTATCAGTTGGGTGGGGTAGGATTCTAGAGGATATGCTTCTCCATGGGACTAGATATGCATGGGGATCATGTATGCTTGCCCATCTGTACCATGATCTTCACTAGGTCATGTACACAGATGGGAAGAGTCTCTCCTGTGGAGTTACTCTTCTTCAGATATTTGCATGGGAGCACTTTGCCATTATGCGACTCGTTGTTCGGAGGGATCATCCCCTAGGGTTCCCATATGTCTATGCATACACATGGCCTCTTGTCCAGCCGAGGCTAGGCAAGTTGGAGTATTGGCAACCTGCATTAGATGATCTAGATGTAGTCATCTAGAGACCGTATGTAGATTGTGATCCATGGTAGATAGATGATTTAGAGTTTCCCTATGTTATGAGATCCAGATATTTGATTGGATGCACCCCCTACATTATTGAGTGGTTTCTAGTGATGAGAATCTTGAGGTAGCTGGGGTTAGTACAAATGATGCCATAGGGTGTGGTACATTATGCCAGGTGCCAGGAGGATATACCAAAGTGGGGTCCTATTGTGACCATTGAGGCAGCCTGGGCATAGTATTTGGAGTTGCAGCCAGCGCAGTGGGTCATTCATCTAGAGGTTATAGATGCAGGGATGACCAACAAGTATGCAACATATTTTTACACACATCCCTTCCCAAGGTTTACTAGTCCAGAGGAGCCTGCCCCATTATTGGGAGGACCGATTATATGGCAAGGGAGAGGTCAAGCACAGGCAGCAGTAGGGAAGCCACAGGGAGAGGCTCAGTCAAGGGTAGAGGATGTAGTGACGATGGATATTGATGAGGGGGGAGATGAGGAGGATGATTCTGGCAGCCAGGATGACAACATCGATGACAGTGGTGATGATGGAAGTGGTGGGGGTGGAGGACAGAGATATTTCTTTGATGTACCCTTCAGGACGAGGCCACAGACCTTGAGAGTGGTGGACCAGCCTAGTACTTCGGTGCCACGGATCATTATCAGGGCTCCTTCATAGGGACAAATTGATGCATTGTGAGCAGAGGTTCAGACTTTGTAGAGTCAGTTGGCACAGGCTCAGGGGACGATCAGTTAGCTACAGGCATAGGTTGCATAGCCACCACCTCCTGACCCACCAGGGTAGCGCAGCTTACGGCCGACAGGGACAACTTCAGAGAGAGATGTGTACAGGCCGAGGGGGTAGCCAAGAGACTTCTCAGGTCAGTGGAGAGCACCTTGATTGGAGAGGTTGTTGTAGAGGGACTAAAGACTTCTTGGGAGGCTGAGTATTACAAGTTGAGGTATTTTGAGGAAGTATCACCCGAGAGGAGGATTGCTTTCACATAGTTGGGTACTTGGTCTCGGACCCATTCACGCAGCCATTCCAGGAGTGTTACCAGGAGTGTGGGTCAGCCAGTTAGATGAGAGCTCAGAGCTTCTGGGAGTAGAGATCCATTGAGACCTACTACCTTAGGAGGCAGTAGCAGCCATGTGCCATGGCCAGATGCCCCTCAGTGATTAGAATTTTTGACATGATTATTCCATTGTATTTGATATATGTTTTTGAAACATTTGATATACTTGTATTTCTGGACATTTGTTTTGATGAGATTTATGAGATGCAGTGGTGATTCGATTATGCATGTGTTATGGATGATTTATGTGCATGTTATGGATGCATGTTTATTTATATATGCTATGTTATGTATGATTTTCATGATGTATAATGATGGAAATGATGATGTAAATGATTTTTTTTCACTTTATATATGATGATGCAAGATGTGTTGTGATGAAATGATTCTAGTATGATGATGTATGATGCAATTTAAAAATGATTTTATTTTATAATATATGTAATGAATGCAAGGTGTAAAATGTAATGGTGAATGTTTTTAGTGATGTGAAAATGATATGATATAATGATCAATGCTTTGAATGATGTGAAAATGATATGGTGTAATGAATGATTTAAATGGAAAATTATGATGAAATGAGATAAATGGATAAATGATATGATAATGAAGATGTAATATTTAAATGAATGAAATGTATATGATATGAATATTGATGTAATATGTAATAAAATGATGATTCAAAATGTAAATGCAATAATAATGATACCCTAAATGAGTTTTGGTGAAATGATGTGAATCAAAATGCAAATGTAAATGTTAATGTTATGATATAATAATGAATGATTTATGCATATGATATGAGATGATGGATTAACAATGAAGTGATGATGCAAAAATTAAATGCAATAATAATGATACCCTAAATGAGTTTTGGTGAAATGATATGAGAGATGAGATGTAACAAATGTCTAATCATACTCAATCATTGTCTGAAAAGATATCCAAGAATTTGGCCAACCCTCAAAAATCTATTTAAACAACCCTCGAAGTGCAAATGAATTATACAATCCTAAAATACAGTAATGAACTATTCTCCTTCTTGTCATTTCAAGCTGTGTTTGGTTTTCATCATTGAGCCTTTTGATATGTTTGAAGTTAGTACAAGCATCAAAGGGTATGTTAGCACCAATGATGACCCAAGTACTACTTTCATGATGTTTGATATAGAAAATTAATTTACAAGCATCGAGGTATAATTGAACCAAGATGACCTAAGTATTATTTGCATAAACAAACAAAAGTTAACCATTTTCCTATGCAAATTCCAAAATGTCATCAATGATACATTGTAGAGCATGTCCCACAACAAATTTGCACAATACTAATGATTAGCTTACAAACAACAAACAAAGAAAAATCATAATTCTTCCTTGTGATTCTAGTTCAATACATCATTGAACCACTCCAAAGACATGGTGTCATCAAATATCAAAATAACAATTGCAACTTATTGCTTTTAAGTTTATCATTCATTTTATTCAGATTAAGATCATCCAATTTGTTCATTTGTCGAAACAGTTATGCAGCCTCATCGTAATTGGACAAGTTTTTTTGTTTCTTGATATTTTGATTCTAGACACTTGTCGTTTGCTAAAAAAAAACTCCAAGAAGCGAATTGCCCCCTCGCGACCTTGTACTTTGACTCTTGCTAGACACAACTACTACTAAGGATAATCTTGAATCATCAAGCCATGATGATGTCCTTGTCGTTCCAATGAGATGATGCGAGGTAAACTATGAAGGCGAGGCATGTGTGTGATGCCAATGAAAAGATGGATATGCAAAATGAATCCCAATAGATGAGAGAGCCAAATAAAATCACAAACAATTCTTGTTTGCCCGGTTTTCACAATTTGTTTTTATTGCACTTTTTCCTGATTTTATGATTTTTTTGCTATTACCAAGATGCTTGTTTGCCAAGTTTTCATCAAGGCAACAATTTTTTTCTTTTTTGATTTTTGATTTTGATTTTTTCTCTTTTTGATTTCTTTTTTGTATTTTTGCTCTTTTTGATTTTTTTGTATTTTTGCTCTTTTTTAATTTTTTTAATTTTTTTCAGGACTTTTTATATTGTTTTTTGATATTTTCTCAGGTGTAGAAATTTTTTAGATGAATTTTGTTGGTTGGATCTTCAAACAGGTCCCCTTCGATTGTTGACAACTAATATGCCCCCGATCCGTATGTTGCAACGATAACGAATGGGCCCAGCCAATTAGGTTCGAACTTGCCTTTCTTTTCTCAATCCTACTAATTACGAGGGTTTTCTTTGAGAACCAAATCACCCACCTAAAAAGTTTGTGCTTTAACTCTGTGATTGTAGCTGCAGGACATAACTTGTTGATATCCCTTTAGGTGATTAACTGTAGTTTGACGTTGTTCGTCAAGCAATTCTAGCTCTTGCAACCATGATACTTTGTAGTATTCATCATTGATTAACCCCTTTAATGATACTTGAAGTGAGGGAATCTCGACTTCTAGTGGTAAAATAGCTTCTACTCCATAGACCAAAGCATAAGGGGTAGCTCCTGTTGGTGTGCAAATGCTTGTTCTGTATGCCCATTATGCTAGATTTAACTAGACATGCCAATCACGACCTGCTTCATTTACTGTCTTCTTCAAAATCTTTAGAATCATTTTATTTGAAGCTTCCACTTGACCATTCCCTTGTGGATAGTAAGGCGTAGAAAATCTGTGTTGGATGTAGAATCTTTCACATAGCTCATCAACATCCTGATTTTTAAATGGTCTTCCATTGTCTGTGATAATGGAGTTGGGGATACCATATCAGCAGATGATATAGTTCAAAATGAATGAAGATATTTGTTTTCCAGTAACAGTTGTGAGGGGAACAACTTCAATCCATTTAGTGAAATACTCAGTGGTTGTAATGATGAATTTATGTCCATTTGAAGATGATGGGTGTATCTTACGAACCAAGTCCAATCCCCACTAAGTGAAAGGCCATGTTGTGGTGAAAGGTTGTAATTCCTGAGTAGGAGTGTGAATGAGATTCCCATGAATCTGACATTTTGCACATTTCTTCATAAAGATGAATGATTCCTTTTCCATGGTCGGCCAATAATAACCCAATCGAACAAGTTTCTTTGCTAAGGTTAGTCCACTTGAGTGTGTCCCACAAATTCCACCATGTACCTCTTGTAAGGCCTTTTCAGATTCATCGTGTTCAAGACACCTAAGGAGGGTACCATCCATACCACGCCGATATAAGACATCAGCAATTAAGGTGTAACGGGATGATTGATGGATGAAATTTCATTTCTGATTCCTAGACAAGTCTAAGGTTAAAATAGTATCCTTTAGATAAGTGTAAATTTGGCCATACAAGGGAGAGTTAGAATTGGTTAAGTGGCAAATGACCTGAGTTTTACGATTGTCATGGGTGAGAGAAAACAATTGTTCCACAAGGAAATCATACCATGTTTGATTCTCTATCAACTAAAGTAGAGAGACAATTGTAGCCATAACGTCTGCTGCTTTATTATTAATGTGTAGAATCTATATGAACTTGATTGTAACAAAGTATTTCTTGAGATCGTCCACCATTTTTTTGTAAGGTATCAACTTGTCATCTTTAGTGTGATATTCATTATTGATTTGATTTATAACAAGTTTTTAATCACTAAAAACTTGAAGTTCAGTGATTTTCTAGTCTACTGCAGTTTTTATGCCAATTACTAATGTCTCATACTCAGCTATATTGTTTGTGCAAGGAAACATTAACTGATAAGATTTTGGAATTGTATTTCCTTGAGGTGTAATAAAAAGAATCCTAGCTCCTGAACCATGTTGAGTGTAAGAACCATCAAAGTAGAGTGCCCATGACTATTGGATAACTGTTGTGAATACATTGACATCAGGAAAATCAATGTGTATGGGGTGTTCTGCTGGTAGTGGTGCTTCTGCTAATTGATCTGCAATTACCTATCCCTTGATAGCTTTCCAATCCACACAATGAATATCAAATTCACTTAGGATCATAACCCATTTAGCCAACCTACCAATTAAGGTTGCCTTACTTAGAAGATATTTGAGTGGGTCAATCTTAGCCACAAGCTTTATTGTATGAGTTAGCATGTAGTGTCATAAATTTTGAGAAGTCAACACCACTGCTAAACAAGCTTTTTCAATGAAGGTATAATTAAGCTCGTGACTTGTCAGGGTTCGAGTGATGTAATAAATTGCTCGCTCTTTTCCTGAGTTGTCTTCCTGTGCCAATAATGCTCCTAAAGACACTTTTGTGGCAGCAATATATAATACTGGTGGATTCATGAGATACTGCTTTATCTGATCAAACGCTGCTTCGCATTTGTGCTCCCACTTAAATCGAACATTCTTGTGTAAGAGATTTGTAAATGGTAAACTTTTATCCACCAGTTGAGCAATGAATCTACGAATGGATTGTAACTGTCCCTATAAAGAGCGTAGTTGACTAATGTTCCTTGGTGGTGGCATATCGAGAATTGCTTATACCTTAGTTGGATCCACTTCAATTCCATTTTCTAATACAATGTAACCTAATAACTTTCCAAATTTCACTCCAAAGACACTTTTCTTTGGATTAAGTCTCACTTTGAATTGTTCCATTCTTTTGAAAATTTTAGATAAGATATCGATGCGTCCTTCTCTAGTGTTAGACTTGGCAAGAAGATAATCACTGTAATATTCCATGAATGTATGCATCATATCATGAAAAATTGTTTTTGTTGCTTGTTGGTATGTAGCTCCTGCATTCTTCAACCCAAATGGCATTACGTTCCAGTAATAGGTACCCCAAGGACAAGTGAACGCTGTTTTATCCTGATCTTCCAGTGCAATATTTATCTGGTTGTATCCTAAAAATCCATCCATTAATGAGTACATTGCATGTCCAATAGTCAAATCAACAATCATATCTATGTTTGGCAAAGGGAAGTCATCTTTGGACATGCCTTGTTCAAATCCCTAAAATTTGCACAAATTCTAACCCTTCCGTCTAGCTTTGAAACAAGTACGATATTGGAGATCCATTCCGCATAGTCCATGGATCAAATGAATCCAACATCCAAAAGCTTCTTTAATTCCTCTTTAACCAGTAATGCAACATGTGGATTCATTTTTCTGATTTTTTGCTTCACATCTTTTACCCCCGGTGTAATAGATAGATGATGCATGATGAGATTTGGATCTAATCCAAGCATATCCACATAGGACCATGCAAAACTGATTTGATTATTCCCGAGAAATTCTATGAATCTAAGTATTTCCTCTTCTGTTAGAGATGTGGCCAATTGCAAGATTTTGGGCTGCTCCGTAGAACCTATGTTGAGTGCCTCTATTGGTTCAATTAGAATAGAAGACCTTTCCTAATAATGCTCCAGAAGAGTGTCAAGTTTCCCATCCTCTGGCTCCTTTGAAAGGTTTTCACCATTGGATACACTTTTTATTTTTCTCTTTTCTTGATCTAACACTGCCTTTGTTAGGTTTTCACCATTAGATCTATCTTTTATATTATTTATTTCATAGCTTAGAAACTTAGCACTTTCTTGTCAAAAAATTTGATCTTGTGATTCCCTTGTGGAACTTGTTTCTAGTTGGGAGGAACAAAGAAATTTTATGATGGTTTCGTCATTGGGAAAAGTTGGGACATCAATAGGTACGATTTGTTCCCAATCAATAAGTTCTGGATAGACCAAAGGAAATGGATCATTAGGATGCGTAAGGTCACTGGCCATTAAGGTCATGATGCTATTGTTAACGTCATCATAGGGGAGGTCTAGGATGGTATCCTCCTGTGAATGATCTATCTCACTTTGAATCGAATCGGTCTCACTTGAGTTATGATCGCTTTGTAGAATGTAATCAAGTGGAGTCCTTGAGCTTTCCCCTTGTAAGAATGCGGGTGTCAATTTGTGTATGATGTCCACCCTTTTCTCTGAGATGAAAGTATCATCAAAGAAGTCATCCCATTCATATTCATTGGAGTCAGTGTTAGAATTTTTTGCTTAAATTCTCAAAATCGATTCGGTTAACTCCTCCTTAGTAATTCTTTGTACCACTTTTTCCTTTGTATCTTCACCATATCGTAACTTAGTTTTATCAATTGGGTGCATTGTTTTTAGTTGGACAGATTCAACAATACCTTCTTTCCTTTTACCTATAGGGCCATTTCCTTCATAACCCATTTGTTGCATGATAATATAACCTTTTTTCGTACTATTCTGTGGGTAACTTGACATGTTGTACGGACTCTTCTTCATCTTTATAGAGCCAATCAAGGATAGCTCTATCTTCCATTTCAGTTTCTTTGATAAATATCCCATTAAACTTGGTGATGGGAACTGAAGCTAAGGCTAAAGGCATTATAGCCTATTGTATGGATGTTGATGGTTGACCATGGGATCTTGGAGATTGAGCTAGATTAGAGAGAGATAAAGAATATTTTCCCACTCCATCATCTTTTAATTTTAGTTGGGTGCCAAATTTACCTATCATTTCACTTGCTTGTTCATTGTTCTTGGAGGTAGAGATGGCAAAGCCTCTCTATTGTGTGGGACGAGTGTGTCCTGAGTTTCTCTTAGGTTAGAGCAAGTTTGACTGCTAATGTGATCAACAGGTATGGTTACTTCCTGTCCATCATATGGAAACTTCAAACATTGATGGTAAGTAGATGGAATAGCTTGTATGTCATGGATTTGTGGATGACCCAAGAGTATGTTATAAGTTAGATCCCGATGTAGAACCTGACAAAAGGTATTCTTCACAATAGTTCCCACTCTGATTGGTAGCATGATGAGGCCTTTGGAAGTTCTTTCCTCATCATCATATGCCTTGATTATGATCTTTCTTCGTGGATCTATAGATTCTGTTGAATATCCAAAAGCTAGGACTAATTTCAAAATACAAATGTTCAATCCGGCTCCCCCATCTATTAGGACACGTCTAATGTGGGCTTTGTGAAACATAACCTCTAAATAGAGTGATGAATTATGTGGATGGGTTATGGATGAGTCATCTTTCTCAGTGAAGGATAAACATGTGGATGAGGACAAGTGTCCCACAATGGCTTGAAATTTATTGATGTGCAGATTAGGGGATACAGTTGTATCAACAAGGGCCTTTTCCAGAATGTCCTTATGTGCAGGTGATAACTTTAAAAGTTCCAAGATAGAAATTTGGGCTGATGTTTTTCATAATTGATCAACCAAATTGTATTAAATTGGAGAGGGAATTGCTGCTTTAGATGAGCTTCCTCTGACAATGATTTTGGCTTGTCCCCTTGTTGTAGCATTGACCTCTCGATATTCTTTCTTACCTTTGATTCGGATAGCATTGATGTATTGATCGTCAGTATAAATATGATTGATAATGATGCCATGGACGCAATTAACATTCTTTCCTTTGTCACCCGAAGATTCTCCTTTTTGATAATTAGGTAGAGGATCCTTGAATGCTTGATGGTCATTATTGGCATTATGTCCCTCAATCATGATGGTATGGTTATCAATCAAATCCTAAACAATATTCTTCAACCCTTGGCAATTGTTTGTTTTATGACATTTGCACCTATGATAATCACAAAAGTGTGAGTCATTCCATGATGGTGGTTTAACTCGAAGCTCATAGTCTCTTTGTGGTGGCAATGTAATAGCATTTTGATTCAATAACTCTTTGAGAATGGATTCCAAAGATTGGCCCAAGGGAGTGAAACTCTGTCGATTCAAAAAATATGAAGATCTAGGCATATTTGAATTTTGATTATTGCCAGAATTATTTCCATGATTATTAGTTGTGTTTCCTTGATTGGAAACATTGCCTTGGGTATTATAATTTCCAGCATTATTTCTACATTGAACACCTGACATATTAAGGATGGTAGGTTTTGTATTCATGTTGTTAGCATCTACTACCCCATCATTCACAACATTTTTATTTTGAGTCCAAAATCGTGACTTGTCATTGTTGTTATTATGGTTTTTGTTGTTGTTGTACGAATTTGAACCCTCTTTATCAATTTTCAAAACTCCACGCTTGATCAAATCACCTTCAATAGTAATTGTATTTTCAATCAATTTTTCAAATGATTGAGGACAGTGAAGGTTTAGTCTGTAACTCATCTCTTGATTGAGACTATCGATAAAGATCTCCATCTTTTGGGTTTCAGGAACAAGGCAAAAGTATCTAGCAAACACCCTTCTCCACCTTTGCAAAAATATAGTGATAGATTCCCCTACTTTTTGTTTCACCTTACAAAGATCAAGCATAGTCATCTGGTTTTGGGTGTTGTAAGAGTATTGTGATATAAACTTGTTTATTAGCTCCTCGAAGGTTTTGATTGGGGGAGTGATCTTTGAAAGCCACTCCATGGATTGTCCACCCAGACTTCGTGGAAACAATTGCATTAAGTAGGTATCGTCATGAGCGAATTCTAAGCTCATATTGTGAAAATCCCTCACATGTTCAATGGGGTTAGTTTTCCCATTATACCTATCGAATTTAGGGATTTCACAATGTTTTGGAAAAGGAATCATTCAAAGACTCCTATCAAAAGGATAAGGACGTATGTCATCCAAAACATACTTCTTTGTGGTACCCCCTTGCATTTCTTTTATTTGTCCTTGTAATTCCTTGATCTATTGAGTAAGGGCACTAAAATCATTAGGAGGAGTTTCAGGATTTTCTTTAATCCCTTCTGTGTCAAAATCAGCAGGTAACTTAGCTCCTTGATTAGCTAACTAAAGGAAATATCTTTCCTTGTTTCATTCTAAAACTCTTTCCATAAGAGTATGGAATAGGGGATCCTGCTCGGTGTCTTGGAGCTTTTCTTCTGTTATTTCTTTAGTATTTGAATTATTACAGGGGATCTCTTCCCTCTCACTATTATCACCCATTTTGCTTACTACACTTTCTCTTTCATCTTTTTCTATGTTCTTTTGAGATCTCGTGACAACAGGCATAAGCTTCACTCAATCTCTACTAACCTTGATCAAAAGAATCAAATAGTGCAATGTTGATGGATATGAAAGTCAGGATAGAATGAAGATTCTATGACTTAAAAGATTTTTAATCTTTAGCTCGTGATTCCCTGATTTCAAGGATGAAAATCCTATTTGTGGGAATTAAACCAAAGACCAAAATAAAGAAGATTTTGTACTTTGTGAGGTTTGATCGTGGCTTTATAAAAAGATGGGTTTGCTGGATGCCTAGTGTGCTTGAGTTCTCTATTGCAGAATTTGATTGGGATAAGTAGCGTACATAATTGTAGGTTGGGGAATATAAGAAGGACGAATATGCTAACTGTGGTTGTTCCTTTGAGAAAGGGCTCTTCTTTGAAAGAAGGTTCATGAGTATAAGGGTTCTATAGCATAATCATTAGTGAAACCTCTAATATAGTCATGATATCAGTGAATAAAGGTCCTATGTTCAAGCAAGACCTTTCAACTTTGGTATAGAAATTTCCTCTTCTTCAATAAATTTTTTTAATCGAGGGACTTCTTTGGCTTTCTAATTTTCCTTTCTATAGACTTCTTGGCGAAGGTTGTAGACTTCTAGACTCTGAGCATGGAAAAGACTAGACTAATATGATTTGATTTATGAATGTCAAAAAGTTACCTAGGTTCAGAAAACACATGCACCAAAATAGACTTCCTATGCGCCGAAATAGATCACAGATGCACCGAAACAGAGAATGGATGCACCGAAATAGAGCACAGATGCATTGAAACAGAGCATAGATGTGTCTAAACAGAGCAGCAATGCACCGAAATAGAGAAGCAATGCATCGAAACAGAGCAGCAATCCACTGAAAGACCCGAGATGGGCTAAATTATCCGTTTAGACCTCTGAGACAGACATATTTGGATAGTTTGATATTTTTGGATGATCTTAATCTATTTTAAATGTGAAAAACAGAGCATAAAGAAGCAGACAGTTGTTTTGTTAATCCTAAAATCTAAACAAAGAGTGCATGTTCTTGAGATTTTCACATGTTTTGAACAAGATAAGCACTTCAGTCAGACTCACTCTTAATTTGTCAAATAGGTCATCGTAGTAATCACAACCCATAGCTTAAAATCGCATTGACTCACACAACCATGTCACCCCCTAGAGGGCGCCCATGTTTTTGTCTTTTCTAAGTGCATACTCAAGGTGATGGAAGTGGATACCGAATCCCCTGAGCAAACAATCTATGGTGACTATATGGTGAGTGTCTTGGGGGCAGATTCTTCCCTCCCCTTGCACTATGATCAAAATGATGTTTGGATACTAACTCGGCTGGCTTTCTACACTATGGCTCATAGTCAAGGTTTCTGTTTGGCACGACAATAGATAAACTCCCTTAGGAGACCTCCCAATCTTTAGAACAAAGACTTTGGGGATGGTTATCTCTACACACTGTCATCGAATTGTAGACTTTCCTCGAATTCACTTTTGATTATAGTTGGTTTAAAAACCTGGCTTTGGTTGTTCCCACTTAGGTTGTTCCCGTAGGGTGAGTACTTTTTCCCACTATGGTAGGCCCTCTAAAGGATGTAATAAAGCATAAACATTGCAGAAGAATAAAAAGGCAGTCTAGTATTTTGGTCACCTAGTTAAGGGGAGAGCATAGACCTCTTGCCACATACAAAGCAAATAATGTTCCTTTTATAGCAACAAATGACAATGAACTAATCTAAGTGAAGATATTGCTTCACAATAGGCATGGGGTTCATTTTAACTGCAAAAATAGCCTGTGTTGACTACCCTAGGATTGGTAGATTCAATATTTTAAATTTCTATCCTAGGATTGGTTCATTTTTCCTTAAAAACAGAAATGAAAATTTTTGTCCACAGATGGCGTCAGAATCAAAAAAATTGTTACAAACCCCCTGCATGCGCTAAGAAATTTTTTTTCCCAGGATGGTGTCAGAATCAAAATTTATGTTTACAAACCTCTTGTATGTGCCAAAACAAATCCTCAATGCGCCAAAACAGTTACTAGATGCATTGAAAGATCAATACGGGATGCATCGAAACAGTCACTACTTGTGCCAAAATAGACATGAGATGTGCCGAAATAGCTTCTGGATGCACTAAAATAGTTCGAGGATGCGCTGAAAGAAAGCTTGTATGCACTGAAGCACAACCCCTATCTGTCACCTGTCAAAAAATTCCTGCAATAAAAAGATTAAAAACAGGGGGATGCCCCACGATGGGCACCAGAAATGTGTTGTTAGAATAAGTGGATTAATCAAACATTAAACTAACACACCGATAAGACATTATATTAAAGAAAACTAATTAAAAAGCATAAATGCAAACTTTAACAGCTTCTTCAAAGTCATCTCATCATCCTCTATCTCCAAGGATTTGATTAAAAGTGTTGGCTCTCAGTTGTGTAAGCAGCAGCTTGTTGAAATGGCAGCTTAGGAGAATGAGATTAATTGAAATGCTTCTACATGACTAAATGATTTATGCTATGATGCTGATAATATTGAAATGCAACTATAATAACTGCATATGAAATCTACGATTTGAGGTGTCCTTTAACCTCACAAGAGGGCTATATTTATAGATTTTTGAGGGCAAGAATCCAGTTGGCGAGGATCAACGGTTGAGATCAAACCTATTAAGATGAACGGTGAGAGATCGAGAAGTTGAAAAAAAGATAGAAGGTTAAGAGAAAGATGGAAGATGTTTTCATAAATTAAATAAATAATATTTAATTATGTGTGAGAGATGATGAAAAAGCACTTTAATTAAATATAAAAATACTTAATTAAATATGAGAGGAAGAAAGTTTCTAATTAAATATTTTTAGAATATTTAATTATGGAGGAAAGAAAGCTTTTTGATTAAATATTTTGAGAATATTTAATTATGTGGAAAGAAAGCTTTTTAATTAAATATTTTTAGAATATTTAATTATGTGGAAAGAAAGCTTTTTAATTAAATATTTTGAGAATATTTAATTATGTGGAAAAGTATAAAGAATTAGAAAGAAAGTGTTTTAATTAAATATTGGAAATATTTAAGTTTGGAGAAAAGAAGAATATCATTTAAATTTATAATTTAAATTTGTGATAATTAATATAAATAAATTGTCGAATTTATTTAATTAATTAAGAGAAAGATAGCCATAATTAAATAAACTTATTTATTTAATTAAATTAGAAGAATTGGAAAAATGAACAAGATA
The DNA here is from genome assembly GCA_007115665.2 of Sequoiadendron giganteum. NCBI lineage: Eukaryota > Viridiplantae > Streptophyta > Pinopsida > Cupressales > Cupressaceae > Sequoiadendron > Sequoiadendron giganteum. The sequence continues at coordinate 355,078,504 of CM021106.1, read as the reverse complement.
AATAAATAATTAAATTTATTTATATGTAGATGACTTAAGAATATTAATTAAATAATTCATATTTAATGAATTAACAAGTTTGATTAACCGTGACCATTTTTAGATGTGTACAATCTCAACATTTGGTTTAATTACCTACAAGGGGTTTGACAAAGGCAAACCCCTATTCCCTAACAATCGTCAGGTTTTCGCCTCTCTAATGTTTGATTGTAGGTTTGTAGATTTGAAGCCTTAAAAAGCATGAAAATGACAAAGTTGTGAATGTTGTCAAAATTGTCATGAAAAGATATCAAGAATCATGGAAACTTAGATCTAGGGAAAAAAATAATCTAGTTTGCATGAAATCAGTGTGAAAGTGCTTATTTTATCCATCATCAAAGGTTTGCAAAGGTTCAGTTCAAGATTTTGCTCCTACGACACCATGAAAAAATGGGACCGATCCCCCAGTTGTGGTGAATGAGTCTTGTTGTGAGTGTTTTTCAGAGATCTTTGTAGAGTTAGACACCTTTTTGGCTAAAAATTACTCTTGTGCAAAAATCCAAAACTGGGACTAATTCACCTAGAATGGAAAATGAGTCCCACTAGGCTAGAAAATTAGGTATTTTAGAATTTCAAAGTTGTTTCTAGTCTTCAACACATTTCCAGGTTCACACATTTTGTTCTGTAGCCTTCTATTTTATTCTTCTTACATTTTCAAGTCATTTAGTTCAATTTTGCATCAAACTATTTTTTTCATTTCATCTTGCATGGGATTATAATTTCTAAGTTTAAACTTGGTGGTGAACCCCTTTTACCTCTATTCCACTTTTTGGATGAGATCTCTAGGATCATCCTTGAATGTGAAGTATAGAAGATTGTTTCCCTAGGTCCTAAACGCTAGCGGAGACAAAATTCTATGTTCCATTTTAGTGAACCTGCATTTAGAATACCTTCTTTTTTGATTTGGAGTCCATCATAATCCTAGATTTAGCTTGCATTAACATTGAATTACACTTTGCATTAGTTAATTTGCATTCTAGGGTTTCAATTTTTTTCATTTTTGCATCTCAAATTAGTGAGAATCATTTGAAAACTACATTTACATTTACGTTACATATCATACAAACTAAAAAGCATAAAAATCAATTGAAAATTTCTAAAAATTTTGAAAAAAATGCTAACTGGGACTCATTCACCACCTTGGGTGAATCAATCCTAGTCCATATTTTAAACTTCATTTAACAGTAATAAAAACCTCATTTATGTGCTTCCTAAGCCTCTTGGTAGCATATACTATAAGTCTGTAAAGTTTTGGTAACATTTGTTTGATGCATCTAGGTCAAGAACATCAATTTGGATAGTCGTTTTTGAAATCATTTCAGTTACAAGCATCATTAGATATAAAAATTGTTACATTTCTAAAACTCTGCATAATATGGATAAAATAACTTTTCAATTTTACATACACAATGTTTCTATTCATAAATTTTTGCATAAGTTTGATTAAAGTTCTTTTCATTTTCTATGTGCATTGGTTGCATTCTTAAAGTTTTGCATACATTGGATAAAATTGTTTTGCATCTTTGGATATACATTTTTTACAATGTTGAAAGATTGCATGACATGGTTACAAGCGTTTTTCTTTTTTTTTTTCAAACTATGTTAGTGTCTTACATATCTAGTCATGCTAAGAAATAATCCCCTCCCTATGAGAGTGTTTTAGTGAAAGAGAATACAACCTTGGACATTCCTAATGATCATATGTGTTCTTCGCCTAGTATCTCTCCTATTGGCGAGGAAGATATTTTAGTGTTAGAAGAACCAATCAGTGAGCATTTTGAGAATCCTAGTTGTTCCTCTCCTCTTACATTTCTTAGTGGACAATAAATTGATGAAAACGCAACACAACCATAGGTAATCATGATAATAACATTTCTTCTTCTCCTAGTAGCTCTCCTAGTTGTGAAGATACTTTGATATTAGAAAACACAATCAATGAAGGTCATGATAATCTTGTTCCCCTCTTTCCTAATGCCCCTACCATTTGTCAAGACCTATTTGAATCAAAGGATCCAATCGTTGGCAAGCATGATTCTCCTTCTCTTGCTATTTCCCTAGTTTTGAGGAAGCTACTTTACAAAACCTAACCATGGAATGTGATGAACATCTTACAAGCTCTCCTACTAGGATAGATAATATGGAACAATAGAATGAAACCTTAGAGAAAAATTATTATAAAATAGAGCCTTCTCCTAATATCCCCACTATTGATAATCAAGAAAATCCGACCATTTATCATTCCCTTACTTGTGATGAAGTCATTTTGGAAGAGCCAATCCTTCAATGTCAAGAACATTTGGCTTGGAGTTCTCCAAAAAACTCTCCTCCTAGGGAGAATTTCATGGTGCAAGAAAATGACAACAATAGTAATGTGTCATGTTTGGGTGATGGTAAAAAGGTGATAATAGATTTCCCTTTATTAGATATACATAAAACCAAGACTGCTAACATTATGAATGCACAAGTTTCCATTAGATCCCCCTTGACTATTGGACCTCCTACATATCTTGTGGGGAATCCTAAGAATCCTCTAATCCTTTACCCGCCCTCACACAAGCCTCAAACTCAAAACAAACCTGAACTTATCCTTTATCCACCTAAGAATAATTTGTCGCAGAAGTCGAGTCATAATACCCTTGCTCATACATATAACACTAGAAACAATCTACAACCACAACAACCAACCCTAACACCCTTACCTTTTCCTAATCCTATCCTACCTAACCCTATCTTATCGGGTCCTCCTCATGGAAAGGACTATAATCTTGTTGAAAAACTAAAAAATACTCTTGTAAAGATATCCCTATCAGGCCTAATTCAAAATTCACCTAATTATCACACTATGCTTCAAACAACCTTGAAACAATTTCTCATCCATTCTAATTCAATATTGAAAGACACAACAACCATGATTCAAGGAATAAATGCTAACATTTTTTCCATCAAAGTGAAATCCCCCCTTTGGAAGTGCAAAAACAAAATGATGCTTTCATGGTATTAGTTCAATATAAAAAAATAGGGATAAAGTAACCCATTGTTGACACTAGCCCAACCCTTAACATGTGTACCATAAACCTTTTGGATAGACTTCTTGTGGATAAAAAAAAAATTCAACCTAATTCCTTATCTATCCATAGACTTGACAATGTAGTAAAAAAACCGCTCGGTCTGATCACTTTACCTAGATTACAACTGGAAAGGCCATATTGGATGCACCAATCCATGTTATGCCTCACAATCTCTCATGTAATCTCGTTTTAGGCATACAATGGATTCATGCAATGAATGGGGTGCTTTCCACTCTTCATTGTCAAATGAAGCATATTTACAATAGAAAAGTGTACACACTTGAAGCTAACCCTAACCCAAGCAGTTGTTTAAACATTGAGAAAAACAAAAAGAATCCTTTAGCAACATTGACACCAACTACACACATACAATGCATGCAACAAAAAGACAAATAAAAACACATCGATGAAGTCACAAAGCTATTAGAAGATGATTGGGGTTCCTTGGATTTCACACCAACATTCATGGGAGAATATAAGATTATGCACAAAGACTCTAAAAAGGGAAAAGAAAGAGAAGTAATGTCAATGCAAAATTTAGAAGACCCTTCTAAAAAATCCACCTCAACCACTTTAGAATAAAAGATAACAAATTATACAACAAAACTTGTTGAACTCAATAATGACCAACCACCCTAGATCCAAAAGCAATGAAAAAGCTTTATAAAAAAGGTTATGAGCTTATGGAAAAGGATGTGGTGCTAGAGAACAAGGTATCTGGAACCAAATAGAGCCTAACAGGCAAGAAATGACTCGAAGTCTTGGTTATTGTCCTTTCAAACAAATAAAATCATCAAAAAAACCTTCACTTAACATCAACACTCTTACAAAAGATTCATCTAAGCCAACTTTGACAATAGTGCATCTTGAATTTATAGACACTAGCGATCTTGATTGTTATCATTTGGAAGAAACAAAGAAGTCCTCACTTAACATTAATGTCATCATGTAAAACACTTATAATTCAAATTTTGTAGATTTTACATCTTCCTTTAAAGAAGAGAAAAAAATCTCACAATCTAAAGAGTCTTGTGTAGGTATGACAACTAATACTAAGGAAGAGATATCTTTTCCACAAAATAATGAAACATCTTCTACTTTTGATCAAGAGAGTATCTTGGCAAGAATCCTTCAAGATCATTTGATATGCCTCTCTCCAAGAATATGAAAGAAATTCTACTACAAGAGTTCATTTTGCACATATCATAGAGCTCATGGTCATGCAACTAATGAATGTAAGCCTTTGATTAATTTAATTCAACATCTCAAGGAGTGTGGTTCTCTTCCTTGTGTTGAAGCACCTAACTCCTCTAATTGATACTTATTCTCATCCTATTCAACTCATCCTTGTCCTACACTAAGTGGGGGAAAGGGGTTAGTTATCCTTCTCCTCGTATGTCACTTTTCATTGTCTCTTTTGGCTAGTTGACCACCTTTCATGACCATATAAGGGCAATATTGGGATGTGGATGACATGCCTTAAGTTGGCTCACATGTGACATACTACCTTTTTCATTATATAGCTTATTGGAAACATATGAATTTTCATAGGGCTCTCCAAATAAGCTCTAATGTCTCCTTCTACTTTAAAGAAATTTCTCACAAAAATGGTCTTAGATACTACTTTAAAATGGGGGCATACATTGACACTCATGTTTCATTGTGTGATTTTCTTTCTTCATGTAATATGTCCTTTCCTTGATGGAGTCATTGGGCTTGATTTCCTCCAAGAGTGATATTTCTTTGACTTATTCTATCTTGGAAACATTAAGCATGATGTTCCTTAAGAAGATACCTCACATGAACTAACAAAAATTCCTTCCAACATTCATTACACTATTTCACATTTACAATTTTTATTATATGGCCACCTTGCATAACACAATTTGCATGCTTGTGGAGTCATATTTTTTGTTCATGAGTTTTAAGATACAAATTTTTGCTTGCTTCATGATGCTCAAATTTTTTTTGTGTGGTGCCTTATCAAAGTTATGAGGAGGTATAACTTTGGTATGGTTTGAGTAGGAAGCCCAATCTAAGGCATGAATTTCTTGATAGCCACTTGCATGAGTGTGATTGCATACCAAGCATATGTGTATGTGTCTCACCTCTTACGATTACTCACCCCATGGACGACCTAAAGTTTTGTGGCCCCAAAGTGAGCATATTGTGGTTTACTCACCTCACAGATGAATTAAATCTCTATGGCCCCAGAGTGAGTGTATTTTTCTCTTATTATTTTCTTATTCATATCCTTGACATTTAATGTTCATGTATCTTGTCTTGTCCCAAATCTTACACCTTATGTGTGTCCTTTTTTTGCTTATGCCAGTTTCACTTGGGATCTTGGATCCTGAGGCCTTGACCACTTCATCGATCTTTGTTATCCTACAACATTTTCAATGATTGGACCCCTCTTAAATGTCTAATTTAGTGTGTGTTTGAAGTAATTTCATCCTCTCACTAAAGTGGGGGCTAAATGTAGTGTCAAAAATAGGTCCTTTTACATTTTCACACTTGTTTGGGTCCTCCTTGTGGATTTTGGATTAATGTTGCCTTGATTTAGTGTTGTAATTTAGATAACACATTCACATTAGGTCTTGGGACCTTGTGAACAAATTGATTTTAATGGTACCTCACTAAAGTGTTGTAACTCACTTTCACACTTTTCTAGGATTTTATCACATAAGTAAACATAATAAACCTATTTTTAATCAAAATCAACATTAATCTTATCATATTCAAAGTGTTGTAAAGTTTTGTAACACACTTTCACACTTTTCTAGGCCCATCATTAATAATTGGGCTTTGTCTTGCTTTAGTTGGCCCTATTTTTCATCCACAAGCCTCATTTATTACATATTTTTGAGATAATCTTGACACCAATCATTGACCAATTATAATTCAATCATTTCTGGCTTGTGTGACCCATATTAAGTGATCTAGGACTCATTCACCACCTTGGATGAATGATTCATGCCTTGATTTTTGTGTCCTAAACCTATTTTTACACCTTTCTAAGAACTTTTTATGTTTAATACCATACATTATGCAAGATGGGACTCATTCTCCATCTTGGGAGAATGAGTCTTATGTCTCTAAAAAATGAAATTAATTCAAATTCTTTGTGGGATTTTGTACTTCTAAATCAGATGTCATCTTGTAGTGTTGTAATTTCAGGAATTATTGCATAGTTGAGTATAAAGACAAGGTTCTTCCACTCATTTTCACCCAAGACTTTTGTGAGAGAATTCATAACATAAAATTGAGTTCACAAGAGAATTCAAGCATTCAAAAGGGCATTCAATTGTCTCTAAGGGAAAATTTCTTTATCAATTGGTGCATCAATCCAAGATCCATCATCATGTCAAGCATATCAAGGATCAAGCATGTTATCGATCCATTGTTGTGATGTAGCATTGAAGATCCAAGATCAAGATCTGCATCCTTCATGGCCATTCCATGTTGAGTTGCAGACTTACAAGACATCAATCAAGGTATCATTGTTCATGTTTCATGTCCTATGTTCCATGTTTCATGTTAATATTTCATTATCTCATCATTTGATTTAATTACATATAGGGGATTTGACCAAGGAAAACCCCTATTCCCTACTAATCAACAATTTTCCCCCTCTTTAATGTGTGATTGTAGGTTTGTAGATTGAAGAAAAGTGGATTTGAAGCCTTCAAAAGCATCAAAATGACAAAGTTGCAAATGTTGTAAAGTTCTCATGAAAAATTGTCAAGACTCACAAAAGCTCAGATATAGAGAAAAATATGAAGCAACACAAAGACCACTAAGAGAGGGTGAATCAACAAACTAGGAATTTTAAGTTTCTAAGAAATATAACAATATACACCAAAAGGAAAAAATAAGAACTCAATAAGGGCAACTAAACCAAACTCACAAAATGCATCTCACAACACATGATATACGAGGAAAATCCAAGATGGGAAAAACCTTGATGAGAATAGCTTCTAGTGATTACTGCTCTAATCCAGCCAATTTATTGGCATCGACCCAAAGGAACATCAATTCAATGTTTATGACCACCAACTCAAAGTAGCTTCTACACCTAATCTAAGCACCCATTGAAATGATTATACAATAAGAGATTTCAGATACACTTTCAGTATCATGTTACAAATGAAATTTTTGTAACTTGTATATGTTTCTGCACTTGTGAAGTCTTTGTTGATTTTTCTTTCCTTAGACAACTTCTAGCCTTTAATCATTAACCAACTCTGCAAGTATTCTTGATTGCCCCCTTTCTGTTCTCTCTTATGCTCACAAAAAAATTTGTGATCTCCTTTGCATCCACACAATAAGTCTCTTCAAAACTATCACATGCCTTCACACCCTTCTATAGTAATAAAACATTCTTCACTCAAAATGCATACTCTATTTTCACATAGTTATCTTCTCTCTTTTCCTTTACACTTTACTCTATTCTCCACTCATCACTCCACTCACCACTCTCTCTCTTATATTCAACAATGAATAACTTTCTCTATTATATATTACTCCTATAGAACAATGAACTTCTATATCCATCCCTAAACATTTGTTTCTACAACTTTCTAACAACATCTTTCTAACATTCCTATAGCAACATATTTTTAACTGGAGACATCTTAGCCTCTTCCTATTATCCCATATGCAATATTTTAATGCTCTTCTTGAGAAACTAAATGATTCAATTATACTAGTCCTATTTATACTGGCTGCCATTGATTTAAAATGCCTCTTCTATATTTTTTAATAAAAAAAAATATCAGATGCTTGTAGCATGGATGATTTGATTTGCCTAGTTTAATAGCAGCATGCAAATCTGATTTCACAATCAAATCTGTAATAAATATGAAACCTTATCTAGGGAATCACCATCTTCTTAATGGCCTCTAGAAGAGGTATGTAAACTAAACAAAAAGATTATAAAATATTTTCATGAGGAACAACTATAGAAAGAGACTTCATCGCCAAGCAAAGATTCTAATTTTTATTGACCACCAATACAACTTGAAGAAAAGGAAAGGGGATCATAAAATCTAATTAAAATTTGATAGGCATCGAACTAGGATAATTGCCTTGTTGAATGTAAGTGAAGACAAAAAAAATAGGTTTATTTGTTGTCAATAAATCTAATATGTTGATTTAGGGTTAGATCACCGTATCTCATGTTGCAAATAAAGACAAGCAACAAACCTCCTTATTTCCATAACATCTAAGCAATGAAATACCAAAGCGAGTCTCCTTTAGCTGTGCAAAACAAAACCTATGCATATAAAAACCCTAGAAAATAAAATTGAATCAATCATCTAAATCTTCCACATACTCACCACATTATTAATATCATGTCATTAATCCAAATACTCTTAGTAGCATGTATGCCATGTTAGTATTGTCTAATCATTCCAAGTTGAAAAGTTTTATTTTCTACATATTTAAATATTGACCAATGTTGACTTTGATTTGAGCTGTGAATTTTTTGTCACTATGAAGTTCTTGTAGCTATGCAATCATCTTCCTATCGTTGTGAGGTTCTTGTAACATAAGTTACAACATGAGTTACACACATAGTGAAATTCCTATAGTATGATTTGACATCAATGAAAATCTAATGCCAACAATCTGCCCCTCTGGAATTGATGTCAACCAACTGATTGCTCTACTTTCAACTAAAGTTTATCCCCTCCATATAGATAATATTCCCCCCTCAATATATAATCTTCTCCCCCTTTTACAACAATGGAAAAGGGTGTCATAAAGACCACTTTTAGATAAGATACTACCTTTATCAACATAAAAGGACTAAAGATGCATCTGATTGAACAAACCAGTTTCAGATTGTCTCCCCTTGTCATGAACATAACAAAATTCAGATTTTCTCTAATCAAATGGTAATATATTTTCTAGTATGGAGGACAACAATAATATGCAAGGGGTAGCAATAAATTTGGACAACATGAACTATTGTTAGAGATAGCAAGTGTAGAGGTGTATAATATGAGCACCAACCATCTCTACTTGAAGAAAAACAATATGATACAAGGAACTATATCTTCATTATGTAGTTGTCATGAATAAAAGAAACATCCCTTTTGAACTTCAAACTTGACACTTCTACCCCCTTGGAGTAGAAAAGTTGCAGGGATGTAAGATGAAGTATAATAATCTCCCCCTTAATCATAAACTTCCATATCCAAGTAATATTTAGAAGAGGGGGATACAACTCCCAATCTCATTCTCAAATACTCAAATGTCTCTTTGGGAAATGGTTTGGTAAGGATATCAGCTATCTGCTCACTAGTATTCACATATGCAAGTTGAACATATTTTTCACTCACTTGTTCTCTCAAGAAATGGTACTTAATAGCTACGTGTTTGGTTCTTTAGTGCATAAATAGATTCCTAGGAATATCGATTGCATATGAATTATCACACATAATGGAAATAGGTTCTGAATATTCTACCTAAATATCTTTTTGTTTTTGTTTTATCCAAAGAAATTGAGAGCAACATGAGATAGCAGCTATATTTTCTACTTCAACTATAGATAGTGAGATAGATTATTTATTTTTACCATTCCAAGAGACCAATCTACCACCAAGGAAGAAAGCAACACCACTTGTGCTCTTCCTATTATCTATGCACCCTACCCAATCTACATCTATGTATTCTTGTAATGTGAAGCCATCATGTATAGCATACCATAAACCATAGGTCAAACTTCCTTGCAAATATCTATAACTTCTTCTTACTGCATTCAAATTAGATTTTTTTTGGAGAAGACTGAAATCTAGCTACCATACATACTGCTTATACAATATTTGTTCTAGAGGTAGTAAGGTACAATAGACTTCCAATCATGGATCTAAACATGGTTTTATCAACATCAAGTGAATCATCATTCTTGTACAGCTTGCATCTAGTCACCATAGGTGTACTAATAGGCTTAAAATCATCCATTTGAAACCTTTTCAACATGTTTTTAGAATACTTGGTTTGTGAAATTAAAATTCCTCTATCTAATTATGAAATTTGCAAAGTAAGAAAGTAGGAGAGCTCACCTATCAGTGACATTTTAAATTATTATTAAATTTGATCAGCAAAATTCTTGCACAAATTTTCATGACTTCCAAGAGATATGATATCATCTACATAAACAACAACTATAATCATATGATTATCTTCCATTTTGGTGTATAGGTTGATATCAACACATCCTTTCTTGAATCCTTGTTGATGTAAATAGTTCTCCAATCTAGAGTACCATGCTCTAGGTGCTTGCTTTAAACCATATAGTTATTTTCTCAATCTGCATACATAATCTCCTTTTTTAGGTGATTCAAACGCTTCAGGTTGTTCCATGTAGACTTCTTCCTCAAGGTTACAATTCAAGAATGAAGACATAACATCCATTTGATAAACTTCTAGTTCTTTTATGTTGAGAATGCTAAGAACATTCTAATAGCCTCTAGTCTTGCAATTGGAGAAATATTTTCCTCAAAATCTATGCCCTCAACTTGTGAGTATCCCTTGCATACTAGTTTAGCTTTATTTCTAATCACTTTACCTTCTCCATTTAATTTGTTCTTATAGACCCATTTTGTGCCAATTATGGTCTTATCAACTAGCCTTGCAACTAAATCCCATGTTTTTTTTCTTTCAATCTACTATATTTCCTCATTCATAGCCTTTATCCAATATTCACTCGTGTTGGCCTCATTGTAACTCTAGTTCTATTTCAGTTAGAAGACACAAGTTAACTTGATCAACATTTCTAGCATATCTTATTCTACTTTTCACACCATTATAATCTAATTTTTAGGGTGGTACTTCTGAACATACTTGCTTTAGGGTATGTTTGGAGTTTTTTCAACTACATCTTCTTCATTTTCTAATTGATCTTCACTTTCATTATGATTTTCTTCAATCTAATTTTTTGATTTTTTCCTTGAATCCTACAAGTCTTCATCTATTCTCACATGTACATACTCAACTACTCTCTTGAGGAATTTTTTGAAAGAATTATATGCCTTATTGTGAGTTGAGTATCCTAAGAATATTCCATCATCACATCTTGCATCAAAGCTACCAAGAACATCATCATCTTTTTTAATGAAACACTTACCACCAAAAAGCTTAAAATATTTGATAGAAGGTTTCTCACCATACCATAGCTCATAAGGTGTCCTTTTATTGTGCATTGTTAGCTAGGCCCTGTTTAGTGTGTACACTAGTGTATGAACAACCTCTTTCCAATAATCATCTAGTCTATTGGACTCATTAAGAATATTTCTTTCTAATTCCTTCATATTCATTTTCTTACTCTCAACAACTCCATTTTATTGAGGTATTTGGGAAGCAGAGTATTGTCTTCTAATCTCATGTTTTTCACAATAGTCTTCAAACTGATTTGATGTAAATTCTCCACCATGGTACGATCTTAAACATTTCAACTTGAAACAACTTTATTTCTCAATCATTTTTCTAAATACCTTGAACCTTTCAAAAGCTTGTGACTTAAACAATAGGAAAGTTACCCAAGTCATCCTTGAGTAGTCATCAATCAACAACATAAAGTATAATTTTTCACCATTTAAAGATCTTTTCCTTGTAGGAACACATAAATATGTATGTACTAACTCAAGTGGCCTATTGGTTGAGTACTCTTTAGTCTTTAAACTCACTTTGGTTTTCTTTCCTTTTTTAAATTCATCACAAATAGTATTTTCTGGTTTAGTTATCTTTGGCATGTGTCTCACATAACCTTTTGAGCTTACCTTGACAAGATTGCCAAAATTTATGTGTCCTAGCCTTCTATTCCATAACCAACTCTCATCCATTTGTCCAATAATACATTGAACTTCATGAAATTCTCTCAAGTTGTAGAAATCTCCATCTATTCTTTTACCTTCAACAACTAATATTCCATTGTTCTCTTTCTTTATTTCACATCCTCTGGAATCAAATGAAAATTTATAACCATTGTCACGCACTTGACTAACACTGAGTAAGTTATGTTTTATCCCTTCAACATAGTATACATCCTTTTCAATTAGTTTCCCATCAATGGTTAGAGTTCCTTTACCTTCTATCTTGTTTGAGGTGTTATTTCCAAGCTTAACTGAACTACCATTTCAATCTTCTAATTGTTTGAATTTGTTCTTGTCTCTAGTCATGTGGTTGGAGAAGCCAATATCTATCACCCATAGATTTTTCTTCTCTATGTGTAATGTTGATTGTGCTAACATGCTTGATTGAACTTTGTCTTTACTCATCTCTTTCCATTCTTTCTTGGTTACATTCTTCTTTGTTGCTATTGTTTGTTTATTTTTGTTCTTGGGGGAAACAACTACATTCTTTTCATGTTTAGTAGATCTTTCTCTACAAAATTTTATAATGTGTCCATAGTTATAACAATGATAGCATTCAATAAGCTCATGGAAAATAGGAAATTTGAAGCTTTTACTAGTTTTTCTTAAACTTTTACAATCTACACTCCTATTTCCCAAATTATTTTAATTGTAACACAAAATATCCAAATCCCTCAATGATGCAAAATAATTTTTTATCATGAAATTTAACCCTTCTCTTTTCAAAATTGTGTAATGTATGAAGTTATGACCATAAGCATTGCATCTAAAACAATAACCATAAAATTTAGGGGTGTACCAATTATTATACCGAGAAATAATTCTAGTTATTTCTACAATAGTAGTAGACCTTCTCATTCTTGGGACAACAACATTAACATGTAGGACAATAACATTATCCTTTGGGACAAAAATACCATCTCTTGGGGAAGCAACATTTTCACTTGTGGTAGTAGTGAAACCAATATTCATTTTGAATTTTTCATTCATATTAGAGCTCTCACCATGTTCATAGCCAACACCACTATAATCTATGTTCCTTTTCTACTTACAAAGTATAGCATTCAGTGCATTAGTGTTGCTCTCATTTTCATTCTCAACTTTAGATCTTCTTCGTAAGTTTCTAACTCTTTCCTCAGAGTTCATACCTCTTGTTCCAAGCTTTTACATTATTTTCACTTTACATCAACTTCTAATTTAAAAACTCCACCCATTGTTTGTGCTTCTTCCAACTATGTCTTTAATGTGATAATACTCTTCTCTAACTAGTCTTGTTCTTTGAAGGTAATATTCTTGAATTTGGTATGCTCTTTCTTTAGTATGTCTAAATTATTAAGAGCACAAACTATCTCTCCTTCAAGATCAACCTCAACATCATCTTCATCTTCCTCATATCTATCATCTATATTTGAATTTTCAGACTGAACATTGTTTTCAATCTTTGAAGTCTTCTAGTCGTTTAGAACTTATTGATCCATGAAAAGATTAGCATCTTTCTCATCTTCACTAGTGTCTTCAACTAAATCACTTTCATCATATGATGTTTCACTTTCAATAGTGAGAAGACTTCTCTTCTTCTGAAAGTTTTTCTTCTTGTATTTGTAGAACTTCTTAGGTCTAAACTTATTAGTTTCTTCAATGTTTTCTTCCTTCTTCTCATAAGGAAACTTAGAAAAAAAAATCCAATCTTGCAACAATTAAAACACTAAAAGGGTAGCTTGTCCTTATACTTGGATGATCCTTTCTTTAGTTTCTTTAAAAAATTTGCTTCAACATTGTCAGGTTCTTCCTGATAAACATTTGCTACTACTTCTTTTCCTTTCTTCACTATTTGAAGGAAATTTCTCTCTTAGAAGGTTCAACACTCACAGTCCTCATTTCATAGGCTGATAATGAACCAAATAATTCATCCATGGAGAAAGTCTTCAAGTCCCTAGCTTCTTCTATGGTAGAAACTTTAGTTTCATATCTTGTTGTTAGTGACCTTATAAATTTATAAACAATTACATTATCATCAATTTCTTCAGCAAGTCCTCTTACAACATTAAAAATCTCATCCAATCTTAGTAGGTAGTTAGCAATATTCTCATCTTCACTCATCTTCAGTGCTTCAAAATGAGATATAAGATTCTATAATTTAGCTTCCTTCACATTATCATCACCTTCATAAATCTTTTGTAGTTTATCCCATGTTTGTTTTGTAGTTTTGTAGTGCATAACTTTGACAGTTCCTTGGTATCAGAAAATCTAGTAGAATAGCATGCTTGGCCTTGGCTTTGTACTCATATTCCATTTTAGTATTATGATCATTTGGAGGAGTTTGGGGAATATTATAACCATTTTTGACAATCAACCATACATCACAACCTAAGAAGGACAAGTAGGTTTCCTTTTTTCTACTATAGAAGGCATAGTTAATTCCATCAAACATAGGTACTTTCATAGAAGTGGATTCATGCTTAGCCATTGTGTTAACAAATCATAATCTACCCAAGTTGGAAAAAGCTTTATAATATGGAACTTGAGGCTTTGATACCAATTGAAGGAACACAAGTACCACTAAGAGGGGGGGTGAATCAGTGGACTACAAACTTTAAATTTCTAAGAAATATAATATACATTGAAAGCAGAAACTAAGAGCTAAAGAAGGGAAACTAAACCAAACTCACAAAATGCATCTCACAACACATGATATACAAGGGAAACCAAAGATGGGAAAAACCTCAATGAGAATAGTTGCTAGAGACTACTGCTCTAATCCATCCTCGCAATGAAAATTATTTGTGATTACAATTTATGGGCACCAACCCAAAGGAACACCAATTCCTATTTTCTGAGAACCAAATCAAAGGAGCTTATGCACCTAATCTGAGAACCCACTTAGATGATTATAAAATAAGAGATTTCAGATACACTTTTAGTATCATGTTACAAATGAAATTTTGTAACTCATATATTTTTCTGCACTTGTGAATTCTCTATTGATTTTTCTATCCTCAAACAACTTCTAGTCTTTAATCATTAACCAACTTTGCAACTATTCTTGATTGCCCCGTCTCTGTTCTCTTTTATCCTCACAAAAAACTTTGTTATCTCCTTGTCATCCATATAATAAGTCCCTTGAAAACTACCACATTCCCTCACACCCTTCTATAGTAATAAAACATTCTTTACTCAAAATTCATAGTCTATTCTTATAGATCTATCTTCTCTCTTTTCCTTCACACTTTACTCTATTATCCACTCATCACTCCAATCACCCCACTCTCTCTAATATTCAACAATGAATATCTTTATCTATTATGTATAACTCTTGTAAACAATGAACTTTTGTAGCCATCCCTAAACAACTTTTTTTACAAATTTATGACAATAACTTTTTGGGATTCCTCTAGTATTATATTTTTAACTGGAGACATCTTATCGTCCTCTTGTTATCCCATCTGCAAGATTTTACTGCTCTTCTTGATAAACTAAATGATTCGATGATGTTGCTCCTATTTATACTAGTTGCCATTAATTTAAAATGCCTCTTATGTATTTTTTAATCAAAACAACTATTAGATGTTTGTAGCATCGATGATTTAATTTGCCTAGTTTTACAATAGCTTGAAATCTGATTTCATAATCAAATCTGTAATAAATATGAAACCTTATCTAGGCAATCGCCATCTTCTTAATAACCTTTGCAAGAGGTACATAAACTAAACAAAAAGATTATAAAATATTTTCATGAGGTACAACTATAGAAAGAGACTTCACTGCCAAGTAAAGAATCTGATTTTTATTGATTGCCAATACAACTTGAAGACAAGGAAAAAGGATCGTAAAACCTAATGAAAATCTAGTAGGAATCAAACTGAGATAACTGCCTTGTTGAATGGAAGTGAAGACAAAACAAAAAATGTTTCTTTGCAGTCAATAAATTTGATATGTCAATTTAGGGTTAGACCTCCATATCTCATGTTACAGACAATGACAAACAACAAACATCCATGCTGTCATAACATCTGATCAATAACATACCAAAGCCAATCTCTTTACCCATGCAAAATAGAACCCTGTGCATATAGAAACCCATGAAAATAAAAACTAAATCAATTGGCCAAATATTCTACATATTCACCATGTGTAATGTAAAAAAATGTATCCTTTGGACATTTTCATGTTCATTTGGGTCTTTCTTGTTGTTTTTGGCCTAGTTTTGCCTAGATTTAATGTTGTAATGTGGTCAACACATTCGCATTAGGTATTGAGCCTTATATATCAATAAGAACTATATAGTGTCTTGTAAAGTGTTGTAACCCACTTTCACACTTTTGTAGGACACTTTTATTATAATTCACTTAAATAAATTCTTTTTATCACTTACCAAGCCTTATTTCAAAGTGTCATAAAGAGTTGTAACAAAATCTCACACTTTTCTAGCCTTTTTGTTGTGTGGTATCACAACACACCCCAAGATTGTAAGGCTTGGGGACTGAACAATTTTTTTTGTTTTACTCTTATGGTATGAGTTAGCTAGTTGGAAGATCACCAGAAGAGAAAAAGTATGTGAAATATTTAATTAAAGAATACTTTGTAATAAAGTGTTTTGGGTATCAGACATCGGGAATTGGGAATGTTTGAAAGGAAAAAAAGGTAATGAAAATATGAGAAAAATGTTCCAGTCTGACATTTGAAGTCTAGTAAAATGGAAATCTAGTAAAATCAAAGTTCAGGGAAATTTCATGGGTAAAGCTGAATACTAGGTATCGGGTACCGGGTTGCAATATAAAGTGAGATTTTGAGATTTTGTTTTTATCTAATGAGTCTGATAGTCTGGTAATCCAGTATATGTAGACTTGATAATCATGCAAGGATTTATAATGTTCTTGGAAAGAGTGTTATTTATGAAAAATATGAGTTATAAGATTTGAGTAATGGTTTTATTTACATGAGATGTTTATAAATGTTTTTTTAAAGGGATTTAATGAGTGAAATTTATGATTGTAGGAAATATAGATTGTGATGCAAAGATTGGGTATGGATGGTTAGGAAAACTTGAATCATGGATAAAATCATTTCTAGATTGGGTTGCATACTCTGAGAGGTTATAATGAAGAAGGCTTCGAGCCCACTGCAATACTGGAGATCCCTGTATTGTACATGTGGTGGAAACAAATGTCAATCTCTAGGGAAGTCCCGAAAGTAGTAAACCTAATGTAGAGTTGAGTGTTAGAACAAAGTGATAAAATAATAATTTTGAATGTATGCGAAGTTCCTACACTCTATCCTAATTCAAGTTATTATCTTGGAAATAATAAAATATAAAAACCCAAAGAGCTTCAATGAGCAATTAGAGTTGATCTTTGTTGACTTCAATTGCAATTTCTTGGTCAATCAATAATTCCATGTGCTTTGATACGATTGGTCCCTTGGATTCTCTCTCATGTATTTGTCTTATCCTATCTATGCCTTGTGTTCTATAAAAGGCAAAGGATGTCTTTTTAAGTTAAGTTCATAATTTGTGGATGTCGAAAGAGCTAAAACTTATCTAAGTTTTGTTCTTTTTTCCTATTTTCTAAACCATTCCTATCTCAAAACTTGTATGCACATAGACATTGATTAATATCAGTGCCAATTTGATAGCTCCCTATCTCATAAATATTTTGTAGTTGGTTTTGATAGTTTATTTGAACAAGACTTATGTTGCACCATTTAAGGGTACATGTAGAACCTACTTGGTGTCCAAACTAAAACCCTCTTTTTAAAATCTCACACTATTTTATATGTTGTTGTGAAGAAATCTGGTGACGTATAAAGCGTTTTTCTTTGATTTAATTAATTCTTTGGGGAATTTGTGGATAATAACTTGGAGAAATTTTAATTTTCAATATTTTTTATACTTTATTTTAGAGTAGATGTTTATGATTTAAAAATATTCCAAACTAATATATGAATAGATGAAAATTTAATGAAATTTTTTCAGTTTTCTATGAATTTAGTGAATGCTTAAAGCTACATCTACTTAAGTGATAGATTAAATTGTTGATTTTCATGAAATATTATTGAAAATATTTTGATTTCATGATACTTGTTCTTAAAATCAAAATTGAAATCTCAGTGTCTAATATATCTAATTCTAAACAACATATTCCCTTTGAGATTAACAACAAAATCACATCATACCTTGGAGCGAACCTAGTATGATCATGACTTGATTATCAAAGACTTAGGATTGAACTGAGTCAATATTTTATTCTGTTAGGGATGATTACCCCTTTAGATTGTCTTCTTCCATATCTTTCAAGAAGGATAGGATCTTTGCGGTTTTCCTATGAAAATTTGTATTCACCCTATTGTTGCGAGTGAAATCATCATCAACAAGAATTAGTGCTAGGAGGGCATATTTTGAATTTTTTTAATCTAGTCCTAAGTTTAAGAAGAAAGCTTGTAAAGTGAAATTGAATACTGTAATGTAGAATAAAATCTATAATGTATCTGCAACTAGAATAGACGATGTTAATTCTAATCTAACTAATATTAAACTAAATCAAACAACAAAGAAGGAGTAAAAATGAAAAACAATAACAACTATAATGAAACAATCTCACCGAATATGCGTCCACTCCTTCGAAATATCTCGATTGTCCTCCATTTTGTTGTTTTAGTATTCTTTCCCTAAGATTTTTAGTATTGATGCAAGCATAACCTTGTTGAATGTCTAAGCAAAATATTGAAGATAAGTTTCTTCTCAAAAGTGTATAATTTTGGGAGGAGGAATAATGATTTAATGATAGGCCATTTTATAGGTTTTGGGTTTTCGAACGAGCGACTCAAATTGAAAGAGAGATCAATGGATGATATTGATGAATGTCATGCAATGTAAGCTCTATGTCAATTAGAATGTGAGTTAGAACATGAATCATATAATACTATAGGATAAAGATTAAGTTAGAATGATAACTTAATATTGTGTCAAGACTGTTCGAAAATAGGAAGAACAAGAGTTCAAGATCTTAATCTTCAGTTAAGAGTCTTTGATAATAGAATAAATAGACTTTGAATGTCAAAGACAAAGTTAGAACTTGAAGAATAATGCATTCGAATGAAAACATGAGTTAATTAATTAAATAAATATATTTAATTAATAAATACATCATGCATACGATTTAGAACTAGTTAACTAACTAGTTATGATAGAGAGTATTCTCGCAGAGACAAACAGGCATTGAATTCAGAGATAACTAGCGGATTAAAAATAGATCTTGAGTCAGAAGGTGAGTGAATAATTATTCAACTGAATGATAGAAGAATGTGACATAAATAATTTAAATATGAGTTAAATTAACATTTAATTCAACATTCAAAAATGAAAGATATATTTAATTAAATAAATAATGTAATTTATTTAATTTGATTTGAAAAGGGTTAAATTAATAATTTAAATAATAAATATTTAATTATAGTTGAAAAGGTTAAATTTGAATAATTAAATAATAAATATTTAATTATAGTTGAAATATGACAAAGGGGGTAATTAAATAATAAATTATTTAATTGAGAAGGAGGAATTAATTAGTTAGCGACATAATTAAATAAACATGATTTATTTAATTAATGAAGTTCAATAAAGGTCATTATGAATTAATGAATTAATTAAGAAGGGTATTTAATTAATAGAGGAAATATGTGTTAGAAAAGTTAACTAAATAATTAACATTATTTAATCATGACCATGGATAATAAAAAATGTCAAAAGTGGTACTCGCAGGCCTAGACCAATTTTCGGTGTGTAAAGTTTGCCCCTCTTTGATACAATGTTGTTTAGGCATTGTGTCAAAGAAAATATGTCCCGATCGTGCCCCAGCATCAAATAGGTTAGGGTATGGCCCCTCGGGAAAATTGATAAATTTTTGAAAGTTAAAAAAAAATCAAGAAATATTCTCGATAAGTCAATTTGATGACCATAAATGCTATGGAGTTGATGAAATTGAATTTGGAGATGTTACAAACATGTACGAGTCATTTGAAGTTGGAAGGTTAAGCGACCAATAGACTAGGTCAGAAGAAATGCTATCCAAACCCTGGCTATAAATAAGAACTAGGTTGAAAACCAATTCATTTGCACCTAGAGGAGTTTGAAGAACTGAAATTTTGCTCTGACTATTGGATAAAGATGGCTCCCATTCCATATGTCGCGCATCGAGGATATTGGATCCAGACCTTCAAGTGGCCAGCCAATGCAGGAGCATCGGTATGTACTTGAAAATGAACTCTTGAAAGTTATTTTTGCATGTAGTTTTAGGCCTCGAAAAATTAATAATCATATGCGGTCTTTTGGGATCGACGCATATGCCGTCGTATGCACTGCATTTTCTTGCAGAACGGCACATATGCTAAAACACACCTAGGCTAGGATAGGAATTTTAGGCATTAAACGCATTTGTAAGAAAATGCTCTGCATATGTATGAATGGAATGCATCTGCATTTAGGATGTATGCATGTAGGTTAGTTAACCGCATTTGCATTAGTGAAACACATATGTATCTTGTAGAAAGTTTATAGGAAATGCACCACATTTTCTTTTCTACATCACATTTGTAGTAGGTAGAAATTAGATTGGTGATGTGCAATGCATATGGAATATGCGACACAAATTCCTTGTCTTGCAACGCATTTGTATGAATGCATTGCATCTTGAAAGTGAGCCGCATGTGGCTGGCAAAGTTTTGGAAAAAAATTTCTAAGGAAAAACTTTTGAAAATCCTAACATCATGGTTGAAGTGCAGGTTATATTAGATCCTATTTACATGTGGGAGACACATCTAGACACCTTCGATCTGAGAGATCGTCTAATTAGTGCAGATATATGAATTTTGTGGAGACTTGGTCTTTGTCAATGTCTTTTGATGCCCACTATTCGAGAAAATAGAGGGATGCTCACCGCGTTGTGCAAGCGATGCCACTGTGAGACATCATCATTTCATATGCCAACTGGGGAGGCAACTGCCACATTAGAGGATGTGTACAAGATACTTAGACTTTCGATCAGAGGAGAGTGGGTGATGTACTTTCACCTATCTAAAAGGCAGTGGTAGAGGATGTACCGATGTTGGACATCGGAGGTGGACCTGATGCACAGGTCAGAGATGAGCATGCTACCGAGGAGGTAGTTGATGTGGATATTGGTGGAGAGGATGTTGTAGAGGATGAGGCTATGGATATGGATATATATCATCTAGATATTTTGGAAGGGTATGGGAAGGATAATGTTGAGGAGAAGGCACCTATGGAGGAGTAGGAGAGACAACTCAGAGATTGGATTGTGGAGGGGAGATGGGAGGAGGAGGCTTTGGAGGAGAGGTTAATACTGGTCATAGTAGAGTTGGATGCCATGCGGATAGATAGAGACAGTGCTCATATGGAGAGAGAAAGTGCTCATATGGAGAGATACAGTTCACTCATGGAGAGAGATCAGGCCATAGCTTGGAGACAAGAGATAGAGCAACAATTAATAGAGGTCAGACGTCTATGTAGTGGCACTTCATCTGATGGTTTTTCTTGTGAGCTAGTTAGATCAATTGAGAGAGTGTCATATTATAGGGATCTATGTGAGGTAGTGGTGCCAGCAGAGAGACGAGCTCCTCGCTTTTTAGAGGTTCATAGTCAGAGATCATAGGGCAGGAGTTGGATGAGGACACATAGTATAGAGGGTGTGGTAGGACCACCGAGGGTAGGTTTGTATGAGAGGCCTTCCACCTCACAAAGAGCACTTTTGAGGCTTTTCCAACCACCTTCACCACATGACAGTAGTGGGAGTGCAACACATTGATACTATTATATATGTAGACACTATATTTTCATCAGATAACCTGCAAGCTTATTTTATTTATGGATACATTCTGATATTGTACCGTGACACGTTATTTTGAGTGATATATATGATTTTTGGCAGCTTCTATATGCTATGTAGTTCTATTTTATGGATGATGCATTATTTCTATATGATTATATTTCCTATATGACGTATGTACATGTGTTACGAATGGATGTTTCTACATGATGTGTTTATGTAGTCTATGATGTTATGGATGTCTTTATTTACTTATGATAATGGATGTAATGTTCTATACGATGTTATTTATATGTGATGGAATGCCTATTATGTCATGATTTTGAATGTATGTGATGAAGATGTCAATGTTCGTATATGTGTAAAATGTAATGTAACTATATGAAATGCTTATAGAATGTATGCATATGAAGATGATCTAATGTTTTTGTTGTGTCACAAGATGCTATCATTATGTCAGAAAAGAGAATTTTTAGCACGAATGATTTCAGAATGTTAGTAAGAAACAATTAAGGTGGTTGATTGAGAATAAACATGTGATCTTCGATATTTTTCCATATATGCTAAGCTTTCCTTTTTTATCATCATTGGGTGGGACATGACACAAATGGATAATACACACCATGATATGAGATAGACCATATTGTACAAAGTCATCCATCTATGAAAAACAAACAGTCGTAGTCAAGGAGGGTCTTAACTCATACTAAGGACAAAGTTGCCCCAGTCGTTTTGTCTTGACAAACCAAAGACAACAAACAAATAAAAGACAGGTCATTGGACATCATCACTTCTCTAAATCCTTCATAGGACATCCTTGAGAGAACTAGTAACATGACTCAAAAACCAAAGTTAAAAAGATAATTGACAAACATTAGTCAAAGAAAAAAGAGTCTTGAGACATCCTTGCTTCTCTAAATCCTTCAAGGGACATCCTTGAGAAAGCTAGTAACCAGACTAATTCACAAATCGATAAAAAGATAAGACAAAATAAGAGAAAAAGTTATAAATCCAAATAAAAGTATTCACCAAAACTTGATCTTGTAGGATTGTTTAATTTTTTGATGTTTGACATAATGTAATGTGAGGGATGACACATACCACATAAGATGTTGAGTCTAATTTTGACTTGTTGACTATTTGTATAAGGCATGACACGGCCTGGTTTAAGAAAAAGACGTATGTTGTATAAGAATTTGGAGCCTGATTACATTGATGTGACAAGCTACATGAGGCTATGACAATTGATGATGTCCATTGACAAGAAAGACATATCTTGCTTAGGACATAAGTTGATCATTCTAACAATGTGTTTGATATTGACTTGATGACTTTGAAATGTTTTTCCTTGTTGATGCATGATTTGTTTTGATTCCTTGACTGATAAAAAGTGTGTGTATGTGTGGAAAGTGTATGACATGAGACGATACCCTAAAGGACTAACCTAATGCGGCCTCGGGGGCTCATCGATTGATTAGCCTTGCCTATGTAGTACACATAGAGACCTCGTAGTTCAACCCAACTTTAACTGATATAACCAACTGAAGATATGTACTTAAGATGATGATATGCAGCGTGTGTGATAGCGATGGTGATAAACCCTATTGGACTGACCTAGTACGGTCTCGAGGGCTCATTGATTGATTAGCCTTAGCCTTGCCTACTTTGTACATGCAAAGACCTCGTAGTTTGACACGACCAATGACTTTGAATGTACAAAGAGTCATGATTTTACTATGTGTGATACATGATAAATCTAGACTGACAGACCTAATGCCTTGGGGGCACATCAATTGATGGCCTTACCTACATGCTAGTCACAGAGGCAACGTATTTTGACTATGTCTACGACTATCTTAACATGAATGACTTGACTCTGTTTTTGGTAATTTTTGACATGTTTTGATTTTTTTGGATTTCTGAAGTTTTCTAATGTTTCTAGGACTTTTTAGGACATTTTCGATGGTGTGATAGTATGTACAAGGTCCTTAGGGCACAAAACAAGGATTTTCCCCCAATCGGGAATAAGACTTCCGAGATGGAGAGGGGAGTGTGATGGAATGGAATTTGATGTCAATTATTCCAAGCAATGGATAAGACAACCATTTATTATGATGGATGATGAAAAAGTCTGATTGGAATGATGGTAGACAAAAGAGCGAGCTTGACTACACATAGCGCCTGTTTGCCAGGTTTTCACCATGGTACTTATCCAAAGCACCACCGAAGCGGTTTTCACTATTGGACAGATTATTTCTCTTTACTATTTTGATTAATTTTTTGGTCTTACAAAGATGCCCATTTGCCAGGTTTTCATCAAGATAACCATTTTTTTATTTTTCCATTTTTTCTTGTATTTTCTAGATTAAGACACAGATTCTCAGAAGCTATGCATAGAACCTCTTCAGATGAAGGTTATTGATTGGTGACAAAAGTGGCTCTCCTTCAGGACTAGATAGTTGGTACACTCCTGATCCAAAAGCCTTTGTGACTATATAGGGCCCCAACCAGTTAGGTTCAAACTTACCTTGTTTTTCTCATTCAACTTGGTTCTTAGATTCTCCATTAACACCAGGTCACCAATGTCAAAGTGTATATTTAGAACTTTCCTATTATAGCTATGACGAAGACGATTCTGATATGCTTACAAATGGTCTAGTGCTTTCTTTCTTCGTTAATCCAATAATTATAGCTCTTGTAATCTGGATACATGGTACTCTTCATCATTAGTGTGACCCTTCAAGGATACCCTCAAGGAAGGTATTTCAACCTCAATAGGTAAGATAGCTTCGGATCTGAATACTAGGGAGTATGGAGTGGTGCTAGTTGGAGTACGGATGCTTACATGGTAAGTCCATAAGGCAAGATTAAGCTATAAGTGCCAGTCATGACCAACATCATTGATAGTCTTTTTCAGGATTCTAACAATGGTTTTATTAGATGCCTCGGCTTGGCCATTACCTTGTGGGTAATACGGGGTGGAAAAATGATGTTTGATATGAAACTCTTCACATAGATGGCATACTTCTTGGTTTTTGAATGGGTGGCCATTGTCTATGATTATGGATTAGGGTACACCATACCGACAAATGATATAGTTTAGGATAAACCTAGATATTTGTGTGTCGGTGATATAGGTCATGGGAATAGCATCAATACATTTGGTGAAGTATTCAGTGGCGGTTATGATGAATTTATGGCCGTTGGATGATGGAGGGTGTAACTTACTTATGAGGTCAAGTCCCCATTGGAGAAAAGGCCATGGTGATGTAATCAGATGAAGCTCCTGTGTTGGTGCTCTTATCAAATCTCCATTTATCTGACACTATCTACATTTCTTTACAAAGATATATGAGTCTTTCTCCATTGTAGGCCAATAATAACCTAGTCTCATTATCTTATGGGCTAAAGTAGGACCACTCAAATGGGATCTGCATATACCCTCGTGTACCACTCACAAAGTTGTTTGTGCTTCCTTAGCATCGAGACATCTCATTAGGGCATTATCTAAGGTAAGTCTATATAGGGTATCTCCGATGATGGTGTATTTAGCTAACTTACGGATAAAAGTTCTACGTTGGTTATTGGACAAGTCTAGAGGTAAGGTTTGGTCATTTAGATAGTTAGATATGTCTTTATACCAAAGGGAAGTAGGACCAACAATCATACACACCATCACAGTATCGGGGACATCATAGGCAAGGACCAACAACTGTTCAACCGAAAACTCAAACTTAGGCACGTTACTCAGAATATCCAACAAGGAACCCACAGTTGCCATAGCATCTACAGACCTATTCTGAATACGTGGTATTTGTTGAAAGGTAATGTCATTAAATTAATATTTGAAATTGTTGGCCATGTGATTGTAGGGGGCGAATTTCTCATCCTTAGTCTCATAATCATCATTTACTTGCCGGATTACTATCTGAGAATCACGAAAAACATGTAGGCTCTTAATCTTTCACTGTGCTACCATTCTTAGTCCTATCACTAAGGCTTCATACTTTGATATGTTGTTGGTACAAGGGAAAGCAATCCTGAATGATTTAGGAATAGTATCGCCCTAAGGTGTAACAAATAGGATACCTGCTCCTAAACCATGATTTGTATGTGATCTGCCAAAGTATTTTTTCCAATCGATTTTAATGTCAATGTTGAAGAGAAATTCATCAAGAAAATCTGCCACTAAAGGACGGTTTACCCTCATAGGTGCATCCGCTAACTGATCTGCAATCACCTATCCTTTTATAGCATTCCTCTTGACATATTGGATGTCATACACACTAAGTATCATAACCCATTTAGCTAATCAGCCTGCTAATGCTACTTTACTTAGGAGATATTTGAGGGGATCAATCTTTGTGACCAACATTGTTTGACGATTTGGCATATAGTGCGAAAGTTTCTGAGTAGCAAAGACTACCACAAGATAGGCATGTTCTATGTTTCTATAATTCAATTCATATCCTACCAAGGTATGACTGATGTAGTAGACTTCTCTTTCATGACCTTGATCATCATTTTGTGCAAGAAGAGCTCCTAATGCCAACCAAGTTGCTAAGATGTATAGTATCAATGGTTTTCCATTAGTAGGTGGCATTAAGATAGGTGGAGTGAGAAAATAATCCTTGATTTGTTGGAAATCTTCCTGACATTTAGGTGTCCACACAAATGGTACTCCTTTCTTGAGTAGATGTTGAAATGAGTGTATTTTTTCTGCCAGTTGTACTATGAAATACCTGATAGACTATAATCTTCCCTATAGTGTTCTTAGTTGACCAATGCTGACTGGAGGAGGCATTTCTACAATAGCTTTTACCTTCTCTGGATTGGCCTCAATGCCTCTTCTAGAAATTATATACCCTAGAAGTTTCCCTAATTTCACTCCAAAGACACATTTCTTTGGATTTAGTCTGACGTTGTAATTCTCTAGCCTCTGGAATATCTTGTCTAGAACCTTCAAATGATCTGCCCTTGTTTCTAATTTAGCTATAATGTCATCTACATAATATTCCATGAGAGTATGTATAAATTAATGGAAAATAGTAGTCATTGCCCATTGATAGGTAGCTCCTATGTTCTTAAGGCCAAAAGGCATAACGTTCCAACAATATGTGCCCCATGGACATGTGAAAGTTGTCTTGTGTTGGTATTCAGCTACAATTTTGATTTGGTTATATCTAGAGAAACCATCCATGAGGGATAGCATCTCGTATCTTGCTGTAACATCTACTATCATGTCTATGTTCGGCAAAGGGAAGTCATCCTTAGGACATGCCTTGTTGATGTCTCTAAAGTCTATGCAAATGTGGATGCCCCCAGTTGGTTTAGTCACTAGCACAAGATTTGAAATCCAGTCTGCATAGTCTATGGTCCTTATGAATCCTACATCCAAGAGTTTCTTAAGTTCTGCTTTGACCAATACAGCAATCTGCGGATGCATTTTCCTTAACTTTTGTTTGACTGGCTTAATAGCTGGTTGTAGTGGTAAATGGTGCAATATTAGGTCTAGATCCAGCCCAGGAATGTCAGCATATGACCATGAAAATTTTATCTGTCTCTTTGTGAAGAAGTCCTTAAACTCTTGTTCTTCTGTCTCTGTTAAAGAAGTTGCAAAATATACCATCTGAGGATTCTCTTTTGTACCTATGTTGACTTCAGCAGACTCTTCTACTAGCATCGGTGACTTTTCCTATTCAACAGGGAGAATATTTAAACCTCTATCCTTGGGTGCCTCTGAGAGGTTTTCGCCCTTGGATGCGTCCTTTATTTTGACTATTTCTTCATCCAAAGGTGCCTTTCAGTTTTCACCTAGGGACTCATCATTTTTATTTTCATTGTCTTTTTTCTTTTTATTCTCATTTTTGCGACTAGAGGTGTAAATAGACTCCCCAAAATATGCTTTGTCATCCAAGTCTATGGTAAAACCAACTTTATGATCCCCTCTAGGTATGCCTTCTTGAAGTCCCATGAACTCGGCTAATGCTTTGTTGTTCTCAAATGTATCTAAGATGGGTGTACCTTGTTGACCCTAGTCGATAAGTTTGGGATATATGAGGGGCATGTCATCATCGGAGTTAGCAAAGGTGGAAGGCAACAAGGTGAGTATAGAATGGTTGACATGGTCACAGAATTTTTGGACTAACTCCTTCTTGTTCTTCTTCCTAGGGGTAGGTAAACTCCAATGTGGGACTATTACAATGGCTAGGTTTTCAGAAGATGGTTCATTAGGTGCCCAAGATGCATGATCAAGGGTTTCCCAATAATAGTGTTTAATCCATTCTTCTTTGGACAAGGATTTTTGATGACGGGGACTAGATGACTTTGGTAAGGAATTTATCATGAGGTCGAGTTCTTTAAATAGACTATCTAGGTTCATGGTACTGGTAGAGGAAAGGTTGTCCCATTCACAATCGCTTAAGTAAGTGGATTCATCATAAATTGGGGGAAGTGGTTCATGAGATATCTCAATGTCTATGCAAGCACTCACTTCCTCTTGACATGGTGAGGAAGTACTAGGAAACCCAATTCTAAGCAGTTGAAACCCTAGCCCTAGGTATTTCGATCATGGTGATATAATGATTAGTTTTGTCCTTTTGTTCTAGTGTATGCCTAGCCCACTATGTCCATCATAGCGTTCGCTTTGCATTATCCTAAAGCCTTTTCCATATTGATCCTTAGCTATTTGAACAGACGGTGAGGGTTATTCATTGTCTTCTTGATACAACCAGTAGGTAATATCACTTTGGTCCACAACCTCTTCACTTAACTTTTCCCATTTGGTCAATGTCATTGTAGGGGGAACAAGAAATGTGACTACTGACTGTCTTCTATCTGCCATGGGTAAGCCATATGCCTTAGGTGGAATCCACTGACTGACACAATAGGAGGCCTTCAAGTGATACTCTCCATAGCCCTTTTCTTAGATCTCGACCTTAGGAGTGGATGATGGTGGTTTGAATGAAATGGAATTGGTGAGATGTGATGGAACAATGTATAGGGATAAACTGGATAATGAAGCTTCTTGATTAATGGGTACCTGTCATTGTGGAATTTCCTTTAGGCTTGTACAATATTGAAAAGGATTTGGATCACCATCAATCGGGATCTTCATTCCATTATAAGGGGATTTAAGACATTGGTGATACATGGAAGGTACAACTTTCATTGTGTGTATCCAAGGTCTACCTAATAATAGGTTATATAGAAGGGTGAGATCCAAGACTTGGAAGATGGTGTTCATGATTGTTGGGCCAATTCTGATAGGAAGTGTGACAACTCCCTTGGATGATCTTTCCTCATCATCATAAGCCTTGACGACTATAGTCTTAGAGGTATTTACGCATTCTTCTGATAATCCTATTGCCTTAACCAATTTTAGGGTACACAGGTTCAAACCTGCTCCTTCATCTACCAAGACTCGTCTGACTTTGGTTTGATGGACTAGGACTTCAAGATGTAATGGGTCATTATGATCAGAATTTTCTGTTGATTAATCTTGTCGAGAAAATGTGGCATGATGTGATTTGGTTAAATATCCCACCATTTCTTCGAAATGATTGACATCTAAGTTTGTAGGAACAGTCGTGTTCTGTAAAGCTTTTTCAAGAATGGCTTGATGCTTAGGTGATAAAGTCAATAGTTCCAAAATAGAGATTTGTGCAGGGGTTTTACTCAATTGATCAAGGAGGTTGTACTTAAACTAGGAAGTCTACGTAGGTGGCACAGAAGAAGGACCTGGAATAGTTATCTTTGTTCTACGTGTGTTTACAGCACATTCAGGATGCTTCTTAATGATGATGGTATCGACATGTTAATTGGAAGCTCGGAGGTAGTTTATAATCATTCCTTTACCATAGACATACTTGTTATTGGTATAATTGGCTGATGGATTATTCTTGGTTCCCAAACTAGAGGGCTTTCCTTTTGTGTGGTCATGTAATGGGTCTGTGAAGACCTTATGATCAATGTTCTTGGTATTTTTCTGCCCATTGACCTCTATGGTTTCATTTTCAACAAAGTCTTGTATAATATTCTTCAGTTGTTGACATTGTTGTAGGTTGTGTCCTTTTGTTTGATGATAGTCACAAAAAGAATTATAGTCCCACCATGAAGGTTTAAACTATCCAGGATCGTACTCTCTTGGTTCCAAAGGTTTAATGAGATTATGTTTAATCAACTCTATGAAAATTGTCTCGATTGGTTGCCCTAAAGGGGTAAATTCACGTGTAGGAAATCTCCTTTGTGGTCATTGTTGCTATGAATTTTGGACATAATTGGCTATTTGATCTAGACTATTCCTCATGTCTTGATTAGGGTTGTAACCTCTAAGTATGATAACTGGTCCTCTATGTATGTTTTTAGCATCAACAATGCCATCATTCGTAACATTTTTGTTTCTAGGCCAGAATTTATTCCTATCATTAGGTGTGTTTTGATGTTGAACCACTGGATTTATGCCTGGTACCTTAATTTCTCCTTTGTCTATAAGGCCTTTTTGTAGGATGATGCCCTTTTGTACCAAGTCTAGGAATGAAGTACAACAGTGTACCCTTAAGTCACTTCATAGTTTTGGATTGATGTTTTCAAAGAATATCACGACCTTTTGCTCTTCTGGTATTTCAACTGGATATCTACTAGCTAGACTTCTCCATCTCTAGAAGAAAGTGGTGAAAGTTTTTCCATCTTCTTCTGTTGTGTGACACAAGGTAGCTATGGTTATTTCATTATCTATGTTAAAGGAAAAGTTTTCGACAAACTTCTCAGCTAATTCACCCATGATCATATGCCATATGGAAATTTGGAGAACCACTCCAGTGCTATCCATATAAGGGCTCACAAAAATAGTCTCATCAAGTATGTGGGGTCATACAATATGTCCATGCATGTCATTCAGAATTCTCTAATGTGTTCTAAAGGATTCTTCCTCCCATTATAATTAGGAAAATTTGGTAGAATGTACCCATGGGGAAAGGATGTCATGTAAAGTGCTTTGTCAAAAGAACATGGACATAGATCTTGTGCTGAGATAGTTCATTTTCCTGACATAGACATGTTGTCCATCTGTTGTTGAAGCATTTGCATTTGGTTTTGGAGAACATCTACTTGTGTCAAGGACATGTTGTTTGTGTTGTTTGGATCAATGTAGGTGTTATGATATGCCATGTTCTGTGATGGGTTGTGATTTGGTGAGGGAATATATCCTGTTAGAATGTTCTAATTTGGTATAGGAATATTTTCTATCTGAATGTTCTCATTTGGTATAGGACTATTTCCTATCTGAATGTTTTGATTTGGTATAGGAATCCTTCCTATCTAAATGTTTTGATTTGATATAGGAATATTTCCTATCTGAATGTTTTGATTTGGTATAGGAATTCTCATGCCAACTTTGGATCTCTTACTAGTAGTCTTGGTACCAAAGGGGTTGGAGGAAGTTGCTCCCGCAGTAAATTGTAAACCTTGTGTTGCGTTGAAAGGGATTGTGCTTACAATTGATTATGTTTGAGTATGTATGCTAGTTGATATTGCTGTGGTAATTTGGGGAATAGAAACACTTGACATCGCAGTTTGCATTGGTTGAGTAGACTGTGGTTTTAAAGTATGAATATCAAATCCTGGTGGTAGTGTGGCACCTTCCACTAGCAACTTTTCTAGATATCGTTGGGGATCATTTTCCAAACACTCATCCATAAAGGATGCAAACTCAAGATCTTGTATAGCAGCGTCTATGTCTTCAACAAAAAATTTGTCCCTGGGTGTCTCTAGTGACATTTTTTTCAAGCAAAGCTTTGTGTGGTCTCTCACTCCCTGATGGTTGATTTCTGAAAGGATTGACAAATTCGTTAGGGTCTGACATTGCTTTATGTTTCTTTTGAGACCTTGTTTCGACCATGAAAAGTTGCTCAAACTGGGGAAATGTAGACTATGTCTAAAACTGATATGACCTATCTCTATGTTTTTTGGATTCTTTGAAAAATAAGGATGTTGCTAAAGATTTCTAAAATGACATATAGTAAGATGACGTATAGTAGGATAGACAATATGCAAAATCTCGAGTAGACTATGATACTAAATGATTCTAAGATGGGTGTAACCTACCACCTATGGAATAAATGCATGCAATGATTTATGTTTGACCAAGGAACCTGATTGTAGGACAAGGACAATTGACAAGGTGAATTTTCAAAACTAGACTGTTGAGCTGAAAAGATTCACTAATAGGACCAAAGTGACTAGGTTCGATGATGAGGACAAATCGGAACATGAACGTATCCAATGACGCGGAAAGTTGTTCTATTTGACTATATGCAATTTCCTAGGAAGTATCTATATGCATGCAACTTAGGATGACTTATGACTAGGACATATATGAAACCTAATAATGCAAGGTTTTTGAGAAAAAAATTTCTAGTTTTTGTCCAAGGTTGATCTTTTAGAAACAGAAGTGAAAATGACAGTAATTTTTTCGGACTCAGTTTGCAATTTTCGAAGTTTTATGTTGACAGACAAATGCGGTTCACCTATCCAATGTGGTTCTATTTTTGACAGATGTGGTTTACAACGTGCATGCAGTGATTTGACTAAAACCTTGTTTCAGATGTTTGATAGATAGTTTTGACTATTTGACAGATGCGGTTCCGTTATGATGGATGCAGTTTGCAACACACATGCAGTGATTTGACTAAACCCGGTTTCAAATGTGTGGCATGAAGTTGGGGATTTTCTGATAGATGCGGTTTTTGTTATGACAGATGCGACTCACTAGATCATATGCGGCTCTAAATATGGACTTCCTAAACTTTTTGACATACACTCGTGGCTTGAAACTTGACAGATGCAGCTAGCATATACACATGCAACTCAAAAATTGACAGTTGTGGCTCGTAATATCTAGTCTATGTAAAAGTGGTCTTTTTTGACTGAAACATGTGACATTTACCATAGCAATTGTGACTCTCTAAGATAGATGCGGTGTTAAAAATGACAATTGCCACTCACTTTTGATAGTTGTAGTTTTCTAAAGGTTGTTTCGATTGACTCCATTTGTTGATCAATTTTTTGACGAATACAACAAACACAAGCACATAAATCAATGTGTTTTCAGTTTTGAAGTGATAGATCTATTAAAACCTGAGAACATTTATAACCTAGGCTTTTTGGACAATACTTGCTGAGTTCTTACTTGGATAAATCCAGCTATGCATATTCATGGTAGATGACTAGTAGCTTGACCCCACTGGCTCCCCTCCATGGCACTCACATATACAGGGCAGCCAAGCTACTGTACCCATGAATCTCCCATGGCATACATCTCATCTCCACACATGAATCGTAAGAATGTAAGACGACTTCACAGGGCCGACCCTGCTACGCTAGTGAATAGGTAGGATTTTGGAAAAACTACAACATGGTATTTAGTAAGGAAATTCCATTCGTGGGGCACTATTCAGCTCGGTGAGAGAACATTTTTGCCCTTCTCATCGGAATAGTGATTGTGATTTCTGGGATTTCTCCCAGAAATCCATTTTTATATACCAGGTGGAAGTCGCTGGCTAAAGAATGTTACCGATTTGAGTCATCTTGGGGTGAGTACTTTTTCCCACCAAGACAGGCCCAAGTTCTAGAGTCAATAACTATTTCTCTTACACCTAGGATCACATGGTTGTGCAAGGGGAGAGGATACTCTGATATACCGAATCATAAAGGGTGACATAAACATGCTTTCGTACCAGACAGAGCAAACACTGATTCTTTTTATTCCAAATGATAATTATTTATCTACCAAACAAAAAGCTTGCTAAATTAAATTAAAACAAAGGCATAAGGTCCTGCATGCAAATTTATCAGTTGTTCATTTTTTTTGTCTTTGAATTTCGTCCTGTAGAAAAATATGTCTTTGGTTTTTTTTTATTGTCTTCTATGCTTCGTCCTACAAAAACTAAGTTAATCCTCCTTAACACAGTTGCGAACAAACATTAGCAAAAAATGAAATATGGTGAAAAACGAAAAAAAGAAAACGTGGATGTATGGAAGTTAATACAAAAATGAAAAAAACTTTACCTATCAGATGCTATGTTTCAAGCCATAGATGTGGCTCAAAGTTTGATAGGCAGATGCGGTTCATGTTGATAGGAAGACGGGAGATGAAATATTGACAATCAGATGCGATTCAGGGCTTCACGGATGCGGTGCGGAATGGACGATGCATTGCGGATTTTAGTAGATATGGCTCTAGGATATAGATGCATTGTTGATTTGAATAGATGCAGTGGGCTATACGATAACCTACAAAAGAAAATGGAAAGATGAAAATATGTTGCAAAAATTTGAAGCATGTTCACGTCAGGTTCACCAAATGTAACATAGAATAAAATCTGGAATTTATCTACAACTAGAATAGACTATGTTAATTCTAATCTAACCAATATTAATCTAAATCAAACAACAAAGAATGAGTAAAAATGAACAACAATAAAAACTATAATGAAACAATCTCACCGAATATGCGTCCACTCCTTCAAATTATCTCGATTGTCCTTCTCCATTTTGTTGTTTCAGTATTCTTGCCCTCAGATTTTTAGTATTGATGCAAGCATAACCTTGTTGAATGTCTAAGGAAAATATCGAAGATAAGTTTCTTCTCAAAAGTGTACAATTTTGGGAGGAGGAATAATGATAATGACAAGCCATTTTATAGATTTTAGGTTTTCGAACGATCGGCTCAGATTGAATGAGAGATTGACGAATGAGATTGATGAATGTCATGCAATGTAAGTTCTATGTCAGTTAGAACATGAGTTAGAACTTGTGTTAGAAAAGACTGTAGAATAAAGGTTAAGTTAGAACGATAACTTAATATTGTGTCAAGACTGTTCGAAAATAGGAAGAACAAGAGTTCAAGATCTTAATCTTCAATTAAGAGTCTTCGAAAATAGAAGAAATAGACTTTGAATGTCAAAGACAAAGTTAGAACTCGAAGAATAATGCATTTGAATGCAAACATGAGTTAATTAATTAAATAAAGATATTTAATTAATAAATACATCATGCATATGAGTTAGAACTAGTTAACTGACTAGTTGGGACATAGAGTCTTCTCGCATAGAAAAATAGGTACTGAATTCGGAGATAACTGGCGGATTAAAAATAGATCTCGAGTCAGAAGGTGAGTGAATAATTAGTCACCTGAACGAGATTTGAAGTCCGGTAAAATGGAAAACTAGTAAAATGGAAGTCTAGGGAAAGTTCATGGGTTAATCTTAATACTAGGTATCGGGTACCGGGTTGTGATATAAAGTGAGATTTTGAGATTTTGTAATTATCTAATGAGTCTGATAGTCTGGTAATCCAGTATATGTAGAAGATAATCATGCAAGGATCTATAATGTTCTCGGAAAGCATGTTATTTATGATAAATTTGTGTAATAAAATTTTAATAATGGTTTTATCTACATTAGATGTTTATAAATGGTTTTTTTAAAGAGATTTAATTAGTGGAATTTGTGATTACAGGAAATGCAAATTGTGATGCAGAGTTCGAGTATGCACGGTTAGGAAAACTTGAATCATGGATAGAATCATTTCTAGATTAGATTTTGTCCTCTAGGAGGTTATAATGAAGAAGGCTTTTAGTCCACCAAAATACTGGAGATTGTGGTATTGTACATGTGGTGGAAAAAAAATCAATCTTGGAGGAAGCCCATTCTCGAGAGTAGTAAACCCGAAGCAGAGCTAAGTGTTGGAACAAAGTGATAAAATAATTATTTTGAATGTATGGAAAGTTCCTACATGCTATCCTGATTCAAGTTATTATCCTAGGAATAATAAAATATTAAAACCTAAAGAGCTTTGACCAATGAGTAATTAGAGTTGATCTTGGTTGACTTTAATTGTAATTTCCTAGTCAATCACTAGAATCCACGTGCCTTGATATGATTGGTCCCTTGGATTCTCTCTCATGTATTTTCCTTATCCTATCTATTCCTTGTGTTGTATAAAAGGCTAGAGGATGTCCTTTTATGTTAAGTTTAGAATTTGTGGATCTCAGAAGAGCCAAAACTTATCCAAGTTTTGTTTTTTTTTTGATTTTCTGAATCATTCCCATCTAAAAACTTGTATGGATGTAGACATTGATTAATATCAGAGCCAATTTGATAGATACCTATCTAATGAATCTTTTGTAGTTTCTTTTGTTACTTTAGCTAAACAAGAATGTATTCTACGTCATTTAAGGGTGGATGCAAAACCTACTCGGTGTCCAAACTAAAACACTCTCTTAAAAAGCTCGCATCATTTTCTATGTAGTTGTGAAGCAATCTAGTGAAGCATAAAGTGGTTTTCTTTGATTTAATTAATTATTTAGAGCATGCGTGGAGAATAACTGGGAGAAATTTTAATTTTCAGTATTTTTAATGCCTTATTTTAGAGTAGATGTTTAATTTTAAAAAATATTCCAAAAAATATGTATGAATCGATGGAAATTTATTGAAAATCTTTTGTTTTTCTATGAAATTTCTAAATTCTTAAAACTAAATCTACTTAAGTGATAGCAAATGAAATTGTTGATGTTCATGAAATATGATACTTGTTCTTAAAATCAAAATTGAAAACTTAGTGTCCAATATATATAATTCTAAATAACATATTCCCTTTGAGATTAATAGAAAAATCAAATCATACCCTGGATCGAACCTAGTACAATCATCACCTAATTATTAGAGACTTGGGATTGAACTAATTCAATCTTTTGTTCTATTAGGGTAGATTCCCCCTTTAGATTGTCTGTTTCCATATCTTTCAAGAAGGATATGGTCTTTGTGGTTTGTCTGTGAATATTGTTACTAACCCTATCCTACAAGTGAAATCATCATCAACACTTTTCATCAATTATTAAAACTTTATTATAGCTTAATTGGCCCAATTTTACACTTACAGACCTTATTTAATTGTCTTTTTGAGAATAAACCCAATAAACATCATTTAATATATCTTAATCCCCGACACCCACTTAAAATTTCTAAGTGAGAAAAACTCACCACTTGGGGTGACTTAGTCTCATTTGGCTCACAAAATCAAAAATATTTTAAAATTCTAGTGGGTTTTCATTCTCTAAACCCAAAGTCGGCTTGTGATGTATTTTTGCGAATTGGGTGATAATTGTGTATAAATATAGCCTAGTTTTCCCTCTCATTTCATCCCTATTCATTCAATCAATCAATATTATCATTCATTCACTCATAATTCTTCTCAATAAATCTAGGGTTTGAGCATTCTAAGGCATTCAAGGGAAGATTCTTCATGTCTTGGTACAAAAATTCAAGATCAGTCATCATGGCAAGTTTCTAATTCCATTGTTTCATGTTAATACTTCATTATCTCATTTCATCATTTTGGTTTAATTACCTAAAAGTGGTTTGACCAAGGAAAAATACCATGACCTAACATTCAACATTTCACTTTCTCTCCTTGTGTGTTTGTAGATTTAGGTACCTTGAAGGTTTGGAAATTATTGAAAAATAGGTTTCAAAGTGGTGCAAGGCACCTAGGAGATTTTGAGTTTTAGTAATGCATGTTACCTATGTTAAGCTATTTTTTTGAGTTTTTGATCATATATCATTGTAATAAGGTCGAGATTAGACCTATTTTTTCATGTTAGAATCATTTTAGGGTCAATTTAGGTGTTAGATTAAGAAGTTGTTGGAAGTTACAAAAAGTTGCTTTTTGTAACTTGTCAATTTTGCATGTTTTGGAGAATGAATGCTCACTCAAGTTTTCTTGCATTATAAATCTTTTTAGGTGATTGAATGTGATGTTTAGAGCATAAAAATATTTGAGGAATCAATGTTGTAATCATCTTGGTGAAGAAAAGTGGAGGTGAAGCTCTATTTTGTAGTTTTCAATGCAAATTTATGAGTTATGTCACTCTATACAGACCCATACTGCTTATTCACAAGTTGAATCTTATTGGAAGTTTTTCTAAAGAGTCTTAGCTTTAATTTGGTTCTTGTGTGGTGTATTTTAATTCTGATTTAAGCTTGTTTAAAGCTTTTATTTCTCTATCACTTTACAATCCTCCATTTTAAGGGTTTGTGAACAAAATGTGAAGTTTCAAGCCATTCCACCATTGTAAAATTTTTAGACCCAGTGGAATGGTGGTTTTAGTTGTTTTTTTGATGTTAATTAGGTTTAGGGAGTAGGGGATGGAGGTTCATGTTGTTTTTTACCAAGACCTAGCATAACATCCTCATGTGTTAGGTTAGGTTTAGTAGTGAAATAGAGAAACAATAGATGGTAAGTTTGATTGATTGATAAAAATTGGAGAAAGTGCCCTTATGAGACTTCTATAAGGTGTGTATGAAGATTTTATAATTTGTGAATAAGTATTCTTAGTAATTCCTTTGCTAAAGTTGTCTAATTGGGCTAGGTTCAGGCGTAGTAGACCTAATTAGGGTGTTGTGGTCCAAAACACCCTATGTCATTGAGAGGGTACGTTAATATTTGTCCTAATGGGTATTTGTTTAGGCCTAGAATCCATTATGAGATGACCTTCTCTAAAAGATATACCTAATTATGTTAATTTGGAGACCTAGTAGGAATGGAAGGCTAGCTATTAGAAATTACATTTGTGGGAGTCTTGAGGATTAGTTGGTGTTTGATCTGTGTTGAGTTGGGTCTCCTAGAGCTCAATCCACCCCTATTCTACATCAGGTGGTATCAGACCTTAGGCGTAGATCAGTTGGGGAAAAGGAATTGAGTTGAAGAAAGTAAATTGCAAGTCAAAGCATTCAAAATCCCTCCAAAATTTGGTTCAATTGTTGCCAGGGAAATTAATTCCCTAAGGGAGTCTCAAGAAGCTATGTTATCTAAGATGGAAGCATTGTAAATCACAGAAAGAAGAGGAAAGGGTACTGCATATGAGAGTGACTCGAAAGATGAGGAGGAAGGGGGATGTGAGAACCCCATACAAGGACCACAAGAAGAGTTGGATCTTGAAGAAAGGAAGTTTCTAAAGGTCCTCAAGGTTGCAAAGGGAGAAGCTCATGAAGTGAAGATGAACTACCAATGTATGGTTGCAAGATTAATGGTGAAGAGGTAATTGAGTGGATATATGCCTTAGATAACTATTTTGAATACACGAAGGTGGAAGAGAATAAGAAGGTCAAGTTTTCCAAAACTACGTTGAAGGAATCAACATTGACATGGTGGAACTATATCCAGGAGGAGAGGACAAACAAAGGTAAGAAAAATATTGGTTCATGGGATAGGATGGTGCCTAAGTTGAAAATCCAATTCCTACTAGAATATTATGAGATCCAAGTGCTTAGGAGGTTACTAAATCAAAGACAAAAATAATTAGATGTGGCAACATATACTGAGGAGTTTCACAAGTTGGCGATAAGTTTAGGACACTTTGAGAATGAAAAGGAAAAATTAGTAAGGTATTTGAATAGTTTGAGATCCAATATTGAAGATGAGATAAGCCTCACTACCCATAGGATAGTATAAGAGTTCTTTTAAATGTCCATTAAGGTAGAGGAAAAGATAAGGTAGAGGCAAGAAAAATAGTCAAGAGGCAAAGAAAACAGTTTTAGGGGCAGAGGAACCTTTAGTGGAAGAGGCTCACAAAGAGACCAAGGTGAACAATGTGAAAACCAAGAACCAAGTGGTGAATCAAGGGGAAGTCTTAGAGGAAGAAGACCAAATGGAAGAGGCTGGTTCAATGGCCAAGGAAGAGTGCATAATACCTTCTCTAGAATTTTCTATAGCTACAGTCAATTTGGACATCCTACATGGAAGTGTCTTGATAAACCAAGTACAAGTTCTCACAATGGAGAGAGGAGGACACAACTAGTGTAAGAGGAGGATACAAAAATTCTAAAATCACCATCCATACAAGCTACTCTGGAGGTGGGAGAATCATTAATTATTAGGACATTAATAAGTGTACCCACCACCAAGGAACCCCCTCAAGAAAGGCCTTGTTTTAGACAACATGCAAATATCATGGAAAGGTATGAAAGGTAATAGTTGATTCAGGTTCAACAGATAACATAGTGACATTAGAAATGGTGGAAAAACTTAAAATAAAGAGAAATCCTCAATCAAATCCTTATAAGATCTCATGATCACTAAAGGGCAGCAAGTGCTTATTAATGAGAAGGTTTGGGTGGATTTTAACATAGGTTCCTAAAAATATTAAATCCTTTTTGATGTTTCTCCAATGGGTGTGTGCCATCTTCTCCTCAGAAGGCCTTGGTAATTCGATAGAAAGGCCAAGCATGATGGACACAAGAATGCATATGTAATTGAGAAGGATGGAGTGTCGTACACTCTTACACCTCTGTAAAAAGATAATGGTGTTGTTCATGAAGTACCAAGTGTGATGATAGTTAAGGAGAAATATTTTTTGAAAGACCCAGATGAGGAGGACATTGGTTTTTCCATTGTGGGAAATCCTATCTCAAATGTAGTAGCAGATGGAAAAGACGTATCAAAGGAGGTGCAGGTCCTATTGGATAAGTATGAAGACATAGTGGTGAAGGATTTACCAAATTCTTTGCCACCTATTAGAGATTTGATTCATCACAATGATCTTATACTAGGTGCAAGTCTACCAAACAAGGCAGTGCATGACCCCTGTACAGAATGAGGAGATCAAAAATTAGATTCAAGAGCTATTAGATAAAGGTATAATAAGGAAGAGCTTGAGTCCTTGTGTTATTTTTGGCACCTAAAAAGGATAGAGATTGGAGACTTTCTACTTACTCAAGGGAAATAAATAAGATCACTATCAAATACAGGTTTCTTATACTGTGAATGGAAGACTTAATGAATAGCTTATCAAGAGTTTTTTACTTTTCAAAAATTGATCTAAAAAGTGGGTACCATCAAATTAGAATAAGGGAAGGAGATGAGTGGAAGACCGCTTTCAAGACTAATGAGGGTTTGTATGAATGGTTAATGATTCCATTTGGGTTACCTAATGCACCATTCACATTCATGAGACTAATGAACAAGATCCTAAAACACTTCATAGGAGAATTTGTGGTGGTATACTTGGATGAAATCCTTGTATATAGTAGGAAAAAAGTGGAGCATTTGAAGCACCTG
Source organism: Sequoiadendron giganteum (assembly GCA_007115665.2). Taxonomy (NCBI): domain Eukaryota; kingdom Viridiplantae; phylum Streptophyta; class Pinopsida; order Cupressales; family Cupressaceae; genus Sequoiadendron; species Sequoiadendron giganteum. The sequence goes on along the minus strand of CM021106.1, from coordinate 355,037,560 downwards.
GATATGGTGCTGAGGAAGTTGAATGAGGAGAAGTTAATGATCAATCTCAAAAAACGTGAGTTTATGTAGAGAGAACTTGTCTACCTTTGATTTAATATTGTAGAAGGAACCTTGAAGATGGATCCCAGAAAGGGTGAAGCCATGCTTAGTTGGCCAACTCCTAAAACAACATCAGCGGTAAGAATATTTCATGGCTTGGCTAGTTTCTATAGGACCTGTTCATTAGGAACTTTAGCCATATTTGTGCACCAATTATGGACACTATCAAGGGTGAGAAGAAGACTAATTTTCAATAGAGTGATGAGGTTGATATAGGCTTTGAATACCTGAAGAGTAGAGTGGCTAAGAAACCTATCGTTACACTCCCTGACTTTAACAAGTTTATTACCATAGAATGGGATGCAAGTGGGTATGCCATAGGTGCAGTTTTGAGTCAAGAAGGGAGACCACTAACATTTTTCAGTGAGAAACCCAATGAGGCCAAAAGAAAATACTCCTCATGTGACCTTGAACTCTATGTAATGGTGCAATCTCTTAATTAATGGGGGCACTACCTTTTACCAAAGGAATTCATAGTATTTACAAACAATCATGCTTTAAGCTTTCTGAACAGCTAAGACAAGTCCAGTCATAGGCTCGTGAAGTGGATGGAATATTTCTAGGAATATACATTTACAATCAAGCATAAGAAAGGTCAAGAAAACAAGGTTGTTGATGCTCTAAGTAGGAGGGAAATGTTGGTTCAATATATTCAACTACAAAGTGTACGATTGGATGCATTGAAAGGTGTGTATCAAGATGATGATGACTTTAAAGATGATTTTTCTATTTGTAATTAGTCACAAGGTGTTTTCAACTATGCACACTCTGATATTTTATTGCAAGATGGTTTATTGTTCATGGATACTTAGTTGTGTGTACCTAAATGCTCTATAAGGGAAAATATGATCAGGGAAAAGAATAGTGGTAGTTTGAGTGGGAATTTTGGATATGACAAGACATTGGAGCAAGTAAAAAGGTTGTACCATTGGCCTAAAATGCATTTAGATGTGAAAAGGTCTATGGAGAGTTTTGTGGTGTGTCAAAGCGCAAAATGAACAAGCTCTAATGCAGGTATTTATCAATATTTACCAATTCCTAACTGACCATGGGATTCAATCAACATGGACTTTGTTTTGGGTTTTCCTAAGACACAAATAGGGTATGATAGTATTTATGTTGTTGTTGATAGGTTTAGCAAGATGGCTCATTTCATTGCTTGTAGGAGCATAAATGATGCATCTCATATAGCTATTTTATTCTTCAAAGATAATGTAAGGATTCATAGACTATCTCAAACCATTGTGTCTGGTAGAGATGCCAAGTTTATAGGTCATTTTTGGAGGACCTTGTGGAGAAAATTAGGCAAAAAATTGACTTTCAGCTCTTCCTATCATCCACAAATAGATGCATAGACTGAAGTAGTCAATAGGTTACTTTGAAAATTGTTGAGGTGCCTCACTAAAGAACACAATCAATCATGGGATCTCATACTTCCACAAGCAGAGTATGCTTATAATGACTCAATTAATCGAAGCACAAGGAGAAATTATTTTGAAATTGTATATGGCATGACCCCAAGGGGAGTATATGAGTTTAGAGATCTAAAAGGCGTGGAGAAAAGGAGTGCAGATGGAGAAGAGTTTCCTATGGCTATGAGGGACATACATGAGCAGGTCAAGAAAAGTCTAAAAAAGAGTGTGGAGAAGTACAAAGAGCAGGCAGATTTGAGAAGGAAAGATGTTTAGTTTAAAGTAGGGGACTTGGTGCTTGTACATCTAAGGAAAGAGAGGCTACCTAAGGGTAATTACACCAATTTTATGATGAAGAAGATTTGACCTTGTAGTGTGGTGCACATGTATGGAAAAAATGCTTATGAGATAGAACTCCCTCCTAGAGTGGCTATCTCACCTATTTTCAATGTTGTTGACCTTTATCCTTTTAAGAACACTATGATTGCAGGTGAAGAATCAGATGCTATTGTAGTTGAATATGATCAATGGGTTAAATACCTACCACGCAGCTAACCAATGAAGCTTGAAGCCATATTGGATACAAGAGAGGCGAAGAGGACTAGACACAGAGTATACAATGCATATTTAGTTAAGTGGCATGGCCTAAAAAATGAGGATACTACTTGTATTTAAAAGGAGGATTTGAATAATCATGGAGTATCTAATCATGATCTCATTTCATTAGGAGAATGAAATATTTTTACCCCAATTGTATGGTACAGGGCACCTAGGAAAATTTTGGGTTTTAGTAATGCATGTTAGGTGTTAGGCTATATTTTTGAGTTTTTGATCATATATCATTGTAATAAGGTTGAGATAAGACCTATTTTTTCATGTTAGAATCATTTTAGGGCTAGTTTATGCATTAAGTTAAGAAGTTGTTGGAAGTTGCAAAAAGTGGCTTTTTACAACTTGTCAATTTTGCATGTTTTGGAGAATCAAGGCTCACTGATGTTTTCTTGCATTGTAACTTTTGTTATTTAATTTCATGTGATTTTTAGAGGCTCACAAAATTTTATCCATCATTGTTGTAATGATCTTGGTGAAGAAAAGTGGAGGTGAAGCTTTGTTTCCTGGTTTTTCGTTCAAATTTCTGAGTTTTGTCACTCTATAGGGACCCATACTGCTTAGTCATGAGTTCAATCATGTTGGAAGGTCTTATAAAAAGTCTTAACTTCAATTTGGTTCCTATGTGGTGCATTTTCATTCCGATTTGAGCTTGTTTTAAGCTTTTCTCTCTCTACCACTTTGAAACCCTCCATTTAAAGGGTTTGTGAACAAAATGTGAGCTTTCAGGTCATTCCACCATTGTAAATTTGTTACACCTAGTGGAATGGTGGTTTTATTTGTTATTTTGATGTTAATTAGGTTTAGAGAGTAGGGGATGGAGGTTAATTATGTTTTTAACAAAGCCCTATCCTAACATCCTCATGTGTTAGGCTAGGTTGAGTAGTGAAATAGAGGAACAATAGATGGGAAGTTTGTTTGATTACTAAAACTTGGAGAAAGTGTCCTTATGATACTTTTATAATATGTGTATGAATATTTTAGATTTTGGGAAGAAGTATTCTTAGTACTTCCTTTGTTAAAGTGGCCTAATTGTCCTAGGTTCAGGCATAGCAGACCTGATTATGGTGTTGTGGTCCAAAAAACCCTATGTCATTGAGAAGGTATGTTAATATTTGTCCTGATGGGTATTTTAAAAGGCTTGGAATCTATTGTGACATGGCCTTCTGTAAAATATATACCTAATTATGTTAATTTGGAAACCTAGTAGGAATGGAAGGCTAGCTATTAGAAATCAAATTTGTGGGAGTATTGAGGATAAGTTGGTGTTTGATTTGTGTTGAGTTGGGTCTCCTAGAGCTTAATCCACCATTTTTCTACATCAATTTTTTTCTAAAGATATCTCCTTGTTGGATAGGGAAAAGTATCCATAAAAAGTCACTTACAGTGTCTAAATTAGGTTTTAAGATTTAGATACTTGGACGAGCAGAAAGTGTAAAGCGAGGGCTTCTATTTCCACTTTCATATTTTCAAACAAGCTAAAGTGGACTAATTCACCATCAATGGTGAATTATTCCCACTTCACATTTTTCAAAGTTCTCTATAGATTTGGATACCCATTTGGTCGAAATGGGCTCCGGTGTAGTTTTCCAGATCTGGGACTAGGTCACCCAGAATGGCATAAATGTCCCAGTAGACCAAATTTTCAGTATCAATGCCTTTTCCAACCTTCAATCCAATATTTAACACATTTCCAAGTGCATGGTTTTTTTTTTACTTCTTTGTTTTGTTTTATTTACATTTCTATTAATCTTTATAGTTGTTTTTGCATACTACAATGTGTTTTCAAACACTTTGCATTTCCTTAGTTTTGTATCCATAGTTTATCTTCTTTATCAACTTTCAGCCTTAGGAACAATCTCCTTTGATATATTTCAATCCCCATTGCATTGGAATCTCTAGGGATTGTTCTTGAATGAAGTGATTGATCTTTGTTTCTCTCCTTTTAGATGCAAAACCCTAGGGTTGCAAGAGGTGTCAAAAATCATTTGCCACATTTTGGTGAACCTACTTTTCTAACAATTTCTTCTCTGATCTAGAGTTCTTTATCGTCCTAGGTTTGCATCACATTAGCATTTAATTTAATTTTACATTTTTTAATTTTAATTCTAAGGTTCTATAATATTCATTAGTGAAAAGCTCATATAGCTTACATTTTTGCATTGCATTTTATTCAAAATCATCAAAATTATGCATTTGCATCTTAGTTCTACATCATACAACATAAAAAGCATCAAAATGAATAAAAAAAAACTACAAATTTTGAAAAAAATACCTAGTAAGACTAATTCACCACCTTGGGTGACTTAGTCCCTTTCCACCCCTGAAACTGTCATTTACAGAGTTGAACCCTATTTTTAAGCTTTTTTTTTCTACCATTAACTATTTGTATCAATTGGTTGCATTTCTACTACATGCATTTTATTATATCTAGGTCAAATTAGCTCATTTATTTCATTACTCATATTCAATTTTTGATCCACAACATTTCCTTTTTAGGTTGTTCCATAATGTAATCAGAAAATTACCTTGTTTCACATCTAAAAGTTTTATTTCAACATTTTACATTAAATTATTGCATTGCACTTCCTTTATTTTCTCATGTTAGTATGTGTTTTTTTCAAGAATTTAGTATATCAAGTGGCTTGTATGATTCTATTTTTCATGGACATAATCTAGTACAAAAAAGTTAAATATTTGATAAGCATGTTGCATACCCTCCTACTACCTACCAATTTTGTAAGCATTTCATAACAAAAGAAGATGTAAGTGTAGAAAACCATAACAATCATACTTTTTCTTTCCCCAATACCTCTCCTATTGGTGATGAATGTATCTTGGTGAAATAAGATGCAAGCATTGAGAGTATTGATTGCCCCTATCCTTTTCCACCTTTGGAAGACATTAGAAAACAAGATGATGTGATCATAGAAACATTTCTAAACATCACCTTACTTAGCCTCCCTAACGATAACAATCAAAATTGTCTTTCTTCTAATATCCCTCCTTGATTCAAAGAGAATAGGTTGGTGTTAGAAGATATACCTATTACTATTCATGAGAATCCTGACCCTCCCTTCCCTAATGCTCCTACCCTTTCAGATAATCTATTTGAAAATCATAGTGGTCGTCTTGATGCCTCCTTTACTTGTGATGAAGCTAGTGGTAAATATATTACAAGCTATCCTACTAGGGAAGATAATATGGAACAAGCACATGAGACCTTCAAAAACTAGGACAATCAAATAGATCCTTCTCCTAACATCCCCACTCTTGCAAAACAAGACAATTCCACCATTGATAACTCCCTTACTTGTGATGAAGCTATGTTGGAATAACCTATCCTTGCATGTCAAGAATAGTCACCATGTAGTTCTCCTAAAAATTGTCCTCCTAGGGAGGATACCATGGTTGAAGAAAATAATAACACTAACACTAATAATATACTGTCCTTAGAAGACAATGATGAGGCAACATTAGATTGTCCTTCATTAAGGGACCTTAATATTATTTAGCCTCAAGTCATTCTTGGCTTCCCTAGCCAAACACTTCCTAGCTCGCCTAGAAGAAGACTCCCACAGTGATTCCAATGCTTTTAAGGACTCTGAACCCTATTGTATGTACACCCATGGAGTCCAGTCATAGTTCCCAAAGGGCTGTATAATATGTACAATGGGAATTTGATCTAACCCTCCATTTTCTTCTAACAATCTGTCAGATCAGCAAATGAAAGGAAACTAACTAACTAAAACAGTGCTTGAAACTGAACTAAGAATCTAAATTACTACCACACAGTGCTTAACCAACAAGTACGCTACATCCTACACACACTGCAGTATCAAACTCAATCCATTAAAGCTCTACTTTGAGACAAAACCAAAAATTCACACTAAAAACACCACTGTTTCTCTTGAATTCAAAATTCTAAAAAACAATGTAAATTCTCCCAACCTTGGTATCATCTTGAGAGCACCTTTAAATAGGGTCTCTAAATTAGTTAAGCTCAGTCTTAACTACTCCTTGGCCACTTGTAGCTTCCATTAAGCCTTATTTTCAAAATTTAGAAAAACTAACACCTAAAAGGGTCTAAAAAGGTCTTAAGCCTTACTTGTAGCTAAAACCTCAAACCTATTCAATGGTCAACATGACCTTTATCAACTCAAAACCTGATCACACATGCCACTAAGGCACAAACATGAAGGAACAAGAATAGGGAGATAAATTGGGCTAGACGGGAGATAAATTAGGCTAGACAAATTGGCCAAACATGACCTTCTAGACAACCTTCCTATGGTGACCTATTGGGTGCTCCCGCACCATTCTCCCCCCTCTGCAAAAACATGAAGGAATATGGGGATAGATAAGAGATGCACCAATACCTTTCTTCTTAAACTGAGCTTCATCCACCCATGTAGCCTCTGAGTCTGGTTTGTCCCTTCATTTGATGAGATGTTCCATGTATTCCTTATGTCGGGTAGACTTCTTCACCCTTGACTCTAAGAACCTCTCTACTTGCAGCTTGTCTCTAGTAGGTAAGGCTATGTTACTCACATCCTTTAAGATATCCCTATTGTTCTGATCTGATCAGCCACATTAAACACTGGTGAAATGCCTAAATCTGCAAGTAGCTCCACTTTGTAAGCATTCTTTCCATACTTGGCTAACACTTTACATGGTCCCACTCTCTTCATCTTCAACTTGCTTTATGATCCCTTCTGCAACCTAGATTTTTTGAGATGGACCATGACATAGTCTTCTACTGCAAATTGTAGATCCTTCCTAGACAAATCCACCTTAGCTTTCAACTTGTGAGTAGCCTCTGTAATTGTATTTTTCACTTGCTCATGTATCTCCTTCATGGTCTGAGAGAAATCCTCAGCCTGGCCAGTCCTATGCTCCATAGCTCCTAAATCTCTAAATTCACACACACCTCATGGGTGTATTCCATACACTATTTCAAAGGGACTTCTACCTATGGTCTGGTTCACACTGTCATTATAGGCATATTCAGCTTGTGAGATGACCATGTTCCATGTTTTTCCATTCTCCTTAGTTAGGCATCTTAGAAGGTCACTAACACCCTATTGATCACCTCAATTTTCCCATCGGTTTGAGGATGGCAGGCTGATCCAAAAGACAAATTAGTACCCAACTTGCTCCATAGAGTCTTCCAAAAATGACTCATGAACTTCACATCCCTATCTGAGACAATGCTCAATGGAAATCCATGGATCCTCACAATCTCTTTGAAGAAAAGGTGAGCAATATAGCTAGCATCATGGGTGGTCTTGCAAGGAACAAAGTGACTCATCTTACTGAATCTATCTACCACCACATAGACACTATCAAACCCTATCTTAGTCTTAGGGAGTCCTACCACAAAGTCCATGCTAATACATTCCCATGGTCGGTTAGGAATGGGTAGGGGTTGATACAAAACCTGCATTACTAGCTCCTCCTTTGGCTTTCATACACTCTACACACTGCTCCACATACCTCCTGACATCCCTTGGTAGCTTAGGCCAATAGTAGAACCTCTGCACTAGTTCCATTGTCTTGTTGATACCAAAATGACCACTAAGACTACCATTGTGCTTCTCCTGGATGAGATTCTCTCTCATTGATCCTCTTGGAACACATAACTAATTCCCCTTGAACAATCGTCCACTTTGCAATGTATACTCTGAGTATTGACTATGAAAATGATTCTCAAAGTCAGAACATACCTTTTATGCCTCCGAGAAGTCTTCATCTTCCGCATAGATTTCCTTGAAACTTTCTATCCCAATGCTCTTTATCTATATCTCTTGCACTGTCAGCAATCTCTTGCTTAGTGCATCTGCCACCTTGTTCAACTATCCCTTCTTGTTCTTGATGGTAAAAGTGAAAGCTTGGATGTATTCCATCCATTTCAAATGTCTATTGCTCAACTTCTCTTGAGTGTTGATGTAGCTAAATTCCTGATTATCACTAAAAACTACAAACTCTTTAGGTAGAAGATAATTCCTCCACTTCCTAAGTGACTGTACTAGAGCATAAAGTTCTAGGTCATAGGTAGAATACTTATTCTTAGCTTCATTGAGATTTTCACTAAAGAAAGCTATAGGCCTGCCTTCTTGACTTAGCACTCCTCCTACTACAATTCCACTGGCATCAAATTCCATAGTAAACAACTTATCAAAACTAGGTAACAAAAGGATGGGTTGAGTTGCCACTTCTTGTTTCAGTTTCTCAAAACCCTTCTCAGCTTCTAGAGTCCACTTGAACTTAGTTTTTAGACCACATTTGATTGTATCAAGGACTCGTGCACATATGCCACTAAAGTTCCTTATAAATTTCCTATAAAATTGAGCTAATCCATGAAAAATTCTTACCTCTATCCCTGTGGTTGGTGTAGGCCAATTTAGGATAGCTTCCACCTTGCTTGGATCCATCTTCAATGATCCTTGGGATACTAACAACCCCAAATACACAAGCTCCTATTTGAAGAACTCACATTTCTCTACGTTGATGGCTAACCTTTCTTCTTGCAATCTTTTAAGAACCAATTCCACATGCTTGAGATGTTCTTCTGTTGTCTTGCTAAAGATGAGTATATCATCAAGATATAACACCACAAATATCCCTGTAATGTCTTTGAGCACTTCATTCATGAGCCTCATGAATGTGCTAGGGGCATTAGAGAGGCCAAATGGCATAACTCTCCACTCATACAACCCATCATTTGTCTTAGAGGTTGTCTTCCACTCATCCCCATCTTTAATTCTGATTTTATGGTATCCACTTTTGAGATCCAACTTGGTCAAGTACTGAGCTCCTCCAAGACAATCCATCAAGTCCTCAATCCTAGGAATAGGGAACCTATACCTGATTGTGATACTATTTATAGCTCTAGAATCGATGCCTAATCTCCACTTACCACCTTTCTTGGTTTCTAAGACCACTAGTACTGCACATCGATGGATTCTCTTCCTAATTAATCCTTGATCCAACAACTCCTTCACTTGTCTAACTACCTCTAGGTTCTGATCTGGTGTAAGCTTGTAAGCTGCTTTGTTTGGTAATGAAGCTCCTAGTATGGAATCAATCTAATGGTTGATGGCTCTCTTTGGAGGTAATTTTGTTGGTGTCCCATCACTAACTATGTCCTTGAACTGTTCAAGCAACTTCTGGACTACTCCGAGTATGATTGTTTTCTTGGCCTTGTCTTCTTCCCTAGTTTGCACCATGACCACATATCCTTCACCTCCTTGATGTAGGGTGTTAATGAAATCCTTACCACTGCTTAATAAGACACTAGGGGTCTTTGACTATCCTTCTTCCTCATCTAATAGTGACTGCAATTTGAATGTCTTTCCATCCTTCTAGAATGAGATAGTATTTTCCTTTCCATCATAGATGGCACCTCTGTCATACTACCATGGCCTGCCCAATAGAAGATGTCATGCATCCATGGGTAACACATCAAAAATCAACTTATCCTTGTACCCTCCAATGGAGAACTCCACCATTGTTTTCTCATTGACAAGAACACTCTACCTTTTGCTCAACCATGTCACCTTGTAAGGGTTAGTGTGGGGTACTTTCTCCAACTTCAACTTCCTTACTACCTCCTCTGAGATGATGTTATCAGTTGAACCTAAATCCACAATAACCTTGCACACCTTTCCAAGTATTTTGCATCTCACCTTGAATAAGGCTCTCCTTTGCTTTGACTCCTCTTTGACTGGTTGTCTAGTTAAAACTCTCATAAACATCAGGTTCTCCCCCATTTATGATTCAATGTGACTCACCTTTGGTGATTTGGTACTCATGGTGTCCTCTTGAGCATATGCTACTCTCTTCTCTGTATTTAATGAAGATGCTTTCTCTGGGCACCTATAAGCTGGATGTCCTACTTGACCATAGTTATAACACTTCATACTAGCAAAGTATGAGTTGCTTATACCTACTCCTCTTCCTCTATTTGATCCACCTTGAGGTCCTCTACCTCTTCCATAGCCTCCTCTAGAAGGTGTTTCACTTCCATGCTCTGTGAGTTTAGACTCTCCCTAATTTCTTTGTCCAGTCCCTCTACCTTGGTAGCCACCTCTATGTCCTCTTTGATCTCTGCCTTTGCCTCTACTCTTAGAAGCCTAATCTTGTTTTCTCTTGCTTCTTTCCTCAATCTTTATAGCCAATTGGTAACATTGGTGTACTGTCTTGGGACTTGAAAGAGTCATCTCCTCTTGAATGTTCCACTTCAAGCCATTAAGATATCTAGCCACCTTAAGACTTTCGTCCTCTAAAACATTAGACCTCATACAAAGTTTTTGAAACTCCTCAGTGTAAGTATTCACATGTTGGTATCTTTGTCTCAAGCTCTATCTCTTCTTATGCAACTAAATCTCATAAGTATCTGGCATGTATGCTTCTCTCACTTTGGCAACCATTCCCTCCCAAGTAGAGATAGGCTTCTTGCCTTCCTTTTCCCTCTCTGTCTGAATGAATTTCCACCATGTCAAGGCAGATCATCTTAATCTTGATTTGGCCACCTTCACCTTCTGTGCTTCAGTGACTCCATCACACTCAAAATGGTTTTCCATTCCCTCTATCCAATCCATAACTAGATCAACTTCCAATTTTCCACTAAACAATGGTATGCCTTCAAGTGCTTTCCCACTCATAGCTTTTAATGCCTTCAAGAAAGGATCTTCTTGCAAAATAGGGTCAGGTTTAGGGATCTTTTCTTCCTCTGCAACCTCTTCACTCTTTGGTACCCTGCCTTCCAATCTATCACTGACCTCATCGGTCTTGGTTTGCACATTATTCATTGCTTGCTCAAGTTGAGCTATTCTTTCTCTCAATCTCTCATTGTCTTACTCTTGATCTTCGACCTTCTTAGCCAACTCTATATTTTTCACCATGGTTGTAGAACCACTAGAATCAAATTTGGACATACATCAATCTATCCCAAATCTTTTGCTGCTCTAATACCAATCTGATAGGGAGGTTGGAGGAGTCAATCACTGATTCCTGCTCTAGGTCTTACGTGGAAGACCTCCATGGTGTCTTACTTCACCACCTTAACCTATAGAACCTTCTTCTTGTTTAGGTTCCCCTAGTTCCCCTTGCCAACCCAACTATCATCACAACTCTACCTACCAAGTCAACCTTGGTGCAATGTTTACAACTCTTCCTTAGCCCTTAATCCACCCTAAAGGCTAATATACTCCAAAACTAGAACTTAGCTTTGCAAGGGTGTGGAGGTGTTTCTAATAGGTTCAATCCATCCCATTATGGCTCTTGAGGTTCCACCTAACTCCATATTCTCATCGCTTCCACCAAACCCTTATTTAGGGTTGAAAAGGCTATTAGCCCCAGGATCCCCAATTAGGCCTCCTTCTCTGAGAAAACAAGTTAGTTCTCCAAAGTTTCCCAAAGAACACAAAATATTTCCTTGGGGTTCTTGGTCCTTATGCCCATCCCTCAAAGATTCTAGAGGTTTTAACCCTCAACTGTCCGTACACAGGCTTAACACTCAATTTGGCAAATTAGGCCTTTTTAAGCCCTTTTTTCTGATCATGCAACAACTGTTAGAGGTTGTTCTCTCATCAGATGGATTGTTGGAGCTTTCTCCTCCATTCTATTCCTTGGAAAGGCTCATACCTACCCTCTCCACAACATCATTTGTCAAGAAATGGACACCCCTGCAAATCAAGTGCTCTACAGTTCTTCTCTTCCCTAGCCGGACACTTCTTGGCTCACCTAGAAGAAGACTCCCACAGTGATTCCAATGCTTTTAAGGACTCCTAACCCTACTATATGTACACCCATGGATTCTAGTCATAGTTCCCAAGGGTCATACAATATGTGCGATGGGAATGTGATCTAACCCTCCATTTTCTTCTAACAATCTGTCAAATCAGCAAATGAAAGGAAACAAACTAACTAAAGCAGTGCTTGAAACTGAACTAAGAATCTAAATTACTACCACACAGTGCTTAACCAACAAGTACACTACATCCTACACATACTACAATATCAAAATCAATCTATTAAAGCTCTACTTTGAGACAAAACCAGAAATTCACACTAAAAGCATGACTGTTTCTCTTGAATTCAAAATTCCAAAAAAAAATGTAAATGCTCCCAACCTTGGTATCATCTCAAGAGCGCCTTTAAATAGGGTCTCTAAATTAGTTAAGCTCAGTCTTAACTACTCCTTGGCCTCTTGTAGCTTCCATTAAGCCTTATTTTCAAAATTTAGAAAAACTAACGCCTAAAAAGGTCTAAAAAGGTCTTAAGCCTTTCTTGTAGCCAAAACCTCAAACCTATTCAATGGTCAACGTTACCTTTATCAACTCAAAACCTAATCACACATGCCACTAAGGCACAAACATGAAGTAACAAGAATAGGGAGATAAATTGGGCTAGACAAATTGGCCAAACATGACCTTCTAGACAACCTTCCTATGGTGACCTATTGGGTGCTCCTGCACCAGATGTGGTGCTAACAAAAAAGGAATCCACAACCCTGTAGATTCTATCACACAAGAAATGACTCATTGTCCTATTCATTGTCCTTTGATAGAAATCACCAAGCCTTCAATCAACATTAACACTCACAAAACAATCTTCTAAACCAACTTTAACTATCAAGCATAATGAACTGATAGACACTAGTGGTCTTTCTCCTTTTCAATATATGAAACCAAGAAGGAAATATTTTCATAACGTCAATGTCATCTCACAAAACACTAATGATTTGAATTTTACACACTCCTCTAAAGGAGCATACAAAACATCACAATCTAATGCGTCTTGCATAGGTATAACATACTCTACTAAGCAAGCCACATCTTTGTCACAATCTAGAGGAACACCTTCTACCTTTGATCAAGAGGGTATCTTGTCGAGACTCCTCTAATATCACTTGATATATCTGCCTCCAAGAACTCGAAATAAATTCTATTATAAGAATTCTTTTTGTTCATATCATCGAGTTTGTGGTGATTCTACTAATGAATGTAAGGCTTTGAGTAGTAAAATCCAACATCTTAAGGATTTTGGTATTCTCCCTTATGTGGGGGAACCTAATTCCTCTAATTGATATTGGTTTTAACTCTACCTCATATCTCATTAATCCTTCCAACTCACTCTTGTCCTGTACTAAGTGGGGGCAAGGGGTTTAGGTAGCCTTGTCCTCATATGTCACTTGTCATTGTCTTGTTTGGCTAGTTTTTAACACTTCATGAACATATAAGAGAAATCTTTGGATGTGGACGACATGTCTTAACTTGACTCACATGTGACATACTATCCTTTTTCATGACGTAGCTTATAGGAAAAATATGACTTGGCATAAGGCTTTCTAAATAAGCTCTCATGTATTATTCTACTTTAAATCAATTGCTCGTATCAATGGTGTTATAAACCACTTTAAAGTGGGGGCATACATCACATTTCATTGTGTGATTTTCTTTTTCTTGTGATTCCCTCTCTTGGAAATATTAGGTACAATGTTGCTCAAGATGACATTGCACTTTTCCTCTCTTGAAAACATGATGAGACCATTGCACATTTCCTCTCTTTGAGACATTAAGCATGATGTTCCCTAAGATGAGACTTTGCATGAACAAATAAAATCCCCTTTGAACACTCCTTACACCATTTTTACATTTCAAAAATCATTTAAAAACATTTTTCTTGTGGCACCTTATTAAAGTTATCAGGAGGTATAACTTTGGTAAGGTTAAGTGAGAAGCCCGACCAGTGGCATGAATTTCCCCATAGCCACCTATGTGTGTGTGAGTACATACCAGTCATGAGTGTATGCTTCTCACCTTCTTGGACTTCTCACCTGGTGGATAGCAAAGAGTTTCGTTGCCTCAAAGTGAGTATGCATTTTTCAAAAAAAAACCTACATCTAATCCACAATGTGTTGGACAAATGGTCGAAGCTTGATCCACCTTTTACTTTTGTACCTCTCTTCCTTCTTGCTATTGTCATGGCATGATCACATATCTTGTTTTTCTGCAAATCATTCACCCTTGTGTGTGTCCTCTTGCACTTATGTTGGTTTGACTCAGGATCTTGGATCCTTTTGGGCTTGTGCTACCTCCTTTGATCGTTTTCATCCCTTTCCATCCACATTGGTACAATTGGACCCCTCTCTTGAATGGCTACTTTAGTGTGAGTTTGAAGCAATTTCATCCTCTCACTAAAGTGGGGGCTAAATGTAATGTAGAAAAATGTATCCTTTGGATATTTTCATGTGCATTTGGGTCTTTCTTGTGGTTTTTGGCCTAGTGTTTCCTAAATTTAGTGTTGTAATTTGGTCAACACATTCATAATATGTCTTGACCCTTGTAAATCAATAAGAACTCTATAGTGTCTTGTGAAGGTGTTGTGAAGTTTTGTAACCCACTTTCACAGTTTGCTAGGACCCTTTTATCACAATTCACTTAAATAATTTTTTTTTATAGCTTACCAAGCCTTATTTCAAAGTTTTGTAAGGAGTTGTAACAAACTCTCACACTTCTCTAGGCTTTTCATCAATAATTACACCTTTCTAATTCCTTAATTGGACTCATTTTACACTTACATGCCTTATTTAAGTGTCTTTTTTAGAATAAACCCAATAAAAATCATTTAATACATCTTAATCCCCAACACCCACTTAAAATTCCTAAGTGAGACTAAGTTGCCACTTGGGGCAACTTAGTCCCATTTGGCTCAAAAAAAATATATTTCAAAATTTTGGCAAGTTTTTATTCTTAAAGACCTAAGGTTTGCCTACAATGTGGTATTTTTGGGAATTAGGGCATAATTGTGTATAAATAGAGGATTTTCCCTCTCATTTCACCCCTATTTATTCAATCAATCAGTCTTCTCATTCATTCACTCATAATTCTTATCAAGCAAGCTAGGGTCCAAGCATTCTAAAGCATTCAATGGTAGATTCTTCATCTATTGCTATAGAAATTCAAGATCAATCATCATGGAAATTTCCTAATTCCATTGTCTCATGTTCATACTTCATTATCTCATTTCATCATTTTGGTTTAATTAACTAAAAGGGGTTTGACCAAGACAAACCTCCATGCCCTAATATTCAATATTTCTCTTTCTCTCCTTGTGTGTTTGTAGATTTAGGTACCTTGAAGGCTTGGAAATCATTGAAGAATACGTTGCAAAGTTTTTGAATACATATCCTTGTTGGCTAGGGAAAAGCATCCACAAAAATTCACAGTGCCGAAAAATCAAGGTTTCACATCCAAATACCTACAGGAGCAAAAAGTGTAGACCGAGGGCTTCCATTTCAACTTGAAATTTTTAGAAAAGCCAAAGTGGATAAGTCGCCATCAATGGAAAATTAGTCCCATTGTACATTTTTTTTAGAGTTCTCTATAGATTTGGATACCCATTTAGCCAAAACGGGCTTCGATGCAGTTTTCTAGATCTGGGACTAGGTCACCCAGAGTGGCATAAATGTTCCATTTGACCAAATTTTTAGGATCAATAGAATTTCAAGCCTTCAATACATTCTTCAACATATTTCTAGGTGTGTGCTTTCTGTTTTACTTCTCTGTTATGTTTTATTTACATTTCTATTCATTTTTCTAGTTGTTTTTGCATACTACAATGTTTTATCAAACATGTTAAATTTCTTTAGTTTTGCATCCATAGTTTATCTTATTTATCAACTTTCATGCTTAGGAACAATCTCCTTTGAAAAATTTCAATCCCCATTACACTGGAATCTCTAGGGTTTATTCTTAAATGAAGTGATTGATATTTGTCTCACTCCTTTTAGGTGCAAAAGGTGACAAAAATCATTCGCCACAACACTTTATTAATATCATGTCATTAATCTACATACTCGCAGCCATGTGTATGCCATGTCAATATTCTCTAATTGATCCAAGTTGCAAAGCTTTTTTTTTGTATATTTAAATATTGACCAACATTGACTTTGATTTGAGCTGTGAAGTTTTTGTCATTGTGAAGTTCCTGTTGTTGTGAGGTTCATGTAGCATGAGTTTCACACACAATGAAATTCCTATAGCATGAGTTGATATCAATGGCAATCTAATACCAAAAATCTCCCAATCTAATGCCAACAAAATATCCATCTAATTTGCATGAAATCAGTGGGAAATTGCTTATTTTATCCATCATTAGAGGCTTACAAAGTTTCAGTTCAAGATTCTTCTCCTGGGACACTTCATGACAAAAGGGGACTGATCCTGCAGTTGTGGTGAATGAGTCCCACTATGAGTCTTTTTTGGAGATCTTTGCAGATTTTGATACCCTTCTAGCTAAAACTTACTCTTGTGCAAAAATCTACAACTGGGACTAATTCGCCCAAAATGGTGAATGAGTCTGACTAGGCCAAAAAATTAGGTTTTATTAGAATTTCAAAGTTGTTTCCATTCTTCAACACATCCAAGTCTACACATTTTGTTTTGTAGATTTCTATTTTATTCTTCTTGCATTTTCAAGTCATTTAGTTCAATTTTGCATTAAAATAGGTTTTGCATTTCATCTTACATGTCATTATATTTTCCAAGTTTAAACTTGGTGTTGAACCCCTCTTATAATATAAAATCACACCCTAGGATACCCTATTGTCAAATCTCTTTCCTCTATTCCACTCTTGGAGTGAGATCTCTAGGGTCATCATTAAAAGTGAATTATAGAAGATTGCTGCCCTAGGTAATAAACCCTAGTGGAGACAAAATTCTATGTTACAATGGGAAAGGAATCTAAGGAGAGAGGTCAAATCGGCTTCAAGTTGCAAGATTTTGAGCTGATTGACCTTTCCATGTAACTTAGCAAGCTTATCCCACACCTCTTTGGCTATTGTACACTCCACAATATGAAACAACAAATTATCAAACACATTGAGACCTATGAGTCATCTCGCCTCATTTATTGTGTTGCGATGGACAAACTTATCAAATTCTTAGTGAACTCAAGTTGTTTGGCATCCAACATTTGCCAAAGACCTTGAGATTGCAACAATTGTGTCATCTTAAGCTTCCACGTGTGATAGTTGTGTGGAGTGATCAATTCAAGATCCTTGGGTCCAACATGATTCACAAGCACACACATAAAGGACTAAAAGACTCTATACATCCCCCCAAAATGGATACAAGAATTTTTTCCAATTCCCTACCACCAAATTTTCCAATAAATTACTTCACAAAAAAAAATGCAAAAACAGCATAAATTGGAAAAATAATTTAGAAAAAAAGGCACCTCAACCAAGCTCCCAATCACAACAATGTCCACATCATCAATACACAAGAACCACCTCTGCAAGCCAGACTTTAACACAGGCAGAAGAATTAATCCACATCGAAAATACACCCCTGCCTGAGATAAAAATATACTAATTATCACCAATTTGTCACCAATGTGGGATAATATTGCTCAACCAATTTAAAAAATAGTGAATGTTTTTTGTTTCTACACACCCGCAAAAGAATGGAACCCTAAATGAGATCTTCATGGCCTCCAAACAGAGATCACACCTAGTAATTAATTGCAAAAATGCCCAGCAACTACCTCAACTTGAATAGAAAATTCAAACGCTTCTTGAATGTATTTCAAATGCTAATCTTCCTTAAAAAAAATCATGTCTCGAGTTAGGGATTCACTCCAAATGGCTAAAACACCTCTCCAAAAAGCAAACAGATCAATCCAAATGGCTCTTGAAAAAAAAATTGTGGAGGAGCTTTCAAAATAAAGGGGAATAATGCCTAAAGGGTGATTCACAACATTTCGTCATATAGCAGATCACACTTCATCATACAGGGTCAAAGAAATTCATCGCACATAAAGGACAAATCATGTCCCCCTGGAATACCCTCCAAAAATGCCTCCTCAATAGAAAAACATTGTGCTAGAGGAAATGAAATGCTCATAACAGATGAAGAAACAAGCACCTCTACACTTCTCCAATTTGAAAATTGCGGACAACCTCTCCAAAAAATGTTCAAAGAAAATATTCAAATACAAATAGGTCTTAAAACATGTTTTTACCAAGGTTGAAACGTAGCCAAAAATCAGCAAAATCGTGGCCTCGAAATGGAAAACCAAGCCGCCTCACTACAAAGTCCTGCAAAGCCTGAAAAAAATTGCTATTGAAACTTTAATCGTAGCCTCCATTCTTTATGTAGTAGAAATACGCTATTTCATCAAAATAGAGTGAATAAATTGAGATGCTAAAAATAGAGTGTATAGGCTTTTCAATTCATGAAAGTATGAAATGGGTGAGAAAACTATTCTATGGGAAAAAAAACCATCAAGAGTTATTTATTCTAAGATAAAGTTAATACACTAATAAAAAATATAGTGTAAAATTGTGAAAGGTGAGATTTTTTTATTCTACACGGTTGATTAATGTTAGAAGAAACTATGGTTATATGATGGAGAAAATTTTATAATTTATTTTCAAAGATGGATGTACAAGTACAATTTAGTTCCCATTGGAATTCCCTAGTTTAGAATTTTCAAGATTATAAGATAGTGTGGTACAATCCTCTATATATTATTCTAGGAATTATTTTTTCTCCAAACCTACAAGGTGATCTAGATAGGTTGTAGCAATATCATATTTCATATAATCAATAAACTTAGAAAAATATTTTGGTTAATAAGTTATGTGTACATCCAATATAAAGAGGACTTATAAACTCTCCTTTGAACATACTCACTATTTTCATTTATGTATTTGAGCTATTTTGTTCCATGTTATTAATTTCTTGAAATCTAGTAGTAGGTAGCATGAACCTATTGACTCTATTTTCTTGTTATTTTAAATTTTTTAATAATTTAGTTTTTAGCATTTCAATTTTTTTGGTTTTTGAGTTTCTTGGTTTACTAGATTTTATATTTTTGAAAGAAGGAAATGAGAGAAAGAGATAAAATCTAGGTATGAACGATAAGGTTCTAATCTAATTATGAAAAATTTGAAGCACACAAGAATAATCCTAAAACTAATTAATTATGATTGAAATCTCAAGTGGGATCACAAACTTAAGTGAATACATCTATTAAGTGATAGTGAAAGAGTTCCATCAATGCACAATATCCCTTTTCAATTATATCTATATGCTTTTTCCAAGGTTAGATTTATGTCAAAAGTAGGAGGTACATTTTTAATAACTTTTCATATTACTATAAATATATGATGTAGAATAACAAGGTAGATGAAAGGTCTTATCTATTAGTGTGAATAACTTATCTACTCACCTATTATAATGGAAAAAGTATCTCTTTTTCCCTAGTTTGGAAATAACTAATAAAATGAGCTTAATTATGCATTGATTTAGTGTTGTAATGTGTTTCACAATTTCACATTAAGTTTAGGCACCTTTTTAACTAAATGGACTTAATTGTGCCTTATTTAGGTTGTTTTAAAGTGTACATTTATAGTTTCACATTAATCTAGGGCTTTATTAATTAATTGAGGTTAATTTTCCTTAATTGGCCCCTTTAATTCAAATACAGGCTTAATTAATTATAAATTCTGAGGGATAAAACTTGACATTCATAAATGCTAGTATACAACACTTAATTTTAGAAGGTGTGTGTATGAAGTTAGTGACCTAGGACCCATTTTCCACATGGTGAATGGGTCCTCACTAGGTCATAGGACCCTATTTTTACATGATCTTTCACATTGCCCGAAGTGTGTCCTAGTTAAGTGAGCTAGGACCCATTTGCCACATGGTGAATGGGTCCTCACTTAGACCTTGGATCCCTCTTTGAAATATTTTTTTGGTGGTATTTTAATGATTTCAAATCCAAGATTTGATTAGCTTGTGATATTTGAATTTTAGAATTTAATGTTAAGATATGTATAAATACAAGCCTATTTCACTTAGTTTCACCTAGGAAAATTGAAGTTACAATAAGAGTACTTTCACAAAAGAACTATAATGATGGAAAAAGGTCCCCCTTAACATGGCCTTGGTTTAGTGTTGTAATATGTCTAACATATTCACATTAGGTCTTTGGCCCTTGTGAACTAAATGAGCTTATTGATGCCTTATTTGGAGTGTTGCAAAGTGTTGTAACACACTTTCACACTTTTCTAGGGTTTAATTTAATAATTAGGCTTATCTATTATTTAAATGGCCTTACTTTGCATCCAAAAGCCTCATTTAATGTATCTTTTCAAGGATAATCCTGACACAAATCAACATCCAACCATAATTCAAGTGTTTGCAGCTTGTGTGGCCCAAATTTAGTGATATGGGACTTATTTTCCACCTTGAGCGAATGAGTCCCACCTAGGTTTTTGGGTCTCGAACCTGATTTCTCATCTTTCTAAGAATTTCTAAAAATGGTCCCATAAATTATGCCTAATGGTACTCATTCACCACCTTAGGCGAAGGAGTATCGTGTGTACCAAAATCAAAACTAATTCAATTTTTTATTAGGATTTTATCCTCCTAGATCTGATGTCATCTTGAAGTGTTGTAATTTTGGGAATTCTTGAATAATTAATTATAAATACAAGTTTCTTTCACTCATTTTACACCTAGCAAGTTGAATGAGCATCCTTATAGAAAAGTTGAGTTCACAAGAGTATTCAAGTGTTTACAAGAGCATTCAAGAGTTTTCAAGAGTAGAATATCAAGAATTTTAGAGCAACATTCAATCATTAAGCATCATGTCAAATATTTCATACATCATGCTTGTTGTTGAGCTAAAAATTGTGATATAGGGTTTTATGATTCAATCTAGCATTTCATTCAAGATCTATCCTATTCAAGCAAGATTCAATATCTATATCCATTGGACCCATCTCATACATGCTTGCAACACTTCATTTCTAGGGTTTATGTGTGATTTGCAGGTATAGATTAAAGATAAATTAAAGAGAAAGTAGTCAAAGTGCCTAAAAGTTGTCAAAGTTATCATTAATCATTAGAGAACATTAGAGAGAACCTATAGGTTTATTTACAAAGATTCAGGTTTGAAAAATTGGAGAAGCCAATTGAGAAGACTGGGAAGAGAAGATTCAGATGCTGAAGTTTTAGAAAACCATAACTGGACTGATTCACCACTTCTATCAAATGAGTCTAAGTTTAGGTCAAATTTTATATTTTTATAGATTCAAATACCCATTTTCCAGATTCTTGTTCCTGCACAAAAACCAAGATCATGGAAAGATTCACCCAACCTAGTGAATGAGTCCTAGATAACTTTAAAGTCAAAATTTCCAGTATTTTAGACCTCCTTCTAGTCATTTCCATATTCCTAGGTGCACACATTTCATCTTATAGATTTTTTTTTTTGTTTTATATGCATTTATAGGTTATTTAGTGAAAGAATAAATTGAATTAGTGTTTAGTATGACATCTTGCATTACACATGTCTTTCCAACTTCTTACTTGGTGGTGAACCACTTATTAGTTTACAATCAGCTCCGAGGACAACCCTATTGCAAGATATCTTTCTCCTTTGCATTGAGATCTCTAGGGTTATCCTTGAATGAAATTGGAAAGTGGGTGTGCTCTATGTCCTAAACCATATGATAGCATTCTTACAAATTTTCTTTCATTTCGAGCATTATAGATTATTCAGGAGAAATTTCTAAGACATTCAAGGGTAGATTTATTGAGGATTATTGTAGCAAGCAAGATTCATTCATCATGTCAAAGGAATAATGCATCATGCTTATTGTTGAGCTAATGTGAATTGATGTAGCATTCAAGATCCATTTCAAGCATTGTTTCACATCAAGTTTTATGATCGAAGATATACATTCATTGAGGAAAATTCATGCTAGTTTCCTTAACTATAATCCAAGGTTTCAAAAAAGGTGTGGTGAGTTGTGAAATTGCATTTTGTTTGTTCATCATTCCTTTCATGCACTACTTCATTTAAAGGTTTAGTTACCAAAATGGGGTTTGACCAAGGAAAATCACCATTCCCTAACAAAACAACATTTTTTCTCTCCTTTGATGTGTGAAATTGCAAGTTTTAGGTTGAAAATCAACTGGAGAAAAAAATTGTAGAAAGTTGTCAAATCACATAAACTAAGATAAAATATTTATTTTTGGCTTTCTAAAAGTTCTTGAATAGAGTCTAGGAGTGCAAACTAAGAGGAAAACAACCCAAAAATTAATTTTTCAGATCCCTAGCTAGGATCCACTCTCTGTAGGGTGAATTAGTCCTTAGTGAGTCATGCAAACACACTTTTTACAACACATACACAACATTTAACCCTCTTAAAATTTTCCTTTTGATTGATATACTAGTTAGGTTTATTTTTTGTAACTTATTTACATATCATAACCCTTATATTGAATGAAAATATGAAGATAGGTACATTGTGTTGCAAGAATGGAAAGATTGAAGGTGTTGTCATTGATTTCAATTAGTCAACTGGTTATCTACTAGTTTTTGTTGGTTGTATATGTCATGGATATTGAGAAAATTGTGAGAAATATATGTTGTAGGTGTTCATTGGTTGCTCTATGTTTTGGTCCAAATTTTATCCTCTAATTGTGTTGTTCAAACATATTGTTCATGGTTGTTGGTAGATGCTTTATCTAGAATTTTGTTTGTTCATTCATTATACAGTGCAAGTTGTGTTCACCAATTGTGAATTGTGGTTTTCTATGTTTCTAGTTGAGATCTAGGATAAATTTTGTTATTTCATATTTCTCTTTGATGAATTCTTATGACTTCTGGTTCTAGAGTCGCATTTCCCTAATTCCATTGAAAATAGTTTTGGAATTTGCAAGACTTGTGCTTAATGGTTATATGTGTTCTACACTGGTTTGGTGTCCTTGTGTGAAATACTACTTTCAAGGATGATTAAGTGTGTTGGATCTTTTTGGGTCCCTTGAAGCATGTGTTTGGTTTTTCCTCATTATAATTCCCCCCTAGGAAGTTTTGGTGCTGACCTAATTTGAATTTGAATTTGGATGGATGACTTTAGATCTGTTCCAAAGTTGAAGATGGTATAAATGAAATATGAGTTCATGGTGAGGAACGTTACAAGAGTGAAGAAGAAGAGTAATAAGAAGAAAGAGAAAGTGTAGTTTAGTGCAACATTGATTCTATTTGGTCATTATTTGTGATGCAACTGTGGAAAATGAATGTGAAGCTTAATGTTGAGTTTATGGATGCAATGAGAAAAATGTGGACTTTATCATTCATGCATGTCTATGAGTGATTGTGGTGGAATCCTTTTTTTTATTGGGGTTGTAGTCTATCTATTAAAAAAATTATTTCTCTTCTTTGTATCTCTATGGTAGTAAGCCCTCTAGGTTGTTAGCCCTTCTAGATAATGAGTCCTTGTTTAGGCAGTGAGCCTTATTTTAGGTAGTGAGCCTCTTGTAATTGATTTTGATATTCTCTATAGTGTGATTTAATCCTCATTGTGATTTTTACCTTATTGGCATTTCCACATAAATATGGTGTTATTTTGTTTATGTGTTGGATTTAAATTTTTGCATCGAAATTTGATGATTAATCATTTAAGCAGTATTAAGAATTAGTTCCAGTGATTGAATTAAAGGTTTAATTCTATGTCAATGGATTCACCCCCCTCTCAATTTTCCTATTCAACAATTGATATCAAATTTTGGTTCCTTGGGGAAGAGCTTAGATGCTTGAGGAAGGTCTGGGATGGCTAGAAAAATGGTTTATGATTATTTGAGGTTCAATGGAACTAATTATGGTATCTAGAAAGTCTTGATGGAAGCACATTTGGATTATTACGAATATGATGTGGAGAAATATTACAAGAATCCTTACACTCATCTTCTTAATGTTTTGAGTTTTCCTAAAGAGATCAAAGCACCTGAAGTGAACAATAAGGTGAAATACATCTTGAAGAATAGTTTGGTATATTTTGAGAATGACTAAGGAAGTTTGGGATGCTTTGGAAAGAGCACATGATGGTGATGAAAGAGTTAAAGAGGTGAAATTATATAATTTGGAGACATCATTTGATCTTCTACATATGTCTAAAGATGAGAATGTTAAAGCTTATGTATAGAGATTGGATGAGATAGTGGCTGAAATGCGAGGACTTGGTGCTACTATAGATGAAACTGGGATTGTGAACAAGATTCTCAGAAATATTCCTAATGAATACAGTGAGAAGGTGAGTGCTATTGAGTAGAATATAGATTATAATACTTGTACTAAGGATTTGTTGTTAGTATTTCTGACATCTTATGAGATGAGGAAGCCAAGTCTAAGGAATGGAAGAAAATAAGAGATTGCTTTTAATGCTACAAAAACTAAAGATCTAGATGAAGAGAACTTTGATGAAATAGAAGCTAACTTTGTAAGAAGGATGAGGAAAGACTTTGGTATGTATGAAGGTAGTTTACCCTTTAAATTCTTTAGTTGTGGAGAAATAGGTCATTATGCTATAAAGTATTTGGAAAGAGCTAAAAGGAACAAAAATATATATAAGAAAGAAAAGAAAGGAAAGAGTATTAATAGAGCTTACTATTTGAATGATAATGCTACTATATCTAATGAGGATGTAAAATATCAAGATCCTAATGAAAATGAAGACTTTTTCTTGGTGATTAAGAATTAACCTACTTCTACTAATTCTAAAAAATAGGTAAAGGAAAGACCTTCGAAGAAGGAGAAAAATAAAGGTATGATTATCTCTTCCCTACATGCTAAAAAAAGTAAAAATTATTGGGTAGTTTATAGTGGTTTTTCACATCACATGATCGGTGATTAAAAATAATTAAAAAAAATCTTGAGAAATATAATGGAGGCTTGGTTATGTTTGGAGATGATACTGGTGCTAAAATATATGGGATAGGTTCAATAAGTTTTGATGGAAAGGATCATACTCAAGATGTCTACTATGTTAAGGGTTTAAGGCATAATCTGTTGAGAATTGGTCAGATGTGCAAAATAGAATATGATCTTGTGTTTAAGGATGAGAAATGTGAGATCCGAAAAGGATCTAGAAAATTGATTGCCATAGGAAAGAAATTTAAAGGGAATATCTATCAACATAAGGGTGCTAATGGATAGTGCTTTATGAATCAAGTTAATGTCAATTGATTTTGGCATAGTAGAATGTGTCAGATGAACTTTGATAACTTGGCAAGTATTAGTATTGTTTAGGACATGAGAGATTTACCAAGAATTACAAATAATTCTAATTTTATTTGTTGGAATTATTAGTTTGGAAAGAAAGAAAGAAATCATTACAGATCAAAGGAATAATCTACTAGTGCACCATTGGATTTAGTTCATTCAAATATTTGTGGTACTACAAGAGTGAGAAGACTACTTTGTGAAATATAATTTATTCTATTAATTGATGATTATTCTAGATATACATGGGTTACATTTCTTAGAGAGAAATCAGATGCATCAGATGGATTCAAGGCATTCAAAGTTATGATTGAAAATAAAGTGAACTTAAAGATAAAATGCTTAAGATATGATAGAGGTGAATAATTCACATCCCATGAGTTTAATATGTTTTGTGACGTGCATGGAATAAAGAAAAAACTATCTAATCTAAGAAATCCTCACCAAAATGGAGTTGTTGAAAGGAAAATTAGAACATTTTAAGAGCTGCTAGATCAATGATTGTCAAGCCTAGTTTACTGGAAGCTTACTAGAAAGAAGTTATTTATACTATTCTTTATGTATTCCATGAAGTTCAAGCAAGAGAAAATAGTACAATGACTCCCTATGAGCTATAGTATTAAAGAATTCCTACTATTAAATATTTTAAGGTATTCAAAAGAATTCTACTAAAATTAAAGGAAAGTTATATGCAAGAAGTGATGAAGGAATTTTCCTTAGATATTCTACTAAAATCAAGGCATAAAAATGATTCAATAAAATATTGAGAAATATTGTATAGAATTTAAATGTCATGGTTGATGACACAATTAATAATTATATTGGCTTTGGTAGATATTGGAATTGAGGAAAATGGGGATGATGTGGATTAGGTGCTATCACACCTATTTTCAAGGATTCCACTCAAGGATAACCCTCCAGATCTCAATGCAAAAGAGAAAGAGATATTGTAAGAGGTTTGTACTAGGGGTTTAATATGATCTAATGAGGGGTTCACCACCATGTATAAAATTGGAAAAGATAATGAAATGCAAGATGAAATGAAAAACCCTAATTGAATGCAAACTAACAGTAATTGACGTAGAAAAGTTGATGAAATAGTATAGAAAGCTACAAAATTAGAATATGTGCACTTGGAAATAGGGAAGTGGTTGGATGGAGGTATAGAACACTACAAAATCAGACTATATTTCTAATTGTGACTCATTCACCAAGCTAGGTGAATTAGTCTAGATTCTAGAAAACTATGTAGAAACATGAATCTGCCAAAAGGGTATCTGAATCTACAAAAACCTGAAATCTGAGTTGAACTAGGATTCATTCACCATAAGTGGTGAATCAATCTAGTTGGTCTTTTCTACAACTTCAAAGGCTAATCCTACTCTTCTTTCTCTACTTTTTCCTTCTTGTTTGGTCTCTGGATCCAATTCTCCAATTTGCAACCTATAGGTCTTCTCCAATGTTCTCCAAGGCTTGATGACAACTTTGACGACTTTGAATGATTTTCAATTTTTCTCCAATATTTCTCCTTAGGAAATTTGCAACCTATACCTACAAATCACACATAGACGAGAGGGGAAAAGGTTGTTGGGTTAGTGTATAGGGGTTTTCCTTGGTCAAACCCCATTTTGGAAATCAATCCTTGAAATGAAATAAATATGAATGGAGACATTTGATGAATGAACAAATGACAATGTTACAACTCACCAAACCCTAGCAATAAAGTGTTGAAAATATGCTTGAGATGGCTACAATGGATGTGGTTCTTGAATCTTGCTTGAATGATGATGATCTTGAATGAAATACTTGCTTGAAAAATAAACCCTACATCATAATTTTTAGAACAATAAAAAACATGATGGATGAAATCCTTGACATGATGATTAGTGCTTGAAGAATGCTCTAAAATGTTTGATAATCTTCCCTTGAATGCTCTTGAATGAATTTTTGAATGCTTGTGAACTCAAAATTTCTATAAGAATGCTCATTGAACTTGCTATGTGTACAAGGAGATAAAGAACCTTGTATTTATAGTTAATTATGCAAGAATTTTTGAAACTACAACACTACAAGTTGACATCAGATCTAGAAGGATTAAATCCTGCTAGAAATTTGAATTAATTTTGATTTTTGGCCACATGGGAATCATTCACCCAAGGTGGTTAATATGTCTCATCAGGTATAATGTATGAGAACAACATCCAAAAGTGCTTAGAAATGTGTGAAAATAGGTTTGGGACCCAAAAATCTAGGTGGGGCCCATTCACCTAAGGTGGAAAATGAGTCTTATATCACTAAATTTGTGCCACACAAGCCATAAACATTTGGATTATGATTGGCTAATGATTGGTGTTGAGATTACCCTCAAAAAGATGTAATAAATGAGGCTTGTGGGTGAAAAATAGGACAAATGAAAGGATAAGAAAGTTCAATTATTAATGACAAGCTTGTAACAGTGTGAAAGTTTGTTACAACACTTTACAACACTCCAAATAAGGAAAAATGAAGGTTGATTTTGATTAAATAGAGGTTTATTAGGTTTAGTTATTTTTATAAAACCTTAGAAAAGTGTGAAAGTGTGTTACAATACTTTACAACACTTTAGCAAGGTACCATTTATATTCATAGTTCACAAGGGACCAAGTACTAATGTGAATATTTCAAACACATTACAACACTAAATCAAGGAAACATTAAGCCTAACTCACAAGGATGGCGCAAACAAGCTTGAAAAAGTAGGAGGGATACATTTTTTGTGACTCTAGATATGCATTTGATGAATGTGGTTGTGTAAGAATAAAAGAAATTATGGAAGAAAAAAAAAGATGAGAAAGAGGAGTAGGATGAACAAAATGAAAGAGAAGAAGATGCTCTAGTGATGCCCTCTTGGACACCTAGATATGTATAAAAGAATCATTTAGAAAGTGAGATTATTGGAGACAAGACAAAAGGTGTATTAGCAAGAAGCATAGCTACTACTGAAGTGAATTTACATTTTCTTTTTGATATAGAACCAAAGACTGTAAGTGAAGCTTGTAAAGATGAACATTGGAAGGAAGCAATGAAAGAAGAATTTATGAAAATTGAGAAGAATTAGACTTGGGAATTGTTCCAAAGACCAACATATTAAAACATCATTGGATCGAAGTGGGTATTAAAAAATAAGTGGAATGAGAATGGAGAAGTTGTTAGAAACAAAGAGAGGCTTGTGTATAAAGGTTACTCATAAGTAGAAGGCGTATATTTTTAGGAAAAAATTCTTTGATAGCAAGAATGGAAGCTATAAGGAGGTTCTTGGCATTTCCTGCTCATAAACACTTTAAGGTCTATTAGATGGATGTCAAGTAAGCATTTTTTAAATGGTGTGCTACAAGAAGAAGTCTACATGGAATAACCAAAGGGATTTTAGTTGAAAAATCAACTAGAAATGGTTTACATATTGAAGAAAGCTTTATATGGGTTGAAGCAAGCTCCTAGAGCTTGGTATGCGAGGTTAGACAAGTATTTGATTCAACAAGCTTTTAACAAAGGTACGATAGATAGTAATCTATACTTTAATATTGAAAATGAGAAAATATTGATTGTAGTTGTGTATGTTGGTGATATTATCTTTCAATGTAATGAAAATATGTGCAAGATGTTTGTGGAAGATATGCATAAATAATTTGAAATGTCTATATTTGGGGAGATGCATTTCTTTCTTGGGATACATATTAATCAAACAAAGAAAGGATTTTTTATTTCATAGTCCAAGTATGTGAGAGAGATGTTGAAGAAGTTTGGGATGGATGATTCCAAACTAGTAAGTACTCCTATGGTGACTAGTTGAAAATTGGGTAAAAATGATCATTCACCTAAGGCTGACAAGAAAAAGTATAGATCTATGATTGGTTGACTATTATATTTGACTGCTACTAGACTTGATATCATGAATGTTGTCCATCTTATGGATATATTTCAAGAAGATCCTAAGGAAAAAATTGTTGCTATTGTTAAAAGAATTTTTAGATATTTAAATGACACTCTGGATTATGGATTGTGGTACCCTAAAGATACTGACTTTACACTTAGTTCCTATATAGATACAGATTGGGTTGGATGTGTAGATGAAAATAAAGTACAAGTGGTGATGTATTCTTTCTTGGATGCATACTAGTGACATGGTTGAGTAAAAATAAATATTCAGTCTCCTTATAATATATTGTTGAAGTTGAGTATATTTTTCCTGCATCTTGTTGTACACAATTTCTATGGATGAAACAAACATTGAAATACAACATAGTGCTATATGATGATCCCATTTCTATTTTTTTTTATAATACAAGTGCAATTAAAATTTCTAAGAACCTTTGGATGCACTCAAGGACAAAGCATATATCTATCAGGTTTTATTTCTTGAGAGAGAAGATCATGGAGAATGAAGTAAATCTTGAGTATGTTCCAATGAAGGATTATATTGCTGATATTTTCACAAAGGCTCTTCCTAAAGATACCTTTGAGTATCTTTGAGAGAATTTAGGGATTATTTCCCCTACTTTATTGAACTAGATGCATATGTAGATGCATGAGTTTGGTGGATATATAGATCTATCTTTCTTCTAGACTGATGTTTTAGTGGCTACCTCTTAGGGAGATCAAGTAGTATCAGGTGTTGTCATTGTGAGTATTCTATTTTCATGTGAAAGGAGAAATAAATGGAAAATAATATTTTTCCTTTGCCATTGATTTCAAAGGGGGAGAAGAAGCATGTTAAAAGAAAAGAAAAAAAGGGAGAAGAAACATGTAAACTAGGAGAAGAAGCATAGGAGAGATTATCTTATAAGGGGGAGAAATAAAATAATGTATTCAGAGCTAGTATGTTTTCTTTGATAGTTTTTCACGTCATGTGTTTCCAACAATGAAAAAAAGGGAGATGTTTGCAAGAATGGAAATATTGAAGGTGTTTTCATTGATTTCAACTAGTTATCTACTAGTTGTTGTTAGTTGTATATGTTGAAGATATTGAGAAAATTGTAATAAAGATATGTTGTAGGTGTTCAGTGCTTTCTTTGGGTTTTGGTCCAAATTTTCTCCTATGGTTGTGTAGTTCAAACATGTTGTTCATGGTTTTTAGTAGATGCTATATCAAAAAATTGGTTGTTCATTCATCATATAGTGCAAGTTGTGTTTTCCAGTTGTGAATTGTGGTTTTCTGCATTTTTGGTTGAGGTCTAGGAGAAATGTTGTTGGTCCATATTTCTCTTTGATGATGTACTATGAATTTTAGTTCTAGAGTTTTGTTTGCTTGATTCCATTAAAGATAGTTTCAACATTTGGAAGACTTGTGCTTAATGGTTTATGTGTTTTACACTAGTTTGGTGAACCTTGTACGAAATACTACTTTTGAGGATGATGAAGCACGTTGGATCATTTTGGCTCCCTTGAAGTGTGTGTTTAGGTTTCCCTCATTCTAATTCAACATTAGGATGTTTTGGCACTGACCTAATTTGAATTTGAATTTGGATGGCTAACTTTAAATATGTTTCAAAGTTGAAGATGGTATAAATGCAAGATGAGTTAATGGTGAAGAATGATACGAAAAAAAAGAAGAAGATTAATAAGAAAAAATAGAAAGCATAGTTTGGTGTGAAATTATATCTATTCAATGAATGTTTGTGATGTGAGTGTGGAAGATTAGTGTAAAGCTTAATGTCGAGTTTCCAAATGCAGTGAGTATAAGGTGGACTCTATCATTCATGCATGTCTACAAGTGATTATGGTGGAATCCTTTGATGCATTTGGATTGTAGTCTCTGTAACAAGTCTTCTCTATCTTCATTGTATCTTTGTGGTAGTGAGCCCTCTAGGTTGTTATCCTTGTTGGAAAATGAGTTCTTGTTTTGGAAGTGAGCCTCTTGTAATCAATTTTCATATTCTCTATAGTGTGAGTTAACCTTCACCATGGTTTTTCCCTTATTGGTTTTTCCACTTAAATATGGTGTTATTGTTTTTATGTGTTGGATTTAAGTTTTTGCATCGGCATTTGATGATTAATAATTTAAGTAATAATAATAATTAGTTTTTGTGATTGAATTAAAGGTTTAATTTTGTAGCAACTGATTCACCCCCTTCTTTTTTGTTCTATTGAACACATTATTCATCAATTCATTTTGATCAACAAATACCCAATTTTTTTGTTTCATTTTAATGAACCTAACCTTTGGTCATTGAATTTTCTAATTTTTGAGTCCTTTTCATCCTAGATTTATATTTTTCAGTAATTTGCATCCATTTGGATTGAATTAGGTCTCATTTGGGGTGTGTAATTTGCATTCAAATTTGAATCTCATTAAGGTTTTATGATTGCATACTTTGCATTCTTTAAATCTAGAAAATACAAAAAAAAATCATCTTACATATCATTTACATCATATAAGATTGTATTTAAAAATTGAAAAAAAATTGCATATCAAACTAGGTTTTTAGGGTCATAATTTTGTCACATTTTGTACTTGTATTTCACTTTGCATTCTACAAAAAATGAAACTGAAACATGTTGTAGCCAACTAGAGTTTAAAAACCACTAGAAAACACCTAAAAGTTTGTAAAAATTTAGTTTCAAAAAACCTCATCTAGGACCCATTAGGCATAGGGTGAATGAGTCCTTGATTAGGTCTTGATCTACATTTTTGGGCATTCAAATCTTCATTTTTGTGCTTTTTTTTGCTACTTTCAATTTTTTGTTATATTTTGTTGAGTTCACATTTCATTAGTTTCATCATATCTAGCTTAATTTGGTACATTTGGTGCATTATGTGATTTCAAAATTGCATATACAAGATTTCATTTTTTAGATTGTTGCATAGTGTAATAAAAAAATTACCTTGTTTACAATCTAAAAATTGCATTCTAGGTCATTACATTACATTTTAAGTCCCTTTCCATTTTGGGTTTTTACACTAAGGTTTTTAACCTTGTATGGTATTTACAACTTGGTTTCCTATTATGAATACTATTGTGACACATAGTTCAAGACTCATGTCATCTCATGATACACCATTCTCCATGGATCTTTGGTTTTCTAACTGTTTCTAATAGTGTTGATAATCAACCCCCTATGGATCATAGTACACATACTTCATTTTTAATGACTTTACTTCCTACAAACAAGATGCATGATGTTGTTGATGTCCCACAAGAGAACATAGGGTTTCTAGATGAAGAACTAAAACATTACAAGACTTTATGAGAGATGAATCTATTGCTATCCATGATGTTCCCTTTATAGGAAACTTATGAAAGCTACTTAAATATGAATAAGGAATTGAATTTATGTGTAGCTTGGCTTATCTCATAATTTTTTTTTACCTCCTCTTCAACCCCCTTCCAATGTATTACTTGTGAATAAGAAAAAAGAAGCCACATCTTCCAAACACTTTACTAGCCTTAACACATCCTTTTCTGAAAAAGGAAAGGACTTGCAATTAGAAGATGAAGTTGATGAAAACATAGTTTTTCATACCAAAGAAGAAGAAACCACAAATGGATGATCATCAAAAGATATAGTTACAATAGTTTCATGAACCTTTTGAATCTCTTTAACATTCATTAAAAGTATCTAAAATCAAGACAATCTTCTATACTTTTACATTGGCAATTGATCAAATTACCACCTTAACACACAAACTTGACCAAAAGACAAAATAATAAGAATGAGCCATTGTGTTCTTATCATAGATTCTTTGGCCCTCATACTGGAAATTGTCATCCTTTAAAGAAATTATTGAGGAATTTTTCACCTTATAAGAACCAAACTTGACTAAAAAGTCATACATCTCACTCCTTATGATGTAATAGTTGTAGGGTCATAGCATTCTCTCTATTACATGTCATGCATTCATAGAAAATAATTCTTTTTCTTGCAAGAAGATCATTCTCATCACCTATCTTAGCTCATCCTTTTCATGTAGTTAGTTGGGGATATGAGCTAGATAGCCTTTTCCTATTTTTGGAATTTGATGTCACCCCTTTGGCTACTTGTTTTCCTTATGTATATACCGATCAATATTTGGATGTAGACAACCTACTATAGGTTGAATCACATGTGCCTTACTAGTATTTTACATTTTTTCCTTTTTCATGTTTATTTATGTGATTGTATGTGTGCAATATGATCCCTTGTGTTGTTTGATTTGATGTATCTCTCTCTCTCTCTCCCTCTCTTTGTGCATTCCTCTATATGTACCTACAATATTCTCTATGTTGTAAACATTTTATCTTTTTTCTTTTCTTTTATTTTCCCTTTGGGAATGATGCAAGGCATCGAGACATTTAGGTATCTTCCATGTTGACCCAAAAGGATTTTTATTTGTTTTCTCTCTCTTTGTGTCATTCTTCCAATTCTATGAGTATTTGTGTAATGATGAGATTTTTGAGCTCTATAATAAAATTGTAGAAAAGATGTACTGACCCAGAATCCATAGATCTCTTATGTATTTCTAGGGGCAACCCCTCCCTCCTTTTTCATGATGTAGATTTATTTTGGAAACATATTACTTGGCCTATGGTTTTATGATCATGAATCTATCATGTCTTAGGATTGAACATTGGCTAATTTAAAGCAATTTCTCACAACAATGGTGTTACCAGCCGCTTTAAAATGGGGGCATACATTGATAATATCTTTTTATAGTTTTCATATTTCATGGTGTGATTTTATTTTTTCTTGTGATGTGTCCTTTTCTTGGTGGTTTCATTGGGTTTGATTTCCTCCAAGAGTGCAAAATTTCTTATCATATGACTTTCCTATTAGTGGTGATGTGACACACTGTATTTGCTAAGTTTTGAATCTTTAACTATTTACATGTCCTCTCTTTGAGCATAGTTATCCCTAAGAATAATACCTTACATGAACAAAGAAAGATACCCTTGAACAAAAACCTACATATGCATAATGTTCATAACTGTTTGGAATAGTATAACTTGATCACCTTGTGAAGCTCAAGACCCTAATTCAAGGCCACTTAGCATAACACACCTTGCTTTCCTGTGGAGCCTTATTGAAGTTGTTAGGAGGATAGCTTTGATATGGTATGGGATCCTAATATGATTCTCTCATTTTCCACCCCTTATTGGAAGACTCGCCTAGTGGAAGGCCTAGAGTTCCACTACCTTGGACTGAGCACAAACTAATAGCTTAGATGTGTTCCACATTGTATTGGACAATCTAGGCTTGATTCTTCTTGGTATTTGATAGTCTATGATTGAGTATCTTTATCATTTATGCATACATAAGTGTCTTCAATATCTATTGTAGTGCAAGTTTGACATGGTGTCATACTCTCACTAAGGTGGGGGAAAAATGTAGTAATGGAAAAAGTATCCCTTTTTCCTCAGTTCGGGAATAATTAATAAAATGATCTTAACTCTGGCTTGATATAGTGTTGTAATGTGTTTCACATATTCAAATTATGTTTAGGGACCCTTTTTAACTAAATAGACTTAATTGTTCCTTATTTAGGGTGTTGTAAAGTGTACCTTTACACTTTCACACTAATATAGGAATTTATTAATTAATTGAAGTTAATTTTCCTTATTTTGACCCTTTAATTCAAATCCAAGCATAATTAATTACAAATTCAAAGGGATAAAACCTAACATTCATAAATTCTAGTACACAACACTTAAATTTAGAAGGTGTGTGTCCTAGGTTACTGACTTAGGACCCATTTTCCACATGGAAAATAGGTCCTCACTAGGTCGTAGGACCCTACTTTTACATGATATTTCACATTGTTTTAAGTGTGTCCTAGTTAAGTGACCTAGGACCCATTCACCAACATGGCGAATGGGTCCTCACTTGGACCTAGGAACCCTCTTTGAAATATGTTTTTGGTGGCATTTTAATGATTTTAAATCCAAGATTTGATGTCAGATTGTGATATTTGAATTTTAGGGTTTAATGTTAAGATATATATGAATACAAGTTGTTTCACTTTCTTTCACCTAGAAAAAATGAAGTTATCATAAGAGTACTTTCACAAGAGAATTATAGAGCATTCAAGGGAAGATTTATTGAATATTATTGCAACAATCAAAATTCAGTCATCATGTCAAAGGAATAATGCATCATGCATGTTGTTGAGCTAACACATTGATGTAGCATTCAAGATAAAATTCAAGCATTGTTTCACTTCAAGTTTTATGATCAAATATCTACATTCATTGAAGCCACTTCATGTTAGTTTACATATATACAATCCATGGTTTCAAATAAGGTGTGGTGAGTTGTGACATTGGATTTTATTCATTCATCATTCCTTTCATCCATTGTTTCATTTCAAGGTCTAATTACCAAAATGTTGTTTGAACCAAGGAAAACCCCTATTCCCTAACAAAACATTTTTCTCTCCTTTGATGTGTGATAGTAGTTTTTAGGTTGAAGATCAATTGGAGAGAAAAAAATCATGAAAGTTGTCAAATCATGGAAACTAACCTACAATATTTATTTTTGAATTTTTGAAAGTGCTCGAAAATAATCCAAGCATGTAGACTGAGAGGTACATAACCCAAAAGAATATTTTTTGGAGCCCTAACTAGGAACCATTCACCATAGGGTGAATGATTCATTAGTGAACCATAAAAAAACACTATTTATAATAGGTACACAGTATTGAACCCTCTTAAAAGTTTACTTTTGACTGATATATCAATTATGTTTATTTTTTGTAACTTATTTACACATCATAACCCTTATATTGAATGAAACTAGGAAGATATTGCATACACCTAAAATCGGTCAAGATAATCAATTAATTAAATACTAGTTATTTATCTAATAAATCTTAATTCCTCTACTTATAATAAATTGCAAAATTTATTTATATAGTTCATTTTCTCAATTTCTTCCTATCTAAAATCATTTTCCTTCATGATTTAATTAATTAAATAAATCTAACTAATTTGTTTTGTTTGATTAATTCCCTCTAATTAAAATGGAATTTTTAATTCAATTTTGTCACATTTATACATAATCTTGTAACTTCCTTCCACCTCAT